>CAMPSB010000274.1:57500-315000 GCA_946959425.1 Argyrosomus regius | reverse complement strand
GCTGCCGCGCCGTGCTCTTCCCCACCAGCTCTGTGATCTATGCCTTCATTTCCTGCCCGAGCTCGGCTTGTTTTGCCTCCGACGAGAGGATTTGGAGGAGATACTGGAGGTGTCGTACTGGATACTGGTGATACTGGTGATACTGGAAAAGGAACCAGAGAGGGAGACTCTCTTTACAGCTCATCAGGCTTTGTCTCTTCCTGATTTATTAGATTTTATTCTTTTGATTTTATTTGTTTTACAGCATCCGGATGACAGTGATGTTTCTCTTTCCTTCAGATACGACAAACAGCAAGTTAAGTGGTTCTGTTAGTATAACCTGGTCTGTCTGTCGTAGACCACATCCTGGTCTGTCTGTCGTAGACCACATCCTGGTCTTTGTTTTGGTCTCAACTTGAACCGGAGCGCCTGCAGATTAATTTCATCTCTGATTCTGTTCTGATCCACTAAAGTTAGACACCATAGGAGATCAATAAATACATGTCTTTGCTAGCTTCGCCACCATCTTGACTGGAAGGGAGTAGATCCTAATTCTGGATTTTTTGGGCCGATGTACGAAATGTAACAGATGCAGATATTTTACCGTTTAAATCAAACTTTAATGTCGAATGACATCAGATCAATGTCCGACTGAAGACTTCTTGGCTTCATCAGCATCATCACGCATGTGTCTGATGACTCTTTGTGCACACAGATCATGAGTGGATTCCTCAGAGGTCTCTGCCTTTTACAGTTTATATATTATTCTCCTTTTCTCTCCTCCTCTGGACATGAAATCACGACACTACTGAACATTTTGTGATTTATTGGAGGATGTCTGAGACGCTGACAGGATTCATTCCACTTTCTTTCTCTTGCATCCACAGTTTCTCGTTCTGTTCCGCTCTCCTGGGCGCAATTTCAATCCTCATAAAAACCAAGTGTACCTTTTTCCAGTTCCCCTGAATCATAAACCTTTCTATGATTTTCTTTTTTTTTATTTCTAACTCACCTGATGGTGCCGCCCCCTCAACATGAAGCAGCTGCCTTGCTTCAATCAGGCTGTTAGAAGCTGACGTTCAAGTTCCACATGAATCACCTGTCCACGTTTCTGCTGACAAGATACACTGAAACATACTGTTTACACCTACAGAGACTACGTCCAGGTTTTAGACAGTCTGCGGGGACGTCACAGAGACTACGTCCAGGTATTAGACAGTCTGCGGGGACGTCACAGAGACTACGTCCAGGTTCTAGACAGTCTGCGGGGACGTCACAGAGACTACGTCCAGGTTTTAGACAGTCTGCTAGGACGTCACAGAGATTACGTCCAGGTTTTAGACAGTCTGCGGGGACGTCACAGAGACTACGTCCAGGTATTAGACAGTCTGCGGGGACGTCACAGAGACTACGTCCAGGTTCTAGACAGTCTGCGGGGACGTCACAGAGACTACGTCCAGGTTGAATTCAGGTGGAAACCAGTTTCCACTTATTCTGTAATTACCATTTTTCCTCTGAGAAAGTCCGTTTCAGTCGGACATATTTAAATCTCCAGTTATAACGATGTACTTGAATGTATTGAAGCCTCATAAAAACATTGATGATGTCTTTCTGTATAAAATCTCAGATCACATTACTTTGAAGTTCAGTAAACATGGATGATATTTGGCTGGAATTTCTTCTGTTTGTCCGGCACGCTGAAATGTTCCAGGACTCGTGGACTGGCACTGAAACCCTGAAGGTCACCTCGAGCTGCCTTATTTGTATGAACCTCCCACTTTGTCATGGCTCCCCTCCAACATTTGCAGCATGAAAACAGAAAGAGGCAAAACACGTTTCAAGGTCAGGAAGATACCAGCAGAAGTGATGGAGCTACGATTAGTCTGCACTGTGAGTTTAATAAAGACGTCTGAATTAAAATGTAGTGATTCAGTCAGTGTGGAAAAAGTATTTCTTGTTCTTTGATCTGTTTGTTTTGGAGACCTTTGAGTATATGAACTGTACATACACATATATGACAGGATCAAATTTAATGTTCTCATTTTTGATGTCCTCTTATTCCCATAATGATAATGATGTATCCATTGACAGGATCTCAAGGTACAGCCGGGGTGACGGGGATGTTCAGTTTGTGAACCTCTGTTCTTTGCAGATGATGTGGTTTTGTTGGGTTCATCAGACCATGAGCTTCAGCACACAATGGACCGGGATGAGAACCATGACCTCAGATTCAGAGGTCATGGTTCTGTGCTGGAAAACGGTGGAATGCTCCCTCCGGTTTTGGAGTGTGTTGCTTCCCCTTCAGGTATCTCGGAGTCTTGTTCACGAGTGACGGTAAAATGCAGCAGGAGATGGACGTTGTACTGGACTGTTGTAGTTGCCCGAAGGCAAAGCTCTCGATTTTCAAGTCAATCTACGTTCCATTCCTCACCTATGGTCATAAGCTTTGGGTAGAGACCGAAAAAACAAGATGGTGGCTGGGTTCAGCCTTAGAGACTGGGTGAGGAACTTGGATATTCAGAGGGAGCTTGGAATAGAGCCGCTGCTCCTTCACGTCGAAAGGAGCCAGCTGAGGTGGTTCAACATTTGATCAGGATCCTCCTGGGCGCCTTACTTTGGAGGTGATCCAACTGGCAGGACACCCCAGGACAGAGAACTTACTGGTGGGGCTACATAGCTC
The DNA here is from genome assembly GCA_946959425.1 of Argyrosomus regius. Taxonomy (NCBI): domain Eukaryota; kingdom Metazoa; phylum Chordata; class Actinopteri; family Sciaenidae; genus Argyrosomus; species Argyrosomus regius. The sequence goes on along the minus strand of CAMPSB010000274.1, from coordinate 312,341 downwards.
ATCTAGCCTGGGAAGACCTCGCTTTGCTGGGGTGAAGAACGTCCTGTTAAACCTGCTGCCACCGTGACCCGACCCCAGATAAGAGGAAGGAGATGGATGGATGGTCTTTTCTCTATGGAAGAACATATTTGGGTAAGGTTGACACAATGACTACATCAGTAACTACAGGAAAAACAAAGTATCACCTCCATGACACACAGATAACAGAGTTTTTCCATCTGTTTGCTCGAGGTGAATAACACCTCCTTGTTCTCACCTGATTTCATCTCAAACAGCGGAGGGTGGAGGGAGTCGAGCTGCACCTGAAGGTGAGCCAAATTTTAAACACACAAGTAAGAGATTTTAAAAATGGAAAGAAGGAACAGAACACCTGGATCGAGCTCACGGCTACGTCAGCTACCTTTAAATATCTGCAAGACGGAATGTCTGTGTGAAGGTGAACAGACAAAACACAAAAACACAATCTGTTCTGAGACTGTCTAAAACCTGGACGAAGTCTCTGAGATGTCCCCGCAGACTGTCTTGAACCTGGACGTAGTCTCTGTGACTGTCATCATCAGTCAGTTTAACACATCGATCTCTTTAACTAATTATTTATTTCGATAATGAAGTGCACCTGCACGCATCACAAACATTTTCTTTTGTTTTTAATTAAAAACATCTGGCACACATTAAATAAATTTGACGTGAGAACAGGACGTTCACTTTTTATAATTATTAAAGAGTTCTTGTCGTCTCTGGTCCTCACACGCTTTAAAGACGATGACATTCAGCAGATTTATGTCAAATCTGGACTTCATTTCAGGAACAGTAGACGAGACTGAAGCCATCAGTCATTCAACCTTGGTTTCATTTGTTTATTACACCAAGGTATCAGTGAGTCTGACAATGATAAATTGGTCATTAAAAATGCAACATATAGCACATTAATATTAATTTCAGATCAATTAAGTATCAGGGTGAATTTTGCAGGATGTTTTCTGGGGTCAGCACACACACACACACACACACACACACACACACGCACACACACACACACACACACACACACACACACACACACACACACACACACACACACACACACACACACACTTATCCATCCCTAGATGTTCACTGGCTCAAGAAGAAGTCCAGTCCATCAGACAGCAGACTACCACAGGTCCTTCACTCCAACAGCTCTCAGACTCTTTAAAACCAGCATGACTTCATGGGTTTTTTCTATAGATTTCTTATTTATGAGTCATTTCTGCTCCACCAAGACAACATATCGAGAAAATCCGGAGGGACACGTGGACGTATTTCAAGGTAAAACATGTTCAAACATAACATATCTGATAAACCATTAACGACTGTTGGACAAGAGCTAACATTTCCAATGAACTACTCCCAAGCTAACATTATTTTGCTGTGTTTTAATTCAAGCACTTTGTAGTACTCTGTGTACTTCCTGGTGTAGTACTCTAATTTCGGCAGGTAGTTTTGTCTCTCTCTCGTCTCTGTGAACTTAACGGAAAGGATCGCAACATTTTACTTCTTCTTCTTGCAACCGTGTGGAACACTAGCATTTGCTCACATCACATCATCTCCATCAGTAAACGGGGGGACTGACCCGGCTCTCTCTGCCCAGACGGAGGCTGTTTTCTGGGGGAAAGTTCATGAAGAGTCTGCAGGGAGGACTGAGCGGGTTCTCAAAGCAGAAAAACAACATGGCTGCCACACTCACCATGTGACGGTTGTGTGTGTGGTGTGTGTGTGTGTGTGTGTGTGTGTGTGTGCGCTCTGGGGACTCCTGGTATTGACTTGACTAATGTCTCTTTTATAGACAACATCACAGCAGCACCATTACAATCATGAAAGTCAATACGAGTGACGAGGAACAGCTAAATACATTTTTATGACAGTCGTCTGTCTTCATAAAACACTCGACGGCGGCTCGTGCGCTCATAAAAGAAGAGAGGCGGGAAAACAAACGAGGATGGAGGAGCTTTTAAAAGGTTTATTAAAATATAAATGGACTCCCCACCGCGGCGGCGTGCGATAACTCCGATTAAAGAGCGTGTACGCGGAGGGATCGTGTGAGTCACACATTACGCTTATGGATCTGTGCCTGTTAATGTAAATCCCATCATGCTTCAGAAAGCCTCACACACTCTCCACACGTGTGTGTGTGTGTGTGTGTGGTGGGAGGAAGTAATCTGTTTTCTCCAAGATAAGACATGTTGATGTGTTTGTGCACGTGAGATAATGTGATGAATACATGCTGAGTGTGTGTTTAATGTGTGTGTTTACACGTATTAGCATGTTAGCGGGGACGTCACAGAGACTACGTCCAGGTTTTAGACAGTCTGCGGGGACGTCACAGAGACTACGTCCAGGTTTTAGACAGTCTGCGTGGATGTCATGGAGACTACGTCCAGGTTTTAGACAGTCTGCGGGGACGTCACGGAGACTACGTCCAGGTTTTATACAGTCTGCGGAGACGTCACGGAGACTACGTCCAGGTTTTAGACAGTCTGCGGGGACGTCACGGAGACTACGTCCAGGTTTTAGACAGTCTGCGGTAAACGTCACGGAGACTACGTCCGGGTTTTAGACAGTCTGCGGGGACGTCACGGAGACTACGTCCAGGTTTTAGACAGTCTGCGGGGACGTCACGGAGACTACGTCCAGGTTTTAGACAGTCTGCGGTAAACGTCACGGAGACTACGTCCGGGTTTTAGACAGTCTGCGGAGACGTCACGGAGACTACGTCCAGGTTTTAGACAGTCTGCGGGGACGTCACGGAGACTACGTCCAGGTTTTAGACAGTCTGCGGGGACGTCACGGAGACTACGTCCAGGTTCAAATTAAAATGATCTGATGATGACATGAGATGATAAATCAGAGGATCTCCAAAGGAATCATCTCCAGCTGATTTCATGACAATCCATGTGGAGCCACACGGCTAGCATGGCAAAAACGGTGGGAGGTGAACATGAGAAGGTTATTCATCATCAGCCAGGATCAGGTCAACCTGCCCTTTAGAGATAAACTCAGCCTCCATCTCTGTGAAAAGGTTTGAGAAATGATCACTGCTTCATCAAATTCAAAGATTTATTCATCATTTCTGTTCTTTTCACGTCGTTCTCGCAGAACCTCGTGATCCAGAATCGAGAGTTTTCTATTCACCACAGAACAAAAGAATGAGAGCTCAAGCCACGAGTCTTAAAAGCAAATGTAAATATAAGTGTAATACAGGAGGAGCAGAAAGATACGCTGACTACAGAAATATGTGTCAGCAGGCAGAACCACACTCAGAATTTAATGATTTGGGTTCATTAGCTGAGCCTGACTGAGATAATCATACTGCAGGAAAACACTCAGACAGAGACCGAACAGAACCTCTGAACCAGCAGTGTCCAGTCTAACAGTGAATACAGCAACAGAACCTCTGAACCAGCAGTGTCCAGTCTAACAGTTAATACAGCAACAGAACCTCTGAACCAGCAGTGTCCAGTCTAACAGTGAATACAGCAACAGAACCTCTGAACCAGCAGTGTCCAGTCTAACAGTGAATACAGCAACAGAACCTCTGAACCAGCAGTGTCCAGTCTAACAGTGAATACAGCAACAGAACCTCTGAACCAGCAGTGTCCAGTCTAACAGTGAATACAGTAACAGAACCTCTGAACCAGCAGTGTCCAGTCTAACAGTGAATACAGCAACAGAACCTCTGAACCAGCAGTGTCCAGTCTAACAGTGAATACAGCAACAGAACCTCTGAACCAGCAGTGTCCAGTCTAACAGTGAATACAGTAACAGAACCTCTGAACCAGCAGTGTCCAGTCTAACAGTGAATACAGCAACAGAACCTCTGAACCAGCAGTGTCCAGTCTAACAGTGAATACAGTAACAGAACCTCTGAACCAGCAGTGTCCAGTCTAGCAGTGAATACAGTAACAGAACCTCTGAACCAGCAGTGTCCAGTCTAACAGTGAATACAGTAACAGAACCTCTGAACCAGCAGTGTCCAGTCTAGCAGTGAATACAGCAGCCTACCGAGGTGGTTTTCTTGCCGGGTTTGGCTCCTGGCATCCCGGGCTGAGTCAGTTCAGTTAGCTACACGGCTGACCGAGCTAACCACAGTTAGCGCTTCACTACTTATCAATGTTAAGGCGTCAGAAGAGAGAAATAAAAGGGTTAATCTGCCTCGTTTCAAACCTGCAAACTGCAACAGATACAGATGAATCGTATGTTACGATCCTCACATCCTCCTCAGTCTCAGAAAACAGGTGAGATTCACACCTTCATGAACAATTTGGAGCCGAAACCTTCAACTAATTCAGCATGAGGACCTGAAGGAAGGACGGAGGAGGCAGAGACAGTTTAACACAGAAAGATGGATGGAGACGGAGAGGGAGGAGGAGGTATGGTGGAGATCTCAGAGGGGTTTGGGGGCCATTGAAATTCCTCAGCAGTCATTACACGCTCCTGTGGCTGAAGCCCAGAGCCCGACTCCCCCTTTAACCAGAGCCCTGAGAGACAGACCATCAATCAGACCTCCTCTATCTGCTTTTAGTGTGTGTGTGTGTGTCTCAATTTCTCTCACTGGATGATGCTCTTTCTCACTAACACTCGCACTTTATCTGCCTATTTTTACTTATTTTCTCATTGTCACTTCTCCTCACATACAGCCCTGACACCTTCCAACCCTCCCCCTAACTGCAGACACTATTCTGGGCCTGGGAATCCTCAGTGAAGCTGCACACGACTGCAGAGCGAGTGGGCCAGTTTACATAAGAGGACAAACTGAGGCTGATTTCTGCTGGGATGTTTGACAAATGTGACACATTTCTGGGTAATTGTCCCGTAATCAAGTGGATGAAGGTTCACTTCAGGATATCGAAGCAGATAATGTTTCCGTGAGCCGTCCGTCTGCCCTTATTCCAAACAGAACATGACAATAATGTTAGCTCAGTTTGTTAGCTGCTGTTAGCTTTGATTCAGGTTCAAGATCAATAAAACTGGAAATTTGAACATTTTACGTTTATCGTCGTTGTCTTCACTGAACAGTTGGCAGGTAACTTTTCCACGTATGAATTTGTCATTTTTCTCCAGAAAAGATAGATTCAGTAGAGTTACCAAGAGTTGTTAGTAGAGTCGGTAAGTTGCCAAAAACACTGCTGCAACATCGTCGTAGTGTGGGTTGATGTGTGGGATGTTCCCATCGTCTGTAATTCTAGAAGCTAACAGCACTCCTCTCAAAACAACCGAAACAAACCAAATCAAACTTTTCTGTTTGCAGCACAGACTCAGACGTAGAAGCTGCTTCATGAAATAAAACATGTTGGCAATGCCTCAGATTTATCTGGAACTTCATTTTGACTCCATAGAGACTTTAATATAACGAGTCTTGGTCTGAGCTAACTGTTGCATAATGTTCTATACACTGTGGTGTGCAGAGTGATCGTATATGTGCAGACAAAGTGTGTCTGAACGTATGAATACGAAGCACAAAGAGAAGAGAGTGAACGTGAAGTGTTGCAGCGCTGTCAGGACTCGGTGGCAGTCAGACTGACGACAGTTAGTTCACAGAAACTGTGTGCAGCTGCTGATAAAAAACACAACATGAGTCGACTTCCAGAAAACCTCGAGGCCATTCACAAATCAAACCGCTGTCCCTCCGGTAACTAATTCAGTCCAGTAATCTGTGAATAAATTCAGTTTCTCCCGTCAGCTTTATTTTTTAAAGGTTTTTGTTGTTTTGCCCAGAAAGAGAAAAAGTGACTGCGACTGTTTGAAGTTCGACATCTGGAGGAAATAAATTTGCATACGAAGCTCCATTCAAAGAGGACGGAGACAAACCTGCACCTTTTGAAGACTCTTTCATCGTCTTTAAAAAGTCTGAATCCAGAGGTCAGCAAGAAGGATTCATCAGGAGCAAATCATCTGCACCTTAAAGGTTATCCGAACATCAGCAAACAGAATAATTTTCTATTCTTTGTGCATGACTGTGATCAGGACTGTCTAAAACTAGGCGTAGTCTCCGGCACAGGTCCGTCTGATGACAAAGTAAAGCAGTGAAAATACTTTGAGTACAGCGTACACTCCAAAAGATATTCATGTTTTTGACATGTTTTCCTGCCTTGATATCATAAACACATTTACATATTTACGTACATAACACGTAAAAATGAAGCTAACAGTGAAGTGTTTTAGACGAACTCTCTCTGTTCTGCAAAGTTCCCAGGTGAAGTTTCAAAGCGGTGGATCTAGATTTTAATTGTGTTTGGCGTTTGTGATGTGACTCCTCTTTGAAGTAAATTGCTCTTTGCTTCTCTTAAAGTCGACGTGGAGTCAACTTTAATGGCTCGGCGAGTCTTCAGAGAGCCTTTCATTCTCACAGCAGACACACTCGGAGAGAACGAACCAGAGAGAGAGCGACTCTTTGTCTTCTTCATTTCCAGCCTGTTGCATCAGCGCTTCCCGTGTGATTCTTTTTTCATCCAGTCAGTAATGACGTCCTCTCCAGGGTGTGTTCAGGTCTTTTGTCCTGCTCAGTGGATTTTACAGAGAACATGAAGTCGACGGACTTGGACAGAAAACAACATGGAAACTGTTTAAACAAAGGTTTGGTCCAACAGTTTGTTGAAGATCTTTACACCTGCATAGAACCGTCCCAGCCAGGACAGCCCGTTTATTGTTGGACTCTAAAATAAGTGTTTACTTAACAAGTGGTTAGGCTAAAGCTATCTGTCCATGAGGAGTGTCTGAAAACACACGGTCAGGGGAAGGCGGATGAAGGTCACAGTCTAACTGTATTCACACTGATCTCCAGTCGAGCATAAGTGGATCATGACAACTTCAAATATTTGAATACTTCTTACAAAGACTCCATCTTAGCATTTTAAAACCTTCATCATCCTCAACACGCTCTGACGTTACAGTCCTGCACGTTGAAATGTTGATACAATCATTAGGAAACATTTCATGTGGCTGCGCTGTGCAGGTGAAGTCATCTAAATGTTGAGATAAAAGCTTTGTGTGCTTTATGAGGCGTGTTTTATGAATTAGCGGAAACCACTTAACTTCCTCACAGACGTGATTTTGTTCAATATTTTAGTGATTAAGTGACAGTTTGTGTTTGGTTGCACATTGGTTCCTGCCCTCTCATTTAAAAACATACAGATTCACTTTCCTCATGTTTGAACAACAAAAACACTTTCATGGAGGTCATCTTCAGATGATGCATTTCTTTTGATGGTTGTTGATGTGTCAGTGTGAAGTTTCTATGATGTCATTAATTTACAGCCTTTAGAAACGTAACCAATGTTTGATCGACCTCACGTCTAATTGGAAACCTTTGGTGCTTAAATAACAGAAATGTGGATAAGAGCGAGAGCGACCGGAGATAGACAATGAAAGCAGCAACAACAAGTTTCAAGAGACTACACCTCAAACTCATCCCGTTTCTGCAAAGTTCTTCAGCGCACCGGATCTGTCACTTCCTCTTTGACTCAGCTTTCACCTGAAGAGATGTTAAATCACAGACAGATGTTGCACAAACTCCTCGAGTCTTCGAATCCTCCCGATCGCCTACCATATCTTCGAGTCAGCCACCTCAGCAATCCACATTCCCCAACACTGTTGGCTTCGATCCTCCAACAAGGCCAACATTGTTGTTGGTATCACCTTCCAGCAGCTCCAGAGGAAGATCCCGCCTTCAGCGTCCAATGGATGTCGCCGGTTTCTTGGCGCATCTCTCCGAATAGTTCGAGGTTTAGGTCAGGTCTGTCCCTTAGCTTCAAATATATCCGACTGGACAGTCGCTCACCTGAAACAATCATTAATTTAGTGACCGCTCCGACAACCTTTCATCCCTCCTGCAGTTCATCATCTCGGTTCACCTTCGTCCACAATATGCAATAAATCGTTCTATATCTATATCCAGACTGCTGTGGTCTTTGTTCATGAATACTCTAATGAATTTCTCAGGACTGTGCAGTCACACATATTTCAGTTTTCAGTCCATAGATCCTCATGACCGACACTTCTTCAGCCTGAGTACTGCATGCTCTGCCCTCATGCTGCTCAGACGTGACCGGACTGATCTATCCAGATCTGAATTGAACAGCGTCTTCTTACGGCCGAGTTGAGCTGGATTTGCAGACATTTTAAAAAACATCTCATATCCAGGGCAACTATGACGTTGATTGACAGGAAACTTTCCTGTCGTTCGAGGTGTCATCCTGACACTGAAACTCTTTTGGTTTTATTATCTCGCGTCAATCCGAGCATGTCAAACTGTGTGCGTTAGAGTCAGGTGTGCCTGAAAGTCGCTGATTTAGTGCAGGACGGAGGACATGAATATGATCAGTCTGCAGTGTATTCATATATTCATGTGATGGCGCTCAGTGTGAACATGCAGCTCTGATCTACATGTTGATATTAGTCGACATTATTTTTGCCTCATTTGCTGCCCGGCTAAAATTTACATTTGGGAATTTGATGTACAAAACTCAAAGCAGCGTCTGATGTGTGCAGACATTAGATGTCGGCACTCGAATGAACAAAATTCAGCCGTAAATGTCACCACATTTGCATATTAATTAGGGTGAAGATATCTATGCTGACTGAACAACAGTCTGAGAAACAAACTATGAACTCCTTGTTTCTGCTTCGTGTCCTCATTTCTGTCGACTTATGACAGTTTTCATTGTGTGATGAAGCCTCTAAACACAGATAATAAATTTATGATTTTGGGCTGTATGAATCTTTGTTCCCACTTCAGTCAGACAAACAGGTCATCATGATTCCCACGAGCCTCTTAATGAGATCAGTGTAATCATCCAGTCCACTCAGCACCAGCCTTTTAAATACACTACATCTACGCACACCGTCGCCTAGCAACTCTTTGATTGGTTGTTAAGTATTAAATCAGCCCCCAACAACAGAATGAGGGACATCTCATTAAAAGCAGACAATAGTCTTATTTGTCCCGTTGATGAAAGCTCAACAGTAATTGCTCCACGAGTCCACGAGTCGTCCTCCGGATCAGAGGAACCTCGGAGACGGGAGCGAGATGTTGTTTTGTTGCTGCTGCTGCTTCCTGTTTTTTAGTGAGCAGATCTTTGACGCCTGAAGACTCGGCATAATGTGAGATCTCATCTGAAGTGCTGCTCGTGGAGGACTGTCACTTCCTCTCTAAGCTTCTCTTTCATCTCTCATGCTTCCCTCTCAAACACACAAATGCACATTTTGTCATGCAAGAAGAGATTTCAGCCGTCACATTCACACCTCTGACAGGTGAAGCGAATCACACTGATGATCTGCTTCTCATGGCTCCTGTCAGTGGGCGGATCTATCAGGCAGCAGGTGAACATTTAGTCCTCAAAGTCGACGTGTGAGGAGCAGAAAAATAGATTTTCAGAATTTGAGCGACTTTGAGAAGAACCAAACTGTGATGGCTTGATGACCGGGTCAGAACATCTCCATCGCTGCAGCTCTTGAGCCGACAAGGCTCATTGATGCACGTGGGGAGGGAAGGCTGACCCGTATGGTCCAACCCAACAGACGAGTCACTGTAGCTCAAACTGCTGAAGAAGTTCATGCTGGTTCTGATAGAAAGCTGTCAGAACACACAGTCCAACCACAGCTTGTTGCGCAGAGAAACAGACTCAGCCTCTCTCCAAGCTTTAAGGAGGTTGAGGTGATAAATCTGTGTAGCCCCACCCCTCTCAGATCGCACAAGCTCATAGTCAACGTCACCCACTCATCGTGTGACCACAAGGGGTCCTTGCCACTTGGCGAGTAATTTGGAGTTAGACGATGGGAGCAATATAGGGGTGGAACGGTTCACAAAATCGGTTCGGTTCAGTGTACGGTTTTGTGGTCACGGTTTTCGGTTCGGTTCAGTATATGTTGATTGCCAATTGTCTCACTGGGATGATGTTTCCGCAGGTGAGCTGACATGTTGGTCGTGTTGCTGTTAGTGTAAACAACACGTGTTGCACAATGCTTGCACACTGTCGCACTTTTGTGAACAACTTTCTTACCGCCGTCATCGTAGGTCACTCTAAATGCAAAGTGGTCCCATACAGCAGACCTATGAAGTGCTGCTGGCGCATCTTCTAACTTTGGCTCTTTCCCACTTGCCATACCACAATTCTCCACAACAACTGACCCAATACTCTATTTTATTCTGCTACACCCGGCTACACTGCTTCGCTTCTTCTTGTTGTTTACTACTGGTGGTTGGCTTTAGGCGCAGTACCGCCACCTTCTTCTCTGGAGTGTACACGCTTCGCCTATGAGAAAAAGGAGCAGTGCATGAACCGAACGCAACACACGCAAATCGAACCGAGTCAGTCGAACCTAACGGTTCGGACGGTTTTCATAAAACGTTCCATCCCTAGAGCAATACAAGCACTTTATCTCCCGGTGCAAATTGTCTTAACCTAGATCCTCTGTTGTACAGCCGCTGCTGACATTCCTGGGCCCGGAGCAAATTCTCACGTGATGAACTGCCAGGACGTCCAGGACGTACTGAACTTCGTTTTTACTCGGGCTCAGACCTTCCTCCCAGCTTTCTTTAACCAGGTCCAAACCCACCCTGCGTGGTTTTCTGGAGAAAATCCCATGGAGGCCTGGGGTACCTCGCGCACATACACACATACCACACACACACTCAGTCATTCACTGGCTTCGGGTTCCTTTAGCCGCCTTCTGCTCGTGTGTGTTTCAGTATCTCCTTCTCCTCGTTCCAGGTCCAGCACACTACTATAGGAAGGGAGAGTGATTAGTCAATAGGATGCAGGTGTGTCAATCACTCTCACCTGGCGCTGCTCTCCTGAGCCGTCTCCACACCTCTCCCCTGCGGCTGATGCACCACGCCCCCTCCACAGTGAGCATCAGAACTGGACCACGGAGCAATGAAGGAAGGTGTTCTGGTCTGATAGATCACGTCTTCTTTGATATGGCACCAGGACACCGGTGGAGGCAGTGTGATGCTTTGGTTGGGAAGGCTGGGAAAACCTTGAATACTTTGAGAGGTCCCTCCTACCTGAGCATTGTTGCAGACCATGTCCAACCTTTGAAACAGTGTTCCTTGATGGCAGAGGTCTCTTTCAGTTCAGGAATGGTTTGAGGAACACAACGACAAGTTCACGGTGTTGACTCTCCAGATCTCAATCCAATTGAGCATCTGTGGGATGTGCTGCACAAACAAGTTTGATCCGTGGATGACCCACCTCGAAACTTCCAGGATTTGAAGGATCTGCTGCTAACGTCTCGGTGTGAGATACCACAGCACACCTTCAGAGGTCTGAGGAGGCCACACCTCCATGGGTCAGGATGATGATGTTATGTCTGATCTGATTTTATCCTTTGAGATATCAAGAATTCCCAATCACAAACAGGTTTGACATTCCTCTCTTCCATGTTTTGGTTGGTTGGGTTAAATCAGCAGAAACATCTGAGGACATCAGAAGCAGAAAAAGGTTTTCTTGGTCCTGTCGGGCTGAATTAATGGAGCATTGCACCGACTCTGCCAGTGTCAGGACTTCATGTCGCAGTACTACAAATATATGCACACACACGGCACGGCGAGGTGCTTCGGACAAACATACAAACCATCCATGCATCTAATGTCAGGCCCAGCAGACAGCAGCAACGGGATAGTTTCTGGAAATCATCATTTATATGATCTGAGTGCAGATCGAGCAGCTGATTTCTTCTTTCTCAGATACATTAGTTCAGAAACAAACTTTGGTGGACCACTCAGGTGAAAGAAGAACAAATACTTCATGCAGGTGAACCTGAGTCATGCTCAAACCTCATTGGTTCAGATCTCAGAGCCTCAGGAGGAAGCACTGCAACTGAACTCTTCTCAGAAATGTGGCCAATGTATCTTCATTGTGAAGTGTATGTGTGCAGTGCCCACGGGTCACTTAACCTGACAGTTGGTTATCACTGGAGGGTGGTGGGGCCTGCCACCTTGGTTGCTGAAGCAATTTGCTGCATAACGGCGTGCAGAGCCTGCAGCTGTATCCTTTCAGGACAGCTCCGATCGATGCGTTCATCCTGAGGCGAAGGTTTGAATCCAAACCATCTTTTATTTTCATACAAACAAAAAGAAGAGACGAGCTGGAAGATGAAGATGAATCATCACCATCACTGATGAGGAGGTATTGATCTGCTCATGTGACAAACACCCGTACGGTTATTACAGACTTCAGATCAGCTCATCAAGACTTTTATCGTTCATTCTCACACATGTAAAAACATGTTGGTGATCATAAAGACACAGGAAGTCATGTCTGTCTGTCCCTCAGAAACTGATTATCATGACAAAGATACTTTGAGCTAAATGCTAACATCCACATGCTAAAATACTCACAGTGACAATGCTACACGGAGACTACATCCAGGTTTTAGACAGTCTGCGGGGACGTCACGGAGACTACGTCCAGGTTTTAGACAGTCTGCGGGGACGTCAAGGAGACTACGTCCAGGTTTTAGACAGTCTGCGGGGACGTCACAGAGACTGGACTGAAGATAACGAGACATTAAAAATAATTTTTTTTAGCTCATTTTTTTAGCTCATGAAAACGTGTTGTGAAGTTTCTGTGTTTTTTAGTATTAATGTAGTTAAAAGTGTTCAGGCGTCTCCAGGAGCCCAAACAGAACTTCAGCTGCTCTGTTATGACCTGTTCAGGTCCACTGCAGTTCTGGATCAGGTCTAATTATCCTCAGGTCGATGTGGATCAGGTCTGACGATCTCTCTGGGTTCAGGTTGGTGTTCCATGGGTCCGCTTTGGTTCAGGTCCACAGACCTCTGAGTTCAGGATCGATCCTCCATCTGTCTCTCACTCGTTTTGTTTATCCTGACCTTCCTCCCTCCGCCCGGGCGTCGTTAGTTCAGGGATTTTATCTTCATCACCATCAACATCATCAATAATTGAAAGTGTTTCTGCAGCAGGTTCTGAGCCTCACAGCGACGGGCAGCACCGAGCACGAGGACACTTGATTTGGTTTAAGGAGGACTGATACTTTACACCCACGTGGACACATCCTGTCAGTTTGACGCCGTCATGGCAATGCATTCGATTCAAAGGAGAAAAATATCAACGTGAATGTTGATGAATGATATCGTGAAGACGACAGCGTTTAAATGAGTCAAATATCATCATTAAAACATGTCTCGTTATGTTGGACTGAGGTCACCTGATAACATCACATCATAAAATCATCATTCTTTATCTCAGCCGCGCTCGCTCGCTGGTTTTTTTGCCCTCCGTCCTCCGGGTGAGAAATTATTGAAGCTTCAGTGGAAATTATTCAGAAGAGCTCTCGAAACATTTTCAGTTCAGGAGGCTCGTCTCGCCTGAAAGAGAGAAACCATCAGAGATCAACAGTCATACATGTTCATCATATTCAGAGATACAGTTTATAATGTAGTCTGCAAATCTGCAGTGAGCCGCATGAAACACAGACCAAGGCACTAAATAATATGAGCTGTTATTTCTGCACAGTTTTAGTAAATACACAAAATAACAAGGACGGTAAAAAATAACAGAGAGCAGCAAAGAGATGAACTCAAAACTCAAAACTCCCCCACAACCTGGACGTAGTCTCCGTGACGTCCCCGCAGACTGTCTAAAACCTGGACGTAGTCTCCGTGACGTCCCCGCAGACTGTCTAAAACCTGGACGTAGTCTCAGTGACGTCCCCGCAGACTGTCTAAAACCTGGACGTAGTCTCAGTGACGTACCCGCAGACTGTCAGGAACCTGGACGTAGTCTCAGTGACGTCCCCGCAGACTGTCTAAAACCTGGACGTAGTCTCCGTGACGTCCCCGCAGACTGTCTAAAACCTGGACGTAGTCTCCGTGACGTCCTCGCAGACTGTCTAAAACGTGGACGTAGTCTCAGTGACGTCCCCGCAGACTGTCTAAAACGTGGACGTAGTCTCAGTGACGTCCCCGCAGACTGTCTAAAACCTGGACGTAGTCTCAGTGACGTCCCCGCAGACTGTCTAAAACCTGGACGTAGTCTCTGTGACGTCCCCGCAGACTGTCTGAAACCTGGACGTAGTCTCAGTGACGTCCCCGCAGACTGTCTAAAACCTGGACATAGTCTCAGTGACGTCCCCGCAGACTGTCTAAAACCTGGACATAGTCTCAGTGACGTCCCCGCAGACTGTCTAAAACCTGGACGTAGTCTCAGTGACGTCCCCGCAGACTGTCTAAAACCTGGACATAGTCTCAGTGACGTCCCCACAGACTGTCTAAAACCTGGACATAGTCTCAGTGACGTCCCCACAGACTGTCTAAAACCTGGACATAGTCTCAGTGACGTCCCCGCAGACTGTCTAAAACCTGGACATAGTCTCAGTGACGTCCCCGCGACTGTCTGAAACCTGGACGTAGTCTCAGTGACGTCCCCGCAGACTGTCTAAAACCTGGACATAGTCTCAGTGACGTCCCCGCAGACTGTCTAAAACCTGGACATAGTCTCAGTGACGTCCCCGCAGACTGTCTAAAACCTGGACATAGTCTCGTGACGTCCCCACGACTGTCTAAAACCGACGTAGTCTCTCTGACGTCCCCACAGACTGTCTAAAACCTGGACATAGTCTCAGTGGCGTCCCCCAGACTGTCTGAAACCTGGACGTAGTCTCAGTGACGTCCCCGCGACTGTCTAAAACCTGGACATAGTCTCAGTGACGTCCCCGCAGACTGTCTAAAACCTGGACATAGTCTCAGTACGTCCCCGCAGACTGTCTAAAACCTGGACATAGTCTCAGTGACGTCCCCACAGACTGTCTAAAACCTGGACATAGTCTCAGTGACGTCCCCACAGACTGTCTAAAACCTGGACATAGTCTCAGTGACGTCCCCGCAGACTGTCTAAAACCTGGACATAGTCTCAGTGACGTCCCCGCAGACTGTCTGAAACCTGGACGTAGTCTCAGTGACGTCCCCGCAGACTGTCTAAAACCTGGACGTAGTCTCAGTGACGTCCCCGCAGACTGTCTAAAACCTGGACGTAGTCTCAGTGACGTCCCCGCAGACTGTCTAAAACCTGGACATAGTCTCAGTGACGCCCCACAGACTGTCTAAAACCTGGACATAGTCTCAGTGACGTCCCCGCGACTGTCTAAAACCTGGACATAGTCTCAGTGACGTCCCCGCGACTGTCTGAAACCTGGACATAGTCTCAGTGACGTCCCCGCAGGCTGTCTAAAACCTGGACATAGTCTCAGTACGTCCCCGCAACTGTCTAAAACGTGGACGAGTCTCAGTGACGTCCCCGCGACCTCTAAAACCTGGACATAGTCTCAGTGACGTCCCCCGCTGCAAAACCTGGACTAGTCTCAGTACGTCCCCACAGACTGTCTAAAACCTGGACATAGTCTCAGTGACGTCCCCGCAGACTGTCTAAAACCTGGACGTAGTCTCAGTGACGTCCCCGCAGACTGTCTAAAACCTGGACGTAGTCTCAGTGACGTCCCCGCAGACTGTCTAAAACCTGGACGTAGTCTCAGTGACGTCCCCGCAGACTGTCTAAAACCTGGACGTAGTCTCAGTGACGTCCCCGCAGACTGTCTAAAACCTGGACATAGTCTCAGTGACGTCCCCGCAGACTGTCTAAAACCTGGACGTAGTCTCAGTGACGTCCCCGCAGACTGTCTAAAACCTGGACGTAGTCTCAGTGACGTCCCCGCAGACTGTCTAAAACCTGGACGTAGTCTCAGTGACGTCCCCGCAGACTGTCTAAAACCTGGACGTAGTCTCAGTGACGTCCCCGCAGACTATCTAAAACCTGGACATAGTCTCAGTGACGTCCCCGCAGGCTGTCTAAAACCTGGACATAGTCTCAGTGACGTCCCCGCAGACTGTCTAAAACCTGGACATAGTCTCAGTGACGTCCCCGCAGACTGTCTAAAACGTGGACGTAGTCTCAGTGACGTCCCCGCAGACTGTCTAAAACGTGGACGTAGTCTCAGTGACGTCCCCGCAGACTGTCTAAAACCTGGACATAGTCTCAGTGACGTCCCCACAGACTGTCTGGAGACTAAAGTGGATATTTAGATATAAGATTGAATCAGAGCTCATACTGAGCGCGCTCAGATCGACATTTTTCGGATGTTTTCACACCTGTCCACTCACAGCGGTCCAGATGAAGCACATTAACCTGGTGAATTTTTCAGGGTTTGTTTGTGTGAAATCACTCTCAGAGAGAAGAAGCAAAGATCTGACCCAGTCCACTCACACTGACTGGGTTTGGGTTCTGTGGCTCGGTTCTGACCATCTTTAAGTGACTGATGTAAAGTGTGTGTGCCGTTTGATTTCAGGGTGAATTAAAACTTCTTGATGGCTGAGTGCAGAACTTGTTTGTGTGTTAATGACTCAGCCTGATCGGCCTCGAGCAGACAGCCATGACTAATCAGTGTTTGGAGGTCAGACGGAGGAGAAGACGCCGTCGGCTTCACCTCGACACCAGAGACAAGCCGAGGGACGACGAACACAGTTTGACTTTAGACGTATCTTTTGGTTCTGATTGCTGATCCACGGCCGGGTTTAAGAAAAGTTTGAATGTTTAAGAGCAACGCAGAGCCACGAGACAGACAACGAGACACAGGTGACACTAATGAGGGACAGGTGGAACCAATCAGGGTGGAACTGAATCAAAACTGGCGGGAACACGCAAGGGAGTAAAGACACACATGACACAAAGAGAGAGTAGACTATAAAATAAAACAGAAAACACAAAATCATAAACCCAAAACAAGGACGGCTGTAGTCGTAGGAAGTGTTTACCGAGTACCAACCAACTCTTCGGCGGTTAGACCTGAACAAGTCCTTCTGTTTACTGACTGATTATACGATGAGTTTTCAAGGAAAGAACTTGAACTCCAGACGTCTTTGTAGCTCTCCGTGGTCGTGCTGTCGGTCGTGTTTTTGTTGAGGAAAAACAAAAAGAGCAGATTGTGAAGCAGAAAGATCCTCCATGTTCTCACTGACCAACCACCTGAACCTCTGAAATGCTGCTCGCTGCACGCACAGCTGGAACAGCTGGACGCCTCCACGAATGTTTAAATATTCACAGCAAAAGATTCAACAAGCGAGCTTCTCTACAAACACAGATTTATACCAAGTGTGATGAAACATTACAAAGAGGATCACTGCACAACTATAGCCAGCAGCTGCATCATCATCATACTCAGCTTCCTCTTCATATTTCTGAACGTTTGAAGATCTGTTTCAGCCGTTCATGTTTTTAAAAACTCTTCTTCTCACTTCCGTCTCCGAGGCTTCAAACTATGCAGGAATTCCTCTGCTGTCATTTCTGATTCTCACCGGGCTCTCGTGGTCATGACGCTGTTGGGTAAGTAGGATACGTGGTATATTTTTTTCTTTCTATGATTTCTATGAGTCTGCACAGTGTTTTATTTTGAAAATTCCGGCAGCCTCATCACAGCCGTGCCCGGTGGGATTTAATCGTAATGCAGCTGTTGACAGGATCAAATCTTTGCTGTCATGTTAAGAAGATGATTGCAGTGAATGTTTGATCGATGGAGGCGTCTCCATGTGATCAGGACCAGCGATGATCCGTCCTGTTTGCCTCTAACAAATAAAACCTGTTGGTGAAATAATTAAAAAATCATTTCACACATGAGGTTATGATTATCATCATCCAGCTCGTCCAGTCTGCGAAGCTGTTCCCACCCTGGAACTGATCTGCAGTCTCTAAATCAATTCTGGACCCTGACCTGACCCGTAATTAAATCGGAGCTCCGAGCTGCTGATGGGGAGTGAAGACAACAGCTTGAGGCGCACAGCAACACCAAGAGGTCATAAATAAAAGATAGAAATAAATAAAAAGACGTCGATGGAGCAGAATGTGAGACCCTCCATGTTCACACTGACCAACCACTCCAACTACGTCCAGGTTTTAGACAGTCTGCGGGGACGTCACTGAGACTACGTCCAGGTTTTAGACAGTCTGTGGGGACGTCAGAGAGACTACGTCCAGGTTTTAGACAGTCTGTGGGGACGTCAGAGAGACTACGTCCAGGTTTTAGACAGTCTGTGGGGACGTCAGAGAGACTACGTCCAGGTTTTAGACAGTCTGTGGGGACGTCACTGAGACTACGTCCAGGTTTTAGACAGTCTGTGGGGACGTCAGAGAGACTGCGTCCAGGTTTTAGACAGTCTGTGGGGACGTCAGAGAGACTGCGTCCAGGTTTTAGACAGTCTGTGGGGACGTCACTGAGACTACGTCCAGGTTTTAGACAGTCTGTGGGGACGTCACTGAGACTACGTCCAGGTTTTAGACAGTCTGCGGGGACGTCAGAGAGACTGCGTCCAGGTTTTAGACAGTCTGTGGGGACGTCACAGAGACTACGTCCAGGTTTTAGACAGTCTGTGGGGACGTCACAGAGACTACGTCCAGGTTTTAGACAGTCTGTGGGGACGTCACAGAGACTACGTCCAGGCTGTGGGGGAGTTTTGAAGACTTTAATCACCGGTGTAGATGTTTGTCCAGAGACAGGGACGGACTTCAAGTAAAAGCTTTTTAATTTTGGAGACAGTGCAAATAAAAAATCTCTGATATTTCTGAAGATGGAACTGGAGCTGTAAATACTCCCTTTGTGGAGAGTGACACGTTGATGGGAAATGTTGACCTGATCTGAGTACACACTCAATCAGATCTCAATTTACCAAAACACAGAGCGTCTTCAGTCGTTCAGGCTAAGTGTTCTCTCTGTCACTTTGTAGACGAGTGGACAAATGATCGGGTGGAGAAGATGTTTTGAGATCTCGATTGTGTGAAAACATTACTTACCTCGCTGTGACCTGCAGTGCTTCAGACTGGTCATTTTTGATATGCTGATATTCTTGTATTTTCTTCTTCAGATAAGAACGAGTTTGTTTGGTGTTTGTACCAGTTTGTCAGCTCAACATCAAGTCAGAGTAAAAATGTGGTCGATTCCAAGACCTTCAAAAAGTGAATGATGACCGATCTCAAAACTACAGCAGTGAAATAGTGTTTTTATCTCCTGTTAAGAGCTTTAACTCATTTTAGACCAAACAACTCAAGAGAGCGGCTATGCACACACACAGTTCAGTTAGCTACACAGCTGACCGAGCTAACCACAGTTAGCGCTTCACTACTTAGCAATGTTTCCATCATAAAGTCTGTAAATCACCTCGGTACTGTCACGTTATTCCATTATTCTGTCCATCAGAAAATGCTGCGGTTAGTGATGGAGATGGAGCTCATTTGAACTGCTGGGCAGTCTGGAAATTCCCCCAGTCAGGTCTATGTATAATTATAATATATGATCATAATGTATGTGTTGATTATATTTTGTATTATTAATCTGAATATGCAAAGTAACCGTAGAGAACAAATATGATAGGCAATACAACACGAATAACACAACTGATGGATTGATATTATTGTGTGTGTGTGTGTGTGTGTGTGTGTGTGTGTGTGTATGTGTGTGTGTGATGTGAATGTTTTTTTTTTTTATGCAGAGTTTGTGTGCAGGTATTTATAACTGTGTGTGTGTGTATGTGTGTGTGTGATGTGTAGTATACAGCACCTCTGGACATGTTTTTATTGTCTTTTTAATATGCACTCGGAGGATCCTCGCCTTGGGCTAACAGAGATGCAAACAAACGTTGAATAAACCATTAAAGAACCACAAGGACCAAACTGGAGGTGGTAATAATGTATCGTCATCATCCCAAAGTCTGACCGAAGAACAAGAAAAACAGTCCAAGTCAGTTCAGTTCAGGTGGTTTCACAGAGAGAAGAAGAATTAGATAAAGAGTCAAACCCAATAAAAGTTCAGTTCATTCAACAACAATCAACAACAATCAAACGATGATCTGGACGGTGGTGCCGCACGAAAGCAGAAAATGAAAATGGGTTGGTCGAACGAACAGAAGAAAAAGTGTAATAACTTACCGGACATGCATCCATCTCTTCCTCTTGTCCGGCATCAGCAGCAGGTTTAGCACGGCATTCCAGGCGTCCCTCTACCCGGGCGCTCCCAGGCCAGACGAGCTCCTGCAGTGAGTTCTGGGTCTCCTCCCAGTCCGAGCTCCTGGAGGAAAAAGCTAATTTCAGCCACGATCTTATTCTTTTGGGCATGACCCTGGTGAGGGCTGGCTCTATATACACCAGAAAATTCAAAAGTCAGTTGTTGGACAGGCAGGTTGACACAGAACAACAAAAGACGACTGAGAAGACGAAGTGAAAACAAGAACAATCCCATCGACAGATGTCCAACAACAAAAACTAAAGAACCAAAGTATGTAAGACGACCCGACAAGTGAAAGAAGATAACTAATTAACTAACGGACCAGAACCGACCTGGTATATTTCTGATTCTGGTCATTGATGACAACTTAAACTATCGACAACACAAAGATCAGGACTGTATTTATTGTGTTTGATTGGGAATGACTCTGAAGGTTACACTGTGATGATGTTTATTATATCTGCTCTCAGTTAAACATCTGAATACTTCTTCCTGTCGTGTGTCCAACAGTCAAACATCTGTCTGAGCTTGTGTTGTTTGTTTTTTCGTCTCTGCATGCTCAGATGCGTCTCATTGGACTTTGTGTCTCACAGACTGTTTGTCTTCACGTCCCCGTCTGCTGTCGTCTGATTATCGTTTGTTTTCCTCCTTTAATGCCATCTTTTCTCTCCCCGTCTGATCGCCTCTGAGCATTCCTTTGTTTTTGTCGTCTGGTCCGTCTCACTCTGATTCGCTCTTCATCGTCCTCCTCGTGTACAGACAGTTTGTATCAGGAGGAACAAGTATTGCTCTGTAAAGGTGTTCAAAGCAACATCTCTATAAATCAGTGTTTGTTGTCTCCAGTGTCAGAGTGTAATCCCACTGTGTAAATATGTTCAGCTGTACTCGAGTATTTGTTCTGATTACATTACTTCTGATCAAAAACTAGCGAGTCGACAACTTTGCTAACAGCCAAACATCAACAAGGTCACCAACAGCAGACATAGCAGCCAGCTAATATTACTGACTAGTCCAACAGCAGTCAGCCCAGCTCGGCGTCTGTCTTTCAGCCTTTTATTTCACCAAGCTCTCACCAACCACTAAAAGTCAGTCCCAGATTTACTCTTGTCCGGCGGCTTCTTGCTCGCTCACTCTCTCCTTTTCTCTTCTTAGCTTCCTCCGTCAACGTCCTCTTCACTCTCTTCTCCTCTGCCATTATGTCCATAGAAGCTGCTGACTGCTGGGCCTGTAAACCTCCTCTTTCTTCTTCTTCCCGGTGGTCCAAAACTCCTGTGGTACAAACACTAACACTCTCCTGGTGATCTGAGCTCACAGTCCGGGCAGCCCGGCTAACAAACTGAGCTAACATGAGCTAACAGCAGCTACAGTTGGGAGCAGTTTACTTCACTGTCCATCAGGAAACTCCGTAAATAACCGAGCTGAGGCAGAGCAGCTGGAGGACAGTATTTCATTTGTGGTTTGATGATGATGAATCATTTGCATGAATGTCCTCAGAGCTGGATGAGCAGCTTTGTGTTACCTGTTTGGACAGGTAACCCACAGAGAGGTGAACTTTGTGATTCAGGCCTCTGGTCTCATGCAGACCAGCCTCTGAAAACCATCCATAAAACCTGCAAAAGAAAAGAGACAGAGAGAAAAAGGCTGGCGCTGTTTTAAACCTCATTCTTCATTTTGTCTGTTTCCTGGCGCCGAGGTCCCTGAACAAAAGCCTTCAACACGAGCAGCTGCCAGAGACGCTCAGAATATATGAACGATCCGTCTGTTTGTGGGACACCTTTTAAATCAAATCAACTGCTTTCTGCCAACAAAGAAGTTATGGCACTCGTTTACAACACACTAAATTCTCGAACGAGACTCACACACTTTAAGAGCAGACAGGTTTAAAAATATGGCGACCATTGAAAACAAGTTAGATAAAAAAACGTCTGTGCACGATGCCGCACCATCCAGCATCGGAAAGGTTTGGTGTTCAGGTTTCATTCGAAGGCATTACGCTTTAATAAACATCTGAATGTTTTATGAGGCCATGGGACGACGGAGGAGCTGCTCCGTGATGATAAGTACTGTGGGTTCAAACTGATCGACCACATGGGGAAGTCTGACAGAGAGAAGTGCTTGATTAATGTCTTCATCTCTGAAGATCGCCTGTGAGGATGCCCCTGAGCAAGGCACTTTATCAGTGACTGCAGGAGCTGATCTGGAGTGAAGAGGGGCCGTGCTTCTAATTAGACACCTCCGGGGTGACAAACATGTTATATGCTGGAAAAAGCTAAAGCTAACTACGACTCATATCATCATTTGTGAGGAATACTTTAGCTAGCTGTATCGTGAGGACAACATACTCGCTCCAAACCAACTGGATCCTCAGTGTTAGCTGCTTAGCAATCTTACCATCATAACATCTGTAGTGTGACATTACTCTCTGGACTTTTATTTTGAAGTCAAAGATTTTGTTGGAATGTTTTGGATTCTGTGCAGACACGAAGGCGTCGCCTCCAGTCTGACTTATTTATCTTCCCTCAGCTCGTTTCTTTAATTTGACTCAGCCTGAATATTTCTATTATCTTTGTCCTGCATGCCGATCAGTCCTCCACCTCTCCATGCCCCATTTACCTCATCCAATTTATTTCAAACGTCTCGCTTCAATAAGGTGATGTTGTATCTGCTGTTCCTCTTTTTTTAAACTTTATTTTTTATTTGTGCTAACAGGTTTTCTGAAGATTTCATCAGGTTCAATTTCAGACTTTTAAGATCATTCAGATGAAGTTAAAGTTTCAGGTCCAAACGCTGTCCGGAGGTTGTTTACTGGACGTGAATACAGAACAGTACTGAGAGCTGGTCGAGCTCGAGACAAACCTCACTGAACGCTCTCTCACAGTTTGCATTCATATTTCCATATTCCCAGTTTTGTCCCTGTTCCAGCAAATATTTAAAAGTGCGACTGGACGGCCTGTCAGACTGTCTAAAACCTGGACGTAGTCTTTATGACGTCCCCGCAGACTGTCTAAAACCTGGACGTAGTCTCAGTGACGTCCCCGCAGACTGTCTAAAACCTGGACGTAGTCTCCGTGACGTCTCCGCAGACTGTCTAAAACCTGGACGTAGTCTCCGTGACGTCTCCGCAGACTGTCTAAAACCTGGACGTAGTCTCCGAGACGTCTCCGCAGACTGTCTAAAACCTGGACGTAGTCTCCGTGACGTCTCCGCAGACTGTCTAAAACCTGGACGTAGTCTCCGTGACGTCTCCGCAGACTGTCTAAAACCTGGACGTAGTCTCCGTGACGTCTCCGCAGACTGTCTAAAACCTGGACGTTTATTTGACAGGACAGCTGAAGACAGACAGGAATCAAACCCGTGTGGCTGCAGTAAAGACTTCTTCAGTCTTTTGGGGCACACACACACACTAACCTCTGCAAACATTGACCCTTTGAACGCACAGTGTGTGTCGAGCTAACTGAAGCTCTATCGGCGCCGTTTGTGTTTCAGTTGCTGGCCTTTGATGTCACATCATTATCTAACACAATAATTACCATGTGAGCACATTTTCCCGCAGACCTCGTCTCGCTTTAGCTCATGTGCTACATAATGACACAAAGCAGCTAATAAGAGGTCCTTTGAAGTCTGCTGAGGTCTAATTTGTTCCTATCAGGCGGCCGTCGCAGCCCGGCGGACTCCCTCTGCCCCGAGTTTGACACGAGGCGTCTTGTACTTAACACACAGTGTAATCAGTGTTTGCCTCTGCTCTGTTTGCGGCCTCGTCTTTAGCTTTTAGCCCAGCATCACTCCTCTGGCTTTATTCTCACCACGGCAGATGGTGAGAGTTTGCGGCGGCGAAGAGGCGTCTTTGATGAGCACACAGGGTTTTTGGTATTTCAGTCGACTGTCTGAGTGGGAGGAGAAGAGCGGCGGGGGGTCGCTAATGATCCAACAGCACGGAGCAATTTGAGATGTTTTGAGTTTCTGCATGACTGCCATGCAAAGATCTCTTTTATTTTGTCATTTTAAATGTCTCTTCTCCCAGAGACGACGTCTCTCTGGAGAAACTCAGTGAAGACTGAAAGCGACACAAACAAGATGACGTCACGTCCGAACCACAACCTAAGACTTAATCTCTGACGGGACGAAGCTGATTTGTTGTGACCACGTTGAACATGCGTGTGAATTTAGATATGTTGATTGATACAGATATGTCATGATTTGGCGTTTACTGCTTTATTTTGTAATTCTCTCCTCTGTAAATACACTTCCTGTCTTCCTCATTAGTTTTATCTGTCTCATTGTCCTACTCTCACTTGTATTCAGTCGGTGTCAGGATCAGTTTGTCTTTGTTCTTTCAGAGTTATTAAATTATTTTAGGACTGCACAAACTCACAATTGTGACACAAAGTTTTAGTGAACATAAAAATTGTTCAAATTTAGAGGGCAAGCACAGGAGGAGGCTAAACGAAACACACCGACTAATGAAATGTTCAGTCTGAGCCATGAACGATTCAACAGGACTGATTTACAATAAACAGGCCGCCGACACAGTCGTCCTTCAACATACCTGGATACCTCGCCTGGTCTTCAATCAACACAAAAGGTCACATGTTTCCCTTTTTGAAAGAAGCATAAGCTACATGACTCCACTACATGAAACTTTACAGGAAGAATTTGTCGACAGCGTTTCACAAACTTTATAAAGTTTCCTGTAAATCACTGAACTCGTTTTTTTCCCTCTGTAGGACAGAAATCTGATCTCAGAGAGGATAACGAGAACGATTTAAAAATACCAGCCGTAAACTTGAAGGAAAGATCGGATTGCTTATTATCCGGATAACGTGTCCGGATAGAGATCATCATTTTAACACCAGGTGGAAATGAGGTGTCAGAAATCTGCTTACCGTCTGAAGATCCAGAGATGATGCACGGACACATCCCTGATCATGTGACACACCTGCCGACAGTTTGTGACGGATTTATCAACGATCTGTCGGTTACACCAAGTCATATGACAAGAACACAGAGGAGGTTAGTTAGGTAGTTACTAAGGTAAAAAACTCCTAAAGTCCCGTCACACACACACGGCAGGCAGTGAATTAACAGTGTTTGAAATGGTTTACCTCATTACTACACTAACTACTCTAACAGTAAAATAACGCTGGTCTAACACTGAAATAAAGATGGGAGAGAGTTCTTCAATCCAAAATGTAAATTCTGTATAGATATATGTTGAATTGAAAGATTCAGATAAATCTCTGCACGTAAGGGGGCAAGGCCCAAAACACTGAATGTCCGTGACCTCCAACCCATCGGGTAGCAGTAAAATCTTAAAATTAAAATGTGATGCTGTCAGTGTAACTCACTGCGACCACCTGCCTCTGCTGCTGTAGCTGCAGTTAGCTCCTCATCTCTCTGACTGCTCCTCTGTTAGCTTTTTATTAGTAAGTGTGTCACAGCGCAAGTCTGTGATTGGACCTCTGGAGACATCACAGAGTCTATGTCCAGGTTTCAGACAGTCTGTGGGGGACACTCCCTTCCCTCTTCATCCACATTATCTTGTTGGTCTTCCTCCGGTCGCTCTCTGCTTCATGTTAATATAATGAGGACTCGCTCATGTTTATTCACACTCATGCGCTCACAGAGCTGCATTAACAGGAGCTCATACTCTCTCTTATTATTTATGTTGGCTTGTCTCGAGGCTCTTTGGAGGCAGCAGTGTTTCCTCCTGACGTCAGTGGTTCCCTCAGAGAGGAAGAAGTGTGAGGAAGTGTGAGCTCTGCTCCGAAGCTCGTGTTCATCACACAGCTCTGTGCAGCAGTCCTGTGGGCTTACTGGATGTGTCCTCAGAGGTTTGATGTTTTACAGCAGTGCAGCATGTCAATGAATGTGTTGTTTCTGAAGGGAAGCAGGTGGATCTGCTGTACTGAGGAGCTCAAGAGGCAAAAGAAGAAAGAGGACACGACGTGTTTCATAGTTCAAAGTAGAAAAACACAAAGATACACACATGCTGCACAGGTGAGAGCTTCAGTTAATACTGCTGAACGTCACATGTGAGCACTGCAAAGAAATATGGACAGAAATGACATGGGTCATGTGGCGGCGCTTTTTCTATGGAAAGCCGACAGAGACAGATAGCTTTAGCCTAACCACTTGCTAAAGTAGCTAATAACTAATTAACTGCTGTTAACTGAATCTGCCGTTAGCATGCTAACAGAACCGGGCTCAGCAGCTGGACCGGACTGGGTTGGAGCACAGCCTCTGAGACCAACAGGGAATAACGTCACACTACCGAGGTGATTTACAGACTTTATGATGGAAACATTGATAAGTAGTGAAGCGCTAACGAGGGTCTAAGGACAGAGGGTGTCACTCCCTGTACAGATTGTAAAGCCCTCCGAGGCAAATTTTTGTGACTTTGTGCTAAACAAATAAAATTTGATTTGATTTGATTTGATTAACTGTGGTTAGCTCGGTCAGCCGTGTAGCTAACTGAACTGACTCAGCCCGGGATGCCAGGAGCCAAACCTGGCAAGAAAACCACCTCGGTAGGCTGCTGTATTCACTGTTAGACTGGACACTGCTGGTTCAGAGGTTCTGTTGCTGTATTCACTGTTAGACTGGACACTGCTGGTTCAGAGGTTCTGTTGCTGTATTCACTGTTAGACTGGACACTGCTGGTTCAGAGGTTCTGTTGCTGTATTCACTGTTAGACTGGACACTGCTGGTTCAGAGGTTCTGTTGCTGTATTCACTGTTAGACTGGACACTGCTGGTTCAGAGGTTCTGTTGCTGTATTCACTGTTAGACTGGACACTGCTGGTTCAGAGGTTCTGTTGCTGTATTCACTGTTAGACTGGACACTGCTGGTTCAGAGGTTCTGTTACTGTATTCACTGTTAGACTGGACACTGCTGGTTCAGAGGTTCTGTTGCTGTATTCACTGTTAGACTGGACACTGCTGGTTCAGAGGTTCTGTTACTGTATTCACTGTTAGACTGGACACTGCTGGTTCAGAGGTTCTGTTGCTGTATTCACTGTTAGACTGGACACTGCTGGTTCAGAGGTTCTGTTACTGTATTCATTGTGAGAATACTGCTCACTGCTGGTTCGGAAGTTGTGTTTGGTCCAGCAGTGTTAACTGGAAGGTAGACGCTGATGCTAGCTCATAGCGCTACAGAAAACACGTAAAAATGAGGAAGTAAAGAGAGCTTCATGGAGACTCAAACAGTCTTTTAAAACAGGGTCACTCTTCTGTAACCGAGCAGTCATAATCTAATCCAGAATCCACCAAAGATAAGAAGAAACCAGAGTATCATGTCGCAGAATTGTATCACGCTGTATCACTTCCATACATCTTATCAGTGAATCCGCCATGACGAGTAATGAAGATGAAGTTTGGGGGTAAACAGACGATATTGAGACGCAAGAGCGTGGATTCAATCTGAGCTACGAGCTGCTATCTCCAAACGAAGCTACTATCTTGATTCATGCTCACAGCGTCGCCTTCAGCAGGAAAAAACTGGGCAGCTTTAATATTTGAATACGATTCAAAGGGAGGAGTCCATGTTTACACATCATCATTACACGACGACATAAACGAAGGCTGTTTTAACTAATTAATTCATGAACCTCACTTCATTATTTATTCATGCAGAGACGAGTTTATCTCTCATGTAATCAAACATCAAATAATTACAAATGACGACATCACAGATGAGATACAGTTTCAGCTTTCAGCTCAAGTCGAGCTGAAGCAGCTCTTCACCTGCACGAGGGCTGAATATCTGATCCTCCGGGCCGTGTTTTATCCTCCTGATGGATCGAACAGTGCCAGCTGAAGAAGACGATAATTAAGCCCTGAAGATTTATCAGCCAGCAGCACTCCATTCATCTCCAACTTTGTTCTCTCTATCTCCGACTCTCATTTCATTGTTCTTCCTGTTCTCAGTGCCGACGTCCTGCTGAGCTTCTTTTTCTTCTTCAGTTTCCCAATGAATGACGTGTTCGTGAGTTTTCTTTTTGTCTTCAGTGTTGCGCCAACTTTAATTGCTCCACTGGAAACTGAAACTAGTGTCCGCTTTTCTTCAGCTCCTTTCTGAGCGTCATTGAACTCAACACTTGGCACTTCATTTTGCCTGAATCTTGATTCTGAGAAAGATTTACATGATAACCCCCGTCAGTGTAGCCAATGACGTGCCCATAGACATTAGCGTAAGCTTTAGGAGACATCACCCAGCATGGACTCTCCGGCTTGAGTTTAATGGCCAACAAGAACAATGAAGGCAGTCAGGTGATGATGGCGCCAGATGAAAAGTCAAACAAAGTTCCCAGACGTCCTGACATCCTGAGTTTCATCACAATCCATCCGACAGCCGTTGATTGAAATTCATTAATACTGACTGACTAACGGCTTTTATTCTGACCTCTAAGTGACCAGAGCCGTGCATGAGGAGAGAGGACAGCAGGAGAGCTGCAGGTAAACAGAGGCTCAAATTAACAATCAATCTATTCAAACTACAATTGATTTGTTTGTTCAAGTAAATTAGCATATTTGATTAACAGTGACGCAGAGTCTGGAGAGTCTGGAGGAGGTTCAAGACAAGGTCAGTGTATTTCTGAGGAGCGTTCTCACGTGGCTGATCATTGTTCAGATCATTGTTGTGAAATTTAACCATCTGAATGGATTTCAGTCCATCACGCTGACTCGCGTCTCGCCTCGAGGACGGCTGCAGACAGACGTGACACGCTCATGGCTTCTTTCCACCTGTCGATATGTGATTGATAGATTGAGCACAGTTCAACGGTCCAGTAACAATGCAGACCCTGAACCAGACCTGCAGGTACTGTGACCAAGAAACCAAATCTCAATCACTTCGACTTCTGTAGGTAGGCTACTGTATTCCCTGCCAGAATACTGCTCACTGCTGGTCCAGAGGTTCTGTTCAGCCCGGCCGTGTTCACTAGAAGGTAGATGCTGATGCTAGCTCATAGCGCTAGCTGCAGGCTGTTTTACAGGTCAAAATGAGGACGAGTTCTGTTTGATAAACTTCCTCTTCCTGAGGTCAGGTGATGCTCAAAGACTTCCTAAAATGTTTCTGACTGTCAGAATCGACACGAATAAGTCGACCTCAGTCAAACTCACTACAGCAGTGACTCTGTGGTCTCCTCAGCTGTCTGCATCCTCCCCGCCGGCTGTGTAGATGAACGGCAGGTCGGTTTTTATCATCCAGCGTTGCTTCAACGATAGACAGATAACGGGAATGTCTCTGTGTTTCTGGCCACTGAGGCTTAAACGCTTCAGTTTGTTGTTTTTATGTCGAGCCAGCTGATCAACCAAAGCCTTTTTTATCCCGTCGCTGCTGTTTTTTTATTTTGCTCAGCGGCTGAATTGATTTTGAGAACACGTTTTGAAGGGCTGACATTGTTCCCTGCACAGTTCGTTGTGGTTCTGTGCCTGTCAAACTTTTCCTCAACACCTGAAAAGTTTCACTCGTACTGAGGCTTTTGCAGGTCACAGGCGCCGTGTAAAGATTTCTCCCCGTGGCCATTTTAAATCGCCCTGACTGAAGAGTGGAGGATTTGATGAGATGGCTGGATGGTTCTTTCCTGTTTCATCCCTCGCTCTCTTTCTGCTCGCTCACAGGGGATTTGGTGGACTGAACTTGCAGTCTGACACTCCAGGAAATGACTCTCGCCTTCACTCTTTGTCTGCATTCTTCAGAGTATATTTTGATTTGCCGGAAGCGAAACTCTTTCACTCTGTCTTTGTCTTTGTCACCATTGTACTCACTCTCTCTCTGTCTGGCTCTTATTTTCTCACCATCACTCTCTTCCTGTCACACATTCAGTGAATAGAACAGAATAAAGATCTTTTCACTGACTTCTTTATTACAGTCCGATTAGAAACTCCAGACCTGAGAATGGACCTGGAGCTAATCTCCGTAAACAGATGAATGCAGAGACATTTTAAAAGCTCATAAGAAGATTAATCATCGTTTGTTGATAATGGCTTTCACCTCTTTTGCTCTCATGGACTCTTTACCTTCATGCAAACAAAGCTCAAGATCAAACATGATTGGTCAACACTACAAACAGAAACCAGACGGTCCGATACCAAAAGCTTGTCCCTGGATGTAGTGACGTAGTCTCTGAGACGTCCCCCACAGACGGTCTAAAACCTGGCCTGAGGCGGGCTGAATGACGCCTGGTTACTCCAACCAGCCACCTGTCAATCAAAGCATCCACGCTCTTCATTCTGCATATCTTTAAGCCTTAATATCATTTGAACAGGTGAGTTCTATAAAAATTCATGTCTTTATATGTGTGTTATATGTCTTTATATTTTATAATATATAATCCCGTCCGAGCACGTTGAAGCCTCATCAGTTCAGTTTGCTTTGTCCTGAGGTGTTTCCACACATGAAGCCTTTGAGCCTCCTAACAGTCTCAGGTCTCTGTGCACCCTTTGAGGGATTAAGTCCTGAAGTACCACGTGAATGTTCCGTGACCGTCCACCTTCCTTCACCTTCACTTTCATCCCGGGGAGCCCTCGGCTGTTTATCCCGTCACAGAAAAAGCAAATAGAGACACAGCGCTGTCAGCCGCTGATCATTCTCCCCGAGAGGTTCGGCTGCTCTCATGCTGATGAATCACAAACCTGCAGGGTCACTATCGCTCCTATAACTCCGGTGCAGCGGGAGCCATGCAGCGCCCGCAGGGTATCCTCTTTACTTGGCTCAACGACGTCTGCTGCTCAGCGGCGATAGCTCGCCTCGCTCAACCAGCGGTGTGTTATTGGCTTTAGGCTCAATAGTCCATCTCCCAAAGTTTCATTATGCGGCAGTATAAGTACATCACCCTCAGTGAGAATGACATCTGTGCTGCTCTTCTTTTATTGTCTTTGTTTTCTCTGTAAAACACGAAGAAATCCAATGAAAAACTCTTTTTTCACTCACAGGTAAAAAGAAGGAAAGAAGCTCGTGACTGAGCTCAGTCTGAGTCACACTTTATCTGTCCACGTTCAGTACATGTGTTTCAAGGCAATAAATGACTTAGATGATTATACATTATGATTATGATTACCGCCCCCTTAATTAGCATACAGACATAAATAAAAGAATGAAGGTAGAAATGAAGTCAGAAGTCTTTTTCATGACAAAAATGTGTTTATTTTTCATTTATTTATGTATTTAATTATTCATTTCTGCACTCAGTTATTTATTTATGAAGCTAACCTCTTTAGCTGCGAGCGAGCCACACTCCCTGGTCGATGCCACAGGAGAGATGATTTAGTTTATTGGAGGAAGAAATCATCCTGAATTCAGGATGCCCTCAAAAACAATCACCATGAATCAACAGAGAGTCCTAACATCAACCACTTCTCTCGCCTGACAGTTGAAGAAATGAACGAGGACAAACGTGCAACCGCTGCCTATTAATTCTTTTTCCTCGTGAAACCTCCCGTTAGCCGACAGAGGCTGAGGAAGGAAGCCAATTTGGCAGATTCAGAGTCTCCCGGCTCGTCACGGACAGTCTGATTATTTCTGTCTTTTAACTGCAGAGAGACAATAAAGACGCATTGTCATGCAATCCACCGCACTGCTGTAAAACTACCTGTGAAACATCATTTTAAATGTTTAATGAAATTTTATCCACACGGTTTGACTGCTTCTGAGCATCACTGAGAAGACTGTGACTGAATTATGATCACATGAATAATAATCAGGCCTGCACGCTGAGTCACGATATGGAGAAATAAAGTGGTGAAAGAAGTTGAGCTGTTTTTGGTTTCTAAGTTTTATTTTCTGTGATAATTAACGAGAGCAATTAGATTCAGTTGGAGCTGTTAGAGGACACCTACAGTTAGCCGCTCGACTTACAGAGATGAAATTAATCTCTTCCTGTGACCTTGGCTAAACGAGTAAACAAACATGCAGAGCTGTGCATCGATGTCCGGGCCTCACTGATTACTGTACAGAACCACGACTTTAGAACTTTATTCAAACTGGATCCGATTTTATTCACAATATATTTGCTGCTTTTCCCTCGGATGTCCTCCGACTGCTCAGCTTCAACTCTCTGTGATTTACAGACTTGATGATGGAAACATTGATAAGTAGTGAAGCGCTAACTGTGGTTAGCTCGTCAGCGATGTAGCTAACTGAACTGACTCAGCCCGGGATGCCAGGAGCCAAACCCGTCAAGAACACCACCTTGTTGCTAGTTACAGTGCATAGCGGTGAAGTAACGCCAATGAATATCTATGAGTCCCTCCGTATCTGACAGTTTTAACAGGAAACGTTACCTGTTGGCTGCTTTGACAAAGATATGAACTGTGTGTGTTCATGTGTGTGTCCACGGTCAAACATGTGGTCTGATTTCTGCGGAGGAAATGGACGCTGATGGCGAGAGTGATGGATTGAATGAATGTTTGTCCATGACCGGAGTGACAGATGGAGCTGAAGATCGCGGTGACCTTGTGGGACCAAATCTGTGAACACGTCCCGGTTTTGATATGAGCGACAGCCTCGGCGTGCTGGCTGTGTCTGCCGCTTGAACACAAACACCCGCTGAAGGAGACAAGATGTCACACACCATGGTGTGAAATGTCAGCAGGCAAAGCTCAGCCCGCGGGGCAAATCCTCCGCCGAGTGTCATCCGTGACATTCAGTCCAAATTATTTCAACAATGTGGGGAAGAGATGGGAATAAAATTTAACGGCTGCGTGTGCCTTCCAGATTCTATGAGGCTGCTGTTGTGTGTCTGAGTTTGTTTGACATGACTGAAGGAAAGAAGAGTGCATCAGTCTGTCATGGTCTGCACGCTTCAATCACAGAAACCTCGAGGAGGACGGCAAACAACATCAAACACAAACAGCTGGAAGAGCTTCAAGAAGTGAACATCCTCCTGCTGGACGCAGAAGTGACTGACTGGCTGCAACAATGTGGAAATTCCCCCTCAGCTTTTTTTAACCAGGCTCAGACACTTTGAGGAAATACACTAACTCGATGACCACAGCCAGCAGTTGGTTAGCTTAGCTTAGCATAAAGACTGGAAACTGATTATGAATGCTCGGTTACAGAAGAGTGACCCTGTTTGGAAAATCTGGACTGTGTGAGTCTTCATGAAACAGGAAGTAGACTGTTTACTACACAACCTCCAGACCAGCAGTGAGCAGCATCCTAACAGTGAATACAGCAGCCTACCGAGGTGGTTTTCTTGCCGGGTTTGGCTCCTGGCATCCGGTCCGGCTGCTGAGCCCGGTTCTGTCGCCTGCTAACGGCAGATTCAGTTAGCAGCAGTTAATTAATGGTTAGCTACTGTGACCAGACGTCATGAAGGGTTACATAATGGGCAAGAGAGTAAAAATAGTACACTATATGCATGGGAGAACCGTACCTATGGCTCAACCCGTCTGTCTGGTCCAGGTAAAAAGCACCAGCACCATTAGTGTGGGCACATCCACATTTTAGGTCTAATAAAAGAAAATATAAAATAAAGAATGGACAGGCAGAACAGCAGTGGACTCCGGTTAGCACGTTAGCTTTGTAATGGTCATTCCGCTCACACACTGCTGTTCGGTAACTCAGAGAGAACATAACGATTCTTCTACTAATTAAACATTCTGCTGAGAGCTGATGATGAAAGCAGCTAAGTGTTCAGATCATTTGCATATATGCAGATTGTACATGTGTGTGTGTCAGTGTACTGTGTGTGTGTGATTTACAGTCGCTGTTTATACACAATATTACATGTGAAGTTATGCCTTCAAGGTGTGTACACGTGTGAAAATGCCTGTAATGTATGGTCATGTATGGTGTATGGTTAAAGTGTGTGTGTGTGTGAGTCTGAGTATGTCACGTACAGCTGTGGTAATATGAGTATTTATATTAAAGCTATTCATCACACCGAGCACCAACACACACTTCACCATCAGACACACAATCCTACTATGTGTGTTCATATATAAACATATATGTAATAAGAGGATACCTAAAACCTGGACGTAGTCTCCGCGACGTCCCCGCAGACTGTCTAAAACCTGGACGTAGTCTCCGCGACGTCCCCGCAGACTGTCTAAAACCTGGACGTAGTCTCCGCGACGTCCCCGCAGACTGTCTAAAACCTGGACGTAGTCTCCGCGACGTCCCCGCAGACTGTCTAAAACCTGGACGTAGTCTCCGCGACGTCCCCGCAGACTGTCTAAAACCTGGACGCTGAGGAGGACTCGTTTGTCGTATTGCTACGTCATCTCTGTTTTGTTTTTTCATGAATTGTGAGTCACTTTTGATTTATTGTCTGCTTGTTGTTTTCTGGTTGCTGTTTCAGAGTGTGTTTTATCAGAGCGAGGCCGGCTAACAGATTTGTGTTGAGAACATTAGCCGTCCTCAGACACAGATGGAGAGTCCATTTAAAGTGTTGAGGCTCGCTCACAGTAGAGGAGCTGATTCTGGATTCTTGTTTGTTGCAATAGAGTTTCACTCATGTCGTGTGTGTGTGTGTGTGTGTCTGTGTGTGTTTCAGAGCTATGTCAGCTTCACTAATCTTCAAAATGAATGCAAATCCAAACTAAATGAAAATCCCTTTTATAAAAGCGACTTTAGCGCTTTGACTAAATTGGGGTGAATTTCAAGTGGAACATCTGAAATGCTGCTTTGTTCTGGAAGAGCGAAGGACGACGTCAACACAAGGATCACGTCAGGAGAAGAATCTCCTCACAGAGATGAAGCGTCAGCTCTGACAGGTCTGTGGAAGAAAAGGACGAAAATTAGTCATTTAAACCAGCTGACGCGTTCACTAAGTACTGAGGGGGTTTAAAGCTTCACGTGATATCAGAGCTCCTAAACGACGAGGAACAAAGGTGTCAGGAAGAACCGGTCTGATGGGATATTGTTCGGTACCACAAAGACAGTAACATGTGAAGCCAAGGCTGGATAATGGCAACGCACATTTCCTCTTTTTTTTAACACCAAAGAAGAAGAAACACTCTCTGTAGGTGTGTTGCGTCTCTTTGTAGGCGTGTTGTGTCTCTTTGTAGTCATTGTGTGTCTCTCTGTAGTCGTGTTGCGTCTTTTTGTAGTTGTGTTGCGTCTCTGTAGCCATGTTCCTCTCTGTAGTCGTGTTGTGTCTCTTTGTAGTCGCGTTGTGTCTCTTTGTAGTCGTGTTGCATCTTTTTGTAGTCGTGTTGCATCTCTGTAGTCATGTTCCTCTCTGTAGTCGTGTTGTGTCTCTTTGTAGTCGTGTTTCGTCTCTTTGTAGTCATTGTGTGTCTCTCTGTAGTCGTGTTGCGTCTTTTTGTAGTTGTGTTGCGTCTCTGTAGTCATGTTCCTCTCTGTAGTCGTGTTGTGTCTCTTTGTAGTCATTGTGTTCCTCTCTGTAGTCGTGTTGTGTCTCTCTGTAGTCGTGTTGCGTCTTTTTGTAGTTGTGTTGCCTCTCTGTAGCCATGTTCCTCTCTGTAGTCGTGTTGTGTGTCTTTGTAGTCGCGTTGTGTCTCTTTGTAGTCGTGTTGCATCTTTTTGTAGTCGTGTTGCGTCTCTGTAGTCATGTTCCTCTCTGTAGTCGTGTTGTGTCTCTTTGTAGTCGTGTTTCGTCTCTGTAGTCGTGTTGCATCTTTTTGTAGTCGTGTTGCCTCTCTGTAGTCATGTGCCTCTCTGTAGTCGTGTTGTGTCTCTTTGTAGTCGTGTTGCGCCTTTTTGTAGTTGTGTTGTGTCTCTCTGTAGTCATGTGCCTCTCTGTAGTCGTGTTGTGTCTCTCTGTAGTCGTGTTGCATCTTTTTGTAGTTGTGTTGCGTCTCTGTAGTCATGTTCCTCTCTGTAGTCGTGTTGTGTCTCTTTGTAGTCGTGTTGCGTCTTTTTGTAGTTGTGTTGCGTCTCTGTAGCCATGTTCCTTTCTGTAGTCGTGTTGTGTCTCTTTGTAGTCGTGTTGTGTCTCTTTGTAGTCGTTGTGTGCCTCTCTGTAGTCGTGTTGTGTCTCTCTGTAGTCGTGTTGCATCTTTTTGTAGTTGTGTTGCGTCTCTGTAGCCATGTTCCTTTCTGTAGTCGTGTTGTGTCTCTTTGTAGTCGTGTTGTGTCTCTTTGTAGTCGTTGTGTGCCTCTCTGTAGTCGTGTTGTGTCTCTCTTTAGTCGTGTTGCATCTTTTTGTAGTTGTGTTGTGTCTCTCTGTAGTCATGTGCCTCTCTGTAGTCGTGTTGTGTCTCTCTGTAGTCGTGTTGTGTCTCTTTGTAGTCGTTGTGTGCCTCTCTGTAGTCGTGTTGTGTCTCTTTGTAGTCGTTGTGTGCCTCTCTGTAGCCATGTTCCTCTCTGTAGTCGTGTTGTGTCTCTCTGTAGTCGTGTTGTGTCTCTTTGTAGTCGTTGTGTTCCTCTCTGTAGCCATGTTCCTTTCTGTAGTCGTGTTGTGTCTCTCTGTAGTCGTGTTTCGTCTCTGTAGTCGTGTTGCGTCTTTTTGTAGTCGTGTTGTGTCTCTCTGTAGTCATGTGCCTATCTGTAGTCGTGTTGTATCTCTTTGTAGTCGTTTTGTGTCTCTCTGTAGTTGTTGGGTGTAATAACACTGGCCTCTACATGAATCAGAGCAAACTGAGTTTAATCAGGTTTAATGAGGCTCTCTCTCTCCGGATCAGATTCTGTGTTTTTCTGTTTCTCTGTTAAAAACACATGGAAATAAAATCTAAAGCCATTTTTGACTTTGTAGTCTGGAAAATGTTTTGACGTGTAGAAAGTGAGTGGAGTTTGACAGAACCACGAAACAAAAAAGGAAAGCTCCCCTCCACTAACAGAAATAGAAACTGTGAAACTGAACTTCTCTTCTGCGCTCGTCTGTCCCGATGCAGCCACCTCGACATGAAACGAGAGAAGAGTAACTCATCCTGAATTCTGTTTGAAGCGTGACGTCAGCGGGACGATGACGCTGGGAAACATCAGCTACAACGTTTGGAGACTGAGACACAGAACCAGGAAGAAAATACTGAATGAACCAAACGTGTACGGAGCAGGAGAACAATTTTCTTTAAACCAAAGAAGAAATGTGAATTTTACAGAGACGCTATTCAAATTTTAGCAGTTCGTAGATCAGAGCGTCGTACAGACGCCTGAGGAGGAAGACGCTTGAAGTGGAATACAGATCATTAAACCACCCAAAGATGGCAGCTTGGTCAGCTGACCGACTGACAGACAAAGAAATAAAAATAATCTCACAAAGAGACGCACAAAAATGAGCAAGCATCAGCACCTACCTACCAGTCTACCAGTACCAACAGAACCTCTGAACCAGCAGTGTCCAGTCTAACAGTGAATACAGCAACAGAACCTCTGAACCAGCAGTGTCCAGTCTAACAGTGAATACAGCAACAGAACCTCTGAACCAGCAGTGTCCAGTCTAACAGTGAATACAGCAGCCTACCGAGGTGGTTTTCTTGCCGGGTTTGGCTCCTGGCATCCCGGGCTGAGTCAGTTCAGTTAGCTACACGGCTGACACGGCTTTAAACTGGGGTGACAAAGAGGAACTGTCTGAGGGTGATCAGCTGATCAGACAGACAGACAGACAGACCTGAGGCATAAACAAAATAACCGAGTGTCCTTAAGTGAGTATGATTATGAGAAAAAAAAAATCATATTGCAGCACATGATTGAATAGCTAATATGTTTGCCAAACACACTGCTGCATTATTCAAAAGACAAACTCACACACACACCCTCTCCAAGGAAAACACACACACACACCCTCATATATCACATGTGCTGTTACATGTTTACAGAGTCATTCAGTCTACATGAAATGAATCTAGAGATACACACACACCTATACAGACAGCTGCAGGTGAAGTGTGTGATGTTTATCCTCATCTGTCACACACACCTAGAAGCAAGCACACACACACACACACACACACACACACACACACACACTTACAGGAGAGTTAGTCAATGTTGATCTTCATTATTTCATAAAATTATAAGTTTATAATTAAAGTGAGGAATCCTAAACACACACACACGCTCTCGTATAAACACTTGTTGGTATATCACACTCACACACACAGTCTGTTCCCGTGGCGGCGGTGAGACCTTCATCTCTCACTCCTCTCGTTCTGTTTGCTTTTTCCCAGGACTCTCCTCCTCCTCCTCCTCCTCCTCCTCCTCCTCCTCCATCATCCATCTCTTCCACAGCAGCACACATGAGATATTTATTATCCACGGACCCAGAAGGATCCGCCTACAAGATCTGAGGGGAAAAGGGAGGAGAGGAGGAGGGGGGGTAGAAGAGGAGGAGGTGGAGGGTCAAATTAGATTTTGGCAGGTATTATCCGTTTCGGAGACGTATGGACGTCCGAGGACATCGCCGGCAGGGTAAACAACGGCACACGAGGCAGCTGGGTAAATAAACCAAACACAGGAAGCAAAGAGTCGTGATGATCGCGGACACGGTGAGGAATGAGACGGGTGTTAATGATGGAGGTGCAGTGTGAGACACGGCATGTGGTTAACTTTGTGTTAACCCTTTGTGTTCAGTTCCCCGTGGAACAGGGAGTGGAATCTGTTTACTTCCTTGTCGTGGATACTGATTGGCGTTTACAGTAGCCAATAGCAAGTGTGTGTTAAACCTAGCGCTAGGAGCTAACGTCAGCATCTACCTTCCAGTGAACATGGCTGGACCGAACAGAACCTCCGAACCAGCAGTGAGCAGCATTCAGGGAATACAGCAGCTTACCAAGGTGATTTTCTTGCGGGGTTTGGCTCCTAGACACAAATTCATGTCTGTTTAAGAATCTCCTTCTGAACCTCATTAAACTATAAAAACTACAATCAGTATCACAAAGATATTTTTGTGTGTTATCCTGTTGTTCCACATTTCCTGCTTCGCTCTGACGATGACGACATAAAGTCGGTTTCCACCACAGAAAACTGAATCATCCTTCCCATGATGAGTGAAATGTGTATTCATGTCAGCTCTCTGATAATCTTTATAAAAAACAGTTCATGTCACATCATGTAGAAATCTGAACTAATTAAAACGATTAATGAAAACAGTGAATCATGGTAGTTCCTGTTTCAGTCAGAGCAGTAACAGAGATCAGTTTCAGTTCTTTACTCAATTATCTAAATAAATGAGTAAATGTGTCTTTGAACTCATCGTCTGGTTATTTAACACATTTCCTAAATTACAGTGAGTCAAAGCTTGTCTGTTCCTGAACCTCCCCACTGAGCATGAAATGATGATTACTGACCCGAAAAACTGATTCATCTCTTCTGAGCAATAATCAGAATCTAAAGTTTCATTGAAATAAAGACAAACGAGCTCAAAGAATCTGTAAAACAAAAAGCAGCTCGTCGACACATCGTCTGAAGTCTCAGAGATTAAAAACAAACTGAGATGAAAAACTTCATTTAACATTAAAAAGAACAAAATGTTTATTTTTAAGTCAAGTCAACTTTATCGTCAGCACTGCCATTTGTACAGAACATACAGAGAACTGAAACAACATTTCTCTCATTCCTGGTGCAAACAGCAATAATGAAATAGAAAAAATAGAAAATATACAAGTTTAAAGAGATCTAAGATTAACTGTATAAATATGGCAAATAGAAAGATATTCACAGAGTAGATGAAGCAGTATAAACAGCATGAATATATCAAAAAATAAGATGTTTACAGTGTAAACAGTTTGAATGGCATACAGATATTGACTGTACATAGTGCCATTTGGAAACAGCGGTGTGTTTGTAAAGTGGCTGGTGCCATTAGTTTGTGCATGGGGGGTGTATATGATATCAGACTTTGTTAAACCCAGAAGGTAGGAAGGGTAGTTTACCTGGAAACAGGTGAAGAGGGAGAGTCCAAAACCAATGACCGTACAAAGAATGGACAGTCTGAGGGACAAAACGTCACTTTGACTTCATTTCTCAGACACGGAAGTTGCTGCTTGTCCAAAACAGGCAGAGTTGGCAACGGGAAGTCCAAACGGTGACTGCAGGAGAGTAAGAGCGGTGTGGCAGTGAGTGTGGCTGAGTTCATGGAAATCAGGTGTGTGCAGGTAAGTAGCAGGTGTGTATGACTATGCTGATTGCAGTGGAGGAGAGTGAAGCAGAGTCAGTGAACTGAAGTCCACTACACATACTATCTGCCCCTCTCTCTCTCTATCTGCCCCTCTCTCTCTCTCTATCTGCCCCCCTCTCTCTCTATCTGCCCCCCCTCTCTCTCTCTATCTGCCCTTCTCTCTCTCTCTATCTGCCCCCCTCTCTCTCTATCTGCCCCTCTCTCTCTCTCTATCTGCCCCCCTCTCTCTCTCTATCTGCCCTTCTCTCTCTCTATCTGCCCCTCTCTCTCTCTCTATCTGCCCCCCTCTCTCTCTATCTGCCCTTCTCTCTCTCTCTATCTGCCCCCCTCTCTCTCTCTATCTGCCCTTCTCTCTCTCTATCTGCCCCTCTCTCTCTCTATCTGCCCTTCTCTCTCTCTCTATCTGCCCCTCTCTCTCTCTCTCTCTCTCTGCCCCCCTCTCTCTCTATCTGCCCCTCTCTCTCTCTATCTGCCCTTCTCTCTCTCTCTCTCTGCCCCTCTCTCTCTATCTGCCCCCCCTCTCTCTCTATCTGCCCCTCTCTCTCTCTCTCTCTCTCTCTCTCTATCTGCCCCTCTCTCTCTCTCTCCTCTCTCTCTCTATCTGCCCCTCTCTCTCTCTATCTGCCCTTCTCTCTCTCTCTATCTGCCCCCCTCTCTCTCTCTATCTGCCCTTCTCTCTGTCTATCTGCCCCTCTCTCTCTCTATCTGCCCCTCTCTCTCTCTCTCTATCTGCCCCCCTCTCTCTCTCTCTATCTGGCCTTCTCTCTCTCTATCTGCCCTTCTCTCTCTCTATCTGCCCCTCTCTCTCTCTATCTGCCCCCCCCTCTCTCTCTATCTGCCCCCCTCTCTCTCTATCTGCCCCTCTCTCTCTCTATCTGCCCTTCTCTCTCTCTCTCTCTCCCCCTCTCTCTCTATCTGCCCCCTCTCTCTCTCTCTATCTGCCCCTCTCTCTCTCTCTCTATCTGCCCCTCTCTCTCTCTCTCTATCTGCCCCCTCTCTCTCTCTATCTGCCCCCTCTCTCTCTCTCTATCTGCCCCTCTCTCTCTCTCTCTCTATCTGCCCCCTCTCTCTCTCTCTCTATCTGCCCCTCTCTCTCTCTCTCTATCTGCCCCTCTCTCTCTCTCTATCTGCCCCTCTCTCTCTCTCTCTATCTGCCCCTCTCTCTCTCTCTCTATCTGCCCCTCTCTCTCTCTCTCTCTCTATCTGCCCCTCTCTCTCTCTCTCTATCTGCCCCTCTCTCTCTCTCTCTATCTGCCCCTCTCTCTCTCTCTCTATCTGCCCCTCTCTCTCTCTCTCTTGGGTCTGTTGGAGGTTTCTGCCTGAAGTTTTTCTTGCTCATGGTGTAACTGTTGGTCTCTGTAATAATATTATACAGAGTACGGTCTGACCTGCTCTGTATGGAAAGTGTCATGAGAGAACTTTGTTATGATCTGGAGCTATAGAAATAAAACTGAACTGAACTGAAGAGGGAAATACAGATCAGACTGACCTCATGACTTTCTGATTTATCAGTCATTTTTCTTGTCTTGTCTTATAAGACTAAGACAGCTGATTTATGTGACGCTGCGGTTACTGATGTAGAAGAATGAAATAAATGTACACATTTGACCTCTGGCAGACGTCATGTCAACAATGCAAATATTATTATTAATACACCATGTTATGATAAAGATGTGGGATGTGACATGTACACAGCTCGCTCAGAATCGGCGTATAAACTTGAGTGCACGTGTCTCCACTGTATGAGTTGATTATCACGGACACACTCTGCCGTGTTCATGTGTGTCGCATCATGCCTGTGCTCCGTGAACGTGTATTCAGGCCATAAGGCACGCAAAGACAGGAAGCTGGATGCAGACTTACGTTGTGTTGAATCAACGCTGTGAATAAATGATTTTTAGAATGTTGACATGAAACATCAAATCACAGAATGACTGACAGCTCAGAGGATTCACAGAGGCAGATTAAAAGCTCGCTGAAGCCTGACTGACAAAATAACGTTAAATTTAACAGTGATGGAGAAGATTCATATTTTCTGTTTTTAATGTAGAAACATGAAGAAGGATGAAAGTGTGTGATTTGAATTTATTATCAGCGTGAATGTTGAACAGCTCGGTCACTTCAAACCAGGACGCTGTACGTTCTTCATGTCTCAATGAAAATTAAAATCTGTGCATCAGGATTTGTTGGAAGGAAAACTGTTTGACTTTGTGTGCTCATAGAACAGGATTTACATCAGGTGACTAACATTTCACCGTGTTTCATCACTGAGCAGAGACCGGTCGCTCTGTTTGGGCTTCATTCAGTGTGAAGGAGGGCGGGCAGACGTGAGTTACTCAAAGAGATAAAACACCCGAGTCATCCTTTCTGCAACTTCAGTCATCAACCATCTCCAAGCAGCACGATGCCTCCTCATTTCCTGTGTTTTCACGCCGTCTTCCCTCGCCTGTGTGGCGCTGGGCCTGGCCTCCGGTTCCTCCTCCTCATCATCCAGTCAAGCCCAACTGTACAAAAGACTGACTCAACCTCCCGGACAGCCAACTTGGTGTATTTTAGTGATTTCCTGTTGCCTCAGGAAATCCAGCAGCCTCATCTCGTCTTCCTTCCTGTTTTTGGACTCTTGCCATCTCAAGTCCTGCACCTGTTCCTGGATTCTCTCACTGTATCTCAACCAGCCAACACACTTCACCTCCTCATCAATAAACTGTTTAAACTGTTCTCAGTCTCTGGCTTGTGTTCAACATGACAACCAGAACCTGGAAATCAGATCAGGAAAACCTCTTGAGGACAGACAAGACAGGATGGACAGTTGATATTCAGTGAATTACTTTTAAAGACTGATTTCTTTGTACAACAGAGACATTTAGGGATGATGTATGATGAATCAGACAAGAAGTCAGCAGCTCCCTGGTTCTCTCGACACAAAGTAAAGAGATTTTTCTGTTGGATTATTACAGATCATAAACTCTGTGGCAAACGTCCTCATACACAGGAGCTCGATTGTGGTGACACTGACTTCTTTGAATCACAGAAGTATCCTCACCAAACTGCGACTGTTTAAACTCATGAAAAGTTTCTCAGCAAGTTTTATTGTGAAAGTCCTGAGAAGTAACCAGACGGTGCATATGACTTCTTGCTAGCTCGACCGTGGAGCTCTGCACTTGCAACACAAATGCTAGAGGTGTACCTGACCGGGTCAGACCGAGTGAGAACACGTTAGTTTAAAAAACACCAACCAAACGTCAAGACGAGGGAACTGAGGGCAAAAATGCTAACTGTCAGTTAATGAAGGCTCAGAGGGAACTCCAGCAAACAAAATGTTTGGTGAGTGTTCAGGAGCATTAAGACACTTTTAAACCGTCTGCTCTAATAAATAAAGGCGACATCTCTTGGATCGCGTGCTGCATGGACAGATTTCATCAGCTGAATCTGTCCACATGAACCAAAAGGACAATATTCATGTTGAAATATGACGTGATTCCAGGTAACATTTCTGCAGATAGACATTCATTCAGCTCCAGACTCGAGCAAACAGACACAGATCAGCTCAGACAGCCACACACACACTGATGCTTTCACACTTCATGTACTCTGCTCATCGAGTGTTGAGCCTCTATGATGTCGGAGGAGGCAGGGGGAGAGCCCGAGGGGGGAAACAGGGGAAGTCATACAGCGAGAGGAGTGACCCAGGACTTCCTGAGGGCCAAGTCACACATCACATCACAGAGCCGAGGTGAGGAGGAAGCTGGAACATTCCTGAGACATCTACTTTAATTTGGAGCCCATCAATGGCTTCTTCAATACCCATTACCAGCTAAGACACAAGGGGGACGAGGAGACAGGTGAGGGATCAATGGGCTGATTAGAGCCAGTCATTGATGAAAGGGACTCGAAATGTGCTAAATAAGAGAGTCAGCACATGATTTCTTTGGCAACATGAAGGAGGACATTTACTGAAGATCTCAGGCCCCTATTTAGATGCTAAACAGTCAAATTGCATTTGTCCTTATTGACCAGAGGACCTCACAAAGAAATGAGAAACGGTCACTGCAATTCAAAGCCTGCAAATAACGGACACGTTTGTCTGTTTGTGGACAGCAGACACAAGTTTGAAATATTAAACATCAAAGATTCAAAAACATATCAGATATCCAAGATTCAACACATCCAGAGACTACGTCCAGGTTTTAGACAGTCTGCGGGGACGTCACGGAGACTACGTCCAGGTTTCAGACAGTCTGCGGGGACGTCACGGAGACTACGTCCAGGTTTTAGACAGTCTGCGGGGACGTCACGGAGACTACGTCCAGGTTTTAGACAGTCTGGGGGACGTCACGGAGACTACGTCCAGGTTTTAGACATTCTGCGGGGACGTCACGGAGACTACGTCCAGGTTTTAGACAGTCTGCGGGGACGTCACGGAGACTAC
The DNA here is from genome assembly GCA_946959425.1 of Argyrosomus regius. Taxonomy (NCBI): domain Eukaryota; kingdom Metazoa; phylum Chordata; class Actinopteri; family Sciaenidae; genus Argyrosomus; species Argyrosomus regius. Next base: position 267,843 of record CAMPSB010000274.1, on the reverse strand, counting down.
GTCCAGGTTTTAGACAGTCTGCGGGGACGTCACGGAGACTACGTCCAGGTTTTAGACAGTCTGCGGGGACGTCACGGAGACTACGTCCAGGTTTTAGACAGTCTGGGGGACGTCACGGAGACTACGTCCAGGTTTTAGACATTCTGCGGGGACGTCACGGAGACTACGTCCAGGTTTTAGACAGTCTGCGGGGACGTCACGGAGACTACGTCCAGGTTTAAGACAGTCTGCGGGGACGTCACGGAGACTACGTCCAGGTTTTAGACAGTCTGCGGGGACGTCACGGAGACTACGTCCAGGTTTTAGACAGTCTGCGGGGACGTCACGGAGACTACGTCCAGGTTTTAGACAGTCTGCGGGGACGTCACGGAGACTACGTCCAGGTTTTAGACAGTCTGCGGGGACGTCACCTTCCAGCTGAAACGTGTTGCTGTGTTCAACATCAGACACTCATTATCTGTATCAAAGGTTTCATTTGAACTAAAAACACTCAAACGAGGTGACGTCCCTCAATACTTTGTTTGTACTCATGATTATGATTTCACACACACACACACACACACACACACACACATCCAAACGTTGCTTCAAGGCAGAAATTCACAGTCTGTGCATTAATTGTCATTTAATTAAACATGCGTTATCTTGTGCAGTGTTTACATGGCAACACACACACACACACACACACACACACACACACACACACACACAGCAGGGTTAAACAGCTCTGGGGAAAGGTCAGATTTAATTACATCCAATAGTTATTCCTCTTGCAGCCCTGAAACAATTACAAGTTAATGGAGGAAGTCACAGAGAGCAGCTTTCTGAACGACTGATGAATAACAACGTGTCGGGAATACACAGCCGTGTGTGTGTGTGTGTGTGTGTGTGTGTGTGTGTGTGTGTGTGTGTGTTTTCAAGATGCATGCCAACGATGCCTCTTTGTGTGTGACTTTCCTTTCCATGTGAAGATCTTTGAAAATGTTTTTTTGTTTTTGTTTGTGAATACATTTTTATCTGAGAGTGTGACGGCTGTGTGTGTGTGTGTGTGTGTGTGTGTGTGTGTTGCATACATGCAGCCTCCTTTACGACTCGTCCTCTAATAGCCGAGTCATTTCAGCCGAGCCGAGCCTCCCTTTATTCTCCCAACTAATCGCTTGCAATTGGCCAATTAAGCCCAATCACTTTCACAGACCGACGCCCTCGCCGTAATGAGCCCGTCATAAGAATCCACTCACTCTCAATCAGAAGCCACGCTGACACGTTTCTATGTGGAATTACAGACACATCCGATGCGTGACAGCTCCACGTGTCTGAGGGGGTTTAGATTCAGACGTGACGAGTCCATGAGTGTCACAGGTTTTGTCGTCTCCATTTCTTTCACCTTTCAGGTAATCAAAAAATTGGCAAAGACATGGATCATTGACAGTTGGTTTACAGAGTTTCCTGATGGACAGTGAAGTAAACTGCTGCCAACTGTAGCTGCTGTTAGCAAATGTTAGCTCAGTTTGTTAGCCGGGCTGCCCGGACTGTGAGCTAAGAGGACCGGGGGAGTGTTAGTGTTTGTACCACAGGCCACCGAGAGGAAGAAGAAGAAGAAGAAGAAGAAGAAGAGGAGGTTTTCAGGCCCAGCAGTCAGCAGCTTCTATGGACATAATGGCAGAGGAGAAGAGAGCGAAGAGGACGTTGACGGAGGAAGCTAAGAAGAGAAAAGGAGAGAGTGAGCGAGCAAGAAGCCGCCGGACAAGAGTAAATCTGGGACTGACTTTTAGTGGTTGGTGAGAGCTTGGTGAAATAAAAGGCTGAAAGACAGACGCCGAGCTGGGCTGACTGCTGTTGGACTAGTCAGTAATATTAGCTGGCTGCTATGTCTGCTGTTGGTGTCCACAGTCTGATCACACTCTGACAGTGAAATAATCATTCCTACACGTTTGTGGATAAAAATAAACATTAATGATTTTTTGGCTTCGTTCAATTAGAAAGCAGAAATAAATAAAATAATCGGGCTGATGGAGAATCTGTGAAACAAACTGTGTGTTTATTAGATGGAGTCGAGTCTCTGGAGGCCGTGCTGACGATGTGATTGGATGATGAGCCCCCCCCCCCGTCTTATTACAGCATTAAATGTGAATTGGATTCTCCGTGTGTCGATGTTTCTCTCTGCTGCCTCTTTGATTGCATCCATCAGCCTCCACCATTACTGATGGTGTCCCAGGGGGGGATAATAATTAAGGTCGGTCATGTATGTTGATGTGCTGGTGTGTGTGTGTGTGTGTGTGTGTGTGTGTGTGTGTGTGCGTGCTGTCTCACTTAACATCAGCATGCAGTGTGTGTGACGGTGAGGAGGCGTGAGGACAGAGTGACTGAAAACACACGTGACGTGATGGACGCACACGCATGAACAAAAACCTCCTGCGACTCTGTGTGTGTGTGTGTGTGTGTGTGTGTGTGTGTGTGTATTCCTGCGACATGCTCCATCACACACCGACCACATGTTTGCTCCATAAAGTACAAGCATCTCTAAATCTCCCTTATTGATCGGACATGGCTTAAATATACAGCGAGACGATCGATCAGAGTTTATCAGCAGACTGGAAGGAGCCGCTGGAACGACGCTACTTCTCCTCCTCCTTCTCCTTCTCCTTCTCCTTCTCCTCCTTCTTCTCCTCCTCCTTCTCCTCCTCCTTCTCCTTCTCCTTCTCCTCCTTCTTCTCCTCCTCCTTCTCCTTCTCCTCCTTCTCCTCCTCCTCCTCCTCCTCCTCCTTCTTCTCCGTCTTCTGGTTTTTAGCACAAATATCTCGAACACTCAATGCGTTTATATAAGTCACTCTGTGTGGACTCTGTTTTATGTCTCGTCTTGATTTACTGCAGATCACTGTCAGAGGACCAGAGTTAAGTCTGGTCTTAGATTTAGTCTCAGTGTAGCAAGTTGAGGAAGTCACCGCGGCTCTCTTTGGACCTCTTTTACTCACAGTGTTACTGGGGATTCACACCGGGCGCGTGACGGCAGCGTAGCGAGCCAGCCGCATTCACGCGAGATCACGAGATCACGCGAGAATCCTGAACGTACGCGAGACCCCGCGATAAACTGTGTATAAAGTAACAACAACAACAAACAGCTTACTTTGCTTCTCCGACGTGGAAGAGATAATAAAAAGGATCTGTTGTGTCATAAATTATTGTGTGTTGTTCCACTTCAACAATTAGTCTCTCGTCGTCCATGTTGAGACCCTTTGGTCGATTGACTGCTGACCTGGTGCCACCAGTCAGGACAAAATGTTGATGTGAAGCTGTGATAGGCTACATGAACTGCGTATTGTGTTTTATTTTGAAAGGGGGCGGAAGTGTATTACGTTGATTCTGTGTCGGATTTCCTGTCTGGTGCAATCTGCTCTGTTGAGCTTCACGCGGTTTAGCAACGGCTCGCGTCAAAAATAGAAGTGCTACGGAATGATAGCGCTGCAGAGCGGAGAGTCGCTGCTGAGACGTTCCACGGCGCGCCCTGTGTGAATAGGGCTTTATCGTGGTAGCAGACCTGGTTCAAGTGTTGGACTCATCAGGTAAAAGAACCAAGTGATGGGTGATCTGCACAAATAAAGAGATGAAGAATATATACAGACAATATATACAGTAACTGTAGCAGACCCAAAATGTGAACACCAACCTGAGACCAGAACCAGTTTACACAGTTTACTGAAACCAGGTGACCACAGGAAGTCAGGTGGTGAGACGAGACCGAGCTGGACGTGGGAGGACTTCCTGAAACACGTGGAGGTTAAAGTTCACAGGATTTCACCAGGTTTGTCGTTGTTACCTCAAAGATGGCGTCTGGGAGATCAAACTGGTTTTTATACTTCCCCGCAGACTGTCTCAAACCTGGACGTAGTCTCCGTGACGTCCCCGCAGACTGTCTAAAACCTGGACGTAGTCTCCGTGACGTCCCCGCAGACTGTCTCAAACCTGGACGTAGTCTCCGTGACGTCCCCGCAGACTGTCTAAAACCTGGACGTAGTCTCCGTGGCGTCCCCACAGACTGTCTAAAACCTGGACGTAGTCTCCGTGACGTCCCCGCAGACTGTCTAAAACCCGGACGCTGTGATGTCTCCGCAGACTGTCTAAAACCTGGACGTAGTCTCCGTGACGTCCCCGCAGACTGTCTAAAACCTGGACGTAGTCTCCGTGATGTCCCCGCAGACTGTCTAAAACCTGGACGTAGTCTCCGTGACGTCCCCGCAGACTGTCTAAAACCTGGACGTAGTCTCCGTGATGTCCCCGCAGACTGTCTAAAACCTGGACGTAGTCTCCGTGACGTCCCCGCAGACTGTCTAAATCCTGGACGTAGTCTCCGTGACGTCCCCGCAGACTGTCTAAAACCTGGACGTAGTCTCCGTGACGTCCCCGCAGACTGTCTCAAACCTGGACGTAGTCTCCGTGACGTCCCCGCAGACTGTCTCAAACCTGGACGTAGTCTCTGTGACGTCCCCGCAGACTGTCTAAAACCTGGACGTAGTCTCCGTGACGTTCCCGCAGACTGTCTCAAACCTGGACGTAGTCTCCGTGACGTCCCCGCAGACTGTCTCAAACCTGGACGTAGTCTCCGTGACGTCCCCGCAGACTGTCTAAAACCTGGACGTAGTCTCCGTGACGTCCCCGCAGACTGTCTAAAACCCGGACGAGTCTCCGTGATGTCCCCCGCAGACTGTCTAAAACCTGGACGTAGTCTCCGTGACGTCCCCGCAGACTGTCTAAAACCTGGACGTAGTCTCCGTGACGTCCCCGCAGACTGTCTAAAACCTGGACGTAGTCTCCGTGACGTCCCCGCAGACTGTCTAAAACCTGGACGTAGTCTCCGTGACGTCTCCGCAGACTGTCTAAAACCTGGACGTAGTCTCCGTGACGTCTCCGCAGACTGTCTAAAACCTGGACGTAGTCTCCGTGACGTCTCCGCAGACTGTCTAAAACCTGGACGTAGTCTCCGTGACGTCCCCGCAGACTGTCTAAAACCTGGACGTAGTCTCCGTGACGTCCCCGCAGACTGTCTAAAACCTGGATGAGTTGCATGTGATGGCTCAAACGTTTAAAGAGCGTTCAGACGTTGTGAAGGATAAACTGAACTTTTTGTTGAAATGAAGATCACAGAGAAACATGGAGTCTTAATATCACGTCTGAGTGTTTTTGTCTGTGACAGCCGACGTGTCCGTGTGCATTTAAGCAGAAACAAAGCTGGAGGCGGTGAGGTCGGGTGGAGGTCTGTCTCTCTCTCCTCTCTCCTTAAGGGGCCTCACTTCTGAGCAGCAGATCGATGAGGGGCACTTCAAAGTGGGCTTGGATCCGAGGGGGTTCTTTGAAAGATTCAGGAGGTAGCAGTAATGGGCTCAGGATGCTCTTGCATCAGCAGAGCTGCTGTGGCCAGATGCAACCTTTAAAAAGACATAAGTCACAAGAAGGATGGAAATCACAAAGACAGCAGAGGAGAGAGAGGGGGAGACAGGGGGAGGAGAAGTGAGGGAGCAGGAAGGAGCGATGATGTGGATGGAGAGTCATAAAAATCCAACTTTATACAGAGAGTTAGCCCGAGGGCATCAGAGCTGAAAGAAAGACACTCGATGGTCCAAGTTTAAAATGTTACACCAGACACCACCCTGAGACAGTCTGTGGGACGTCACGGAGACTATGTCCAGGTTTTAGACAGTCTGTGGGGACGTCACAGAGACTACGTCCAGGTTTTAGACAGTCTGTGGGGACGTCACGGAGACTACGTCCAGGTTTTAGACAGTCTGTGGGGACGTCACAGAGACTACGTCCAGGTTTGAGACAGTCTGCGGGGACGTCACGGAGACTACGTCCAGGTTTTAGACTCCAAAGACATGAGACATGTTGCGTTGCTCTGGAGACAAACTTTACATCCTGACAGTTTTAGTTGATCGGTTTTTCACAGTTTGGATCAAAAACATGTTTCATATTTAAAAGAAAAGAGACGACGAGACAAAAAGTCTCGAAGACAGTCAGCTTGAAAACAAAGAGACGTTTACTGAGTTCACGGCCTTCAAACTGTGGAGACTCGAGCTGAGGACCTCACGGATCTGAAGGGGTTAAACTAAATATAGGGCAGAACAAGTGATATGACACGGCTTTGAAATGATAAAAAAAAAAAAAAAAAACAAGTTCTGGCTGCTGAATTATAAAATATCTTCATTTGCGTTCAGCTCAAATATATTTTTACATATCAAAGGATGTTATTGGGTCAACTGAGCCTTGTTCTGTGAAACGCAGAGAGGGAGGGAGGACGAGTGAAGACACATTTCTACAACATGTTCACAGCTTTGTACCTGATGTCAGTGATTCAGGGAAACTTCAGTCAATAGTTTGAACGTGTGAACCGAAACCATCTGCACATTAAATCCAGAATATTGTGATAAATCCACCTGGTTTCTGACTGCCAGCTGTAGCTGCTGTTAGCTAGAAAGAAGAGGTTTTCAGGCCCAGCAGTCAGCAGCTTCTATGGACATAATGGCAGAGGAGAAGAGAGTGAAGAGGACGTTGACGGAGGAAGCTAAGAAGAGAAAAGGAGAGAGTGAGCGAGCAAGAAGCCGCCGGACAAGAGTAAATCTGGGACTGACTTTTAGTGGTTGGTGAGAGCTTGGTGAAATAAAAGGCTGAAAGACAGACGCCGAGCTGGGCTGACTGCTGTTGGACTAGTCAGTAATATTAGCTGGCTGCTATGTCTGCTGTTGGTGACCTTGTTGATGTTTGGCTGTTAGCAAAGTTGTCGACTCGCTAGTTTTTGATCAGAAGTAATGTAATCAGAACAAATACTCGAGTACAGCTGAACATATTTACACAGTGGGATTACACTCTGACACTGGAGACAACAAATCACAACAAATACTGATTTCTACAAGATGTTACTTTAAAGAAAACTCGCTCTGTACTACAATAAAAACTTTATTCTGGACTCTGCAGAGCTCAGCTCTCTGTTGCAGCTGGCTCTTGTGGCTCTGCAGTCAGTGCTTCACCATCTGTCGCCTGACTGACTGAGATCAGTCATTTATTCAGTCAGTCCAGTTATGAGTCCTGACTTTTATACATGGATGTACTGTATATCAAAATGAACTGTACATTTGTATTACATTAGTAACACAAAGTATATATTCTTAATGTCTTTATTTCTGCAGATCATCAGCTGATCATCACTTGAACCAGGTCAGTTCTACAAAGACATCTTGCAGCAGGTCGGTGCGTCCTCGGGCTGACTTGCATGATTTCAGTCCATTTTTAAAAGATTGAACAAATATAGTAAAATGTCTCTGCTACATTTGGAAAGCTGCATTGTTACCTGCTGAAGTGTCCTTGTGAGAAATGAGGTGTGAACGATGCTCGCCACCTGCCAAACAAACAGCTGCCCCTTCAGGATTCACAGCTTTTTTTGCTTCTCGTGTCTTTCTGGATGTGATCATGCATCACGTCTGAGGTGGACGCTTCAGAAGGAGCTGTGTGTTGGACTAGCTGGTCACCTTGAGCAGAGTCTTTCATTGTATTTCCGGCGAGCGGAGGCCGGTGGGTCGACGGCGACGCCGGTGTCTCGCTCTCTGCTGCTGCTGTCTGACACTTCTTTCTTTTCTCAGCAGGAAACCGGGGCAACTTGTCAAAGCAGCCAAGTGACAGCAGAGTGTTACTCACCACCTCACTGCCTCGCCATCGCTGTCACCGTCTGACTTCCTCCTCTCTCTCTCTCTTGAACTGTGTCTGCAGCTCTGTCTCTGCTGTTGTGTCTCAGTATGTGTTTTTCTGCCCGGAGAAATGTCAGTCTGTCACCCCTCAGTAATTCAGTGCATTTAGTGAAACCTGAGGAAATAAAACACATGCTGACTGTATCAGATACAACATTAACCCTTAACATCTGACTGACACAGACTGCTGGAATCAGCAGCTACTCTTTCCAGTGATGGCTAACTTTATTCTTCACTACTAAAAATTTCAGCCTTTTATTTCACCAAGCTCTCACCAACCACTAAAAGTCAGTCCCAGATTTACTCTTGTCCGGCGGCTTCTTGCTCGCTCACTCTCTCCTTTTCTCTTCTTAGCTTCCTCCGTCAACGTCCTCTTCGCTCTCTTCTCCTCTGCCATTATGTCCATAGAGGCTGCTGACTGCTGGGCCTGAAAACCTCCTCTTTCTTCTTCTTCTTCTTCTTCTTCTTCTTCTTCTTCTTCTTCCCGGTGGTCCAAAACGCCTGTGGTACAAACACTAACACTCGCCCAGTTCTCTGAGCTCACAGTCCGGGCAGCCCTGCTAACAAACTGAGCTAACATTAGCTAACAGCAGCTACAGTTGTCAGCAGTTTACTTCACTGTCCATCATAAACTCTGTAAATCACAGAGAGTTGAGGCGGAGCAGCCGGAGGACATCAGAGGGAAAACCAGAAAACATTTTCTCCATAAAATATGATCCAGTTTCACCAAAATCAGTGAAATAGTTGGTGGTGTGTGACTTAGTGCCGTAAAGCGTTACGTACTTCTCCCGACCCGGAGCCCAAAGTTACATAGTGTGAGAACAGACGTACGAATGACAGAGACACCATTCACCTGATCACAGGTCAGTGTAGATCAACAGGAGGTAAAGATCTTCCAGTGAACACATTATCATCGTCTCTGTCTTGTGTCTGACTTCCTGTATCATGACTCAAATGTGGTTTGGTGTGTTGAAAGTGAATCAATGAACAGTTGAGGATTAGACACGCATGCAAAGGAGAGCTGTGACATCGAGTGAAAGGAACAGATGAACTGCAGTAAATCGTTCACGGTGTGTTGCAAACTTACTAACAAATAAGATTTCACACACACACACACACTGTCTCTCTCTGTTACTTTATGTCTTCCTCCCCCTCCCGTCCTAAGTCAAGCGGGGAAAATCACTGTCAAAACCACTCTGCCACTTCCAGCAGGATGTTGGAGGTTCTGCACCTCGACTCGCTCTGAATGTGGATTTAACATTCAGGGCAGAGACGCTCTCTCATTAAGATCTGTGTGATCTGACAGCAGGCTGGTGATAGCAGAGGAGGGCTGATTTAAAACACACACACACACACACACACACACAGCAGCAGCACATATAGACGTATGGATCTCCAAACACACCCACAAACACTGCGCCTCACACACACACACAGCGGGGAGTGTGTGATTAGATCTGGTCTCTCGAAGGTTTCGATCAGTTTGCAGCTCTTCTCAGCAGCAGATGCCGTGCCCCCATGCTGCGTCGGCTCGCATAGACTCCTCATGTCGCTGCATTTTAATATGGCTGAGATATGAGACGCTCTGCTCGTGCTTCAGAATCACAAAGCAGGATGGTGATTGATTATGCATCGCCTCCGGACTGCTTCCACAGAAACAGCAAAGAAAAACTGTTTAACCAGTTTCGCCACATGCCGAACTGCACCGCATCATTCCTGACCGTCTAACCCGCCTTGATATGCATTTAAATTGGCTGCCATCTCCACAAGTGGCTCATGCTGAGAGAGTGAGCAAGGAGAGGATGCCAGTGTCCACTTTTCTACCTCCAATGAAGTCTCTTATTACCTGTTTGTTTGTCATCTTTTAGACAGAATAATTCCACCTGAAAGAAAAGTCTTAACGCCAGAAGAAAAGCTGCTAAAAGATCACGTGCTTCCACAAAACAGAGGCGGAAATTATGACTCAGTTTTCAACCCATCAAATTCAGCAGCTTGGTCAAAATATGACGCTGTAGGTACCTTCTAGTGTCCACCATATATTCCAGAAATCATCACGTTGATAGCTATGATTTTATTTTGGCGGGTTTCCACCTGGTTTCCTCTGTAAACGTCCATAAAGCGTCCCCGGGTTTCCAATCTTCTGGAAGCTGTCAGGTTGTGTTGTGAGGGAGATCCTGACCCACCTTGCAGAGTTCATCATCACATCATCACCATCAGTGAACAGAGGGACTGACCGGGCTCTCTCTGCCCAGACGGAGGCTGTTTACTGGGGGACGGATCACAGAAGAGTCGGGAGTCATGGTGATTTTTCCACAGATAAACAGGTCGAGTTTGAAGGTTCTCAACCCGACGACACTAAAGTTCAGTTCCACTCGGGGATTTCTTCTCTACATGCAGCTCATGTTTGAGGTCTTTGAGATTCACATCAACTTATTTCTTGGCATCTCTGCATCTTAAGGTGATCTTGGGGTAAAATAAACTTCTTCTAAACTTCCTTCTCGAGCCGCCTCTGAACAATCGTTACCGCAGTATTGCACTTTGCTGTGTCTACACTGTTTTGCCACAGCTCATCAGAAGATGAATCACCTCAGTATTCCTCCAGTGTGTCCTGCAGTGCCTCAATAAGGTCTGCAGCCATAGATCAATGAAGTGAGCTTGAAGCATGTCACAGAGCAGTTTGATTCTTTCTTAAACATCGCTACAGAACTCCATTAAAGGTCTGTTTGTGGAAATAAGCCCCACTGTTCTCTCTCTTTAATGAAGTCTTCAGTAGGTAGCCTGAGTCTGCATGCTCACACAGCATCAGTGTGTCTGCAGGGGAAGAGAAATCACAATCAGGTTTTCAAATACTTACAAGGACTTTATTTTGGTGCATAACGAACATGAATCAAACTTGAAGATATAAATATCTGCACAACAGTCTGTCGAATATTTAATGATGTTAAGATATTTATCAAAATGTAGTGATCCAAAAGATGTTACCAGAAGGCGTGTGCTAATGTAACGCAGGGTCAGGAGACCTACGTCAATCTGTGGGGACGTCACGGAGACTACGTCCAGGTTTTAGACAGTCTGCGGGGACGTCACGGAGACTACGTCCAGGTTTTAGACAGTCTGCGGGGACGTCACGGAGACTACGTCCAGGTTTTAGGCAGCCTGGGACGTCACGGAGACTACGTCCAGGTTTTAGACAGTCTGCGCGGACGTCACGGAGACTACGTCCAGGTTTTAGACAGTCTGCGGGGACGTCACGGAGACTACGTCCAGGTTTTAGACAGTCTGCGGGGACGTCACGGAGACTACGTCCAGGTTTTAGACAGCCTGCGGGGACGTCACGGAGACTACGTCCAGGTTTTAGACAGTCTGCGGGGACATCACGGAGACTACGTCCAGGTTTTAGACAGTCTGCAGGGACGTCACGGAGACTATGTCCAGGTTTTAGGCAGCCTGGGACGTCACGGAGACTACATCCAGGTTTTAGACAGTCTGGGACGTCACAGAGACTACGTCCTGGTTTTAAACAGCCTGCGGGGACGTCACAGAGACTATGTCCAGGTTTTAGGCAGCCTGGGACGTCACGGAGACTACATCCAGGTTTTAGACAGTCTGGGACGTCACAGAGACTACGTCCTGGTTTTAGACAGCCTGCGGGGACGTCACGGAGACTACGTCCAGGTTTTAGACAGTCTGCGGGGACGTCACGGAGACTACGTCCAGGTTTTAGGCAGCCTGGGACGTCACGGAGACTACATCCAGGTTTTAGACAGTCTGGGACGTCACAGAGACTACGTCCTGGTTTTAAACAGTCTGCAGGGACGTCACAGAGACTATGTCCAGGTTTTAGGCAGCCTGGGACGTCACGGAGACTATGTCCAGGTTTTAGACAGCCTGCGGGGACGTCACGGAGACTACGTCCAGGTTTCAGACAGTCTGCAGGGACGTCACAGAGACTATGTCCAGGTTTTAGGCAGCCTGGGACGTCACAGAGACTATGTCCAGGTTTTAGACAGCCTGCGGGGACGTCACGGAGACTACGTCCAGGTTTTAGACAGTCTGCAGGGACGTCACAGAGATTATGTCCAGGTTTTAGGCAGCCTGGGACGTCACGGAGACTACGTCCAGGTTTAAGACAGTCTGCGGGGACGTCACGGAGACTACGTCCGGGTTTTAGACAGTCTGCGGGGACGTCACGGAGACTACGTCCAGGTTTTAGGCAGCCTGGGACGTCACGGAGACTACATCCAGGTTTTAGACAGTCTGGGACGTCACAGAGACTACGTCCTGGTTTTAAACAGTCTGCAGGGACGTCACAGAGACTATGTCCAGGTTTTAGGCAGCCTGGGACGTCACGGAGACTATGTCCAGGTTTTAGACAGCCTGCGGGGACGTCACGGAGACTACGTCCAGGTTTCAGACAGTCTGCAGGGACGTCACAGAGACTATGTCCAGGTTTTAGGCAGCCTGGGACGTCACAGAGACTATGTCCAGGTTTTAGACAGCCTGCAGGGACGTCACGGAGACTACGTCCAGGTTTTAGACAGTCTGCAGGGACGTCACAGAGACTATGTCCAGGTTTTAGGCAGCCTGGGACGTCACGGAGACTATGTCCAGGTTTTAGACAGCCTGCGGGGACGTCACGGAGACTACGTCCAGGTTTCAGACAGTCTGCAGGGACGTCACAGAGACTATGTCCAGGTTTTAGGCAGCCTGGGACGTCACAGAGACTATGTCCAGGTTTTAGACAGCCTGCGGGGACGTCACGGAGACTACGTCCAGGTTTTAGACAGTCTGCAGGGACGTCACAGAGACTATGTCCAGGTTTTAGGCAGCCTGGGACGTCACGGAGACTACGTCCAGGTTTAAGACAGTCTGCGGGGACGTCACGGAGACTACGTCCAGGTTTTAGGCTGTCTGGGATGTCACAGAGACTACGTCCAGGTTTTAGACAGTCTGCGGGGACGTCACGGAGACTACGTCCAGGTTTTAGGCTGTCTGGGATGTCACAGAGACTACGTCCAGGTTTTAGACAGTCTGCGGGGACCTCACGGAGACTACGTCCAGGTTCCTGCATGTTTTCTGAAGCTTCCTCACGGTCTCCTCGACCTGTCAGATTGGAGTTTGTATCTTTCTGCCTCATTATTTGAATCTCTCTGGATCGAAATGAGAAGCTAGTTGAAAAGCTTTTGTGAACCTCGACTTTATAATAGTCTCCAATTACAGCTGACAGTTTCTCTTTGTTTCACTGGAAATGACAGAAAATGTTTTTTTTTCTGCTCTTAAGAAATAACTGTTTCACAAATCAGACACATTCCACAACTCTCTAAAATCTGTGATGTTGCTACATTTGCGTTCGTGCCGTCGCTGACAGACCTCCAGTCGTTCACTGAAGCCTTCACACACAGTCCTCAGTAAATGACTGTGAAAACCTTTCAGACACCACGAGTCATTTTCACTGTTCACACATGCAGCTTTGTGCAGGAACAATTCAGTCTCACACCTTTTCACACATGCCACGACAATGCTGGAACTGATGGGGCAAGGGCCACTCCAGCAGATGGAGGTCTTCAGAGGGACGCAACCCTTTAAGTGCTGGACTGAGGTAAACCTCTTTTTCTCTGACCAGCACACGTGTCTTTGAATCTTTTATTGTATTATTGTGTTTGTGTTTCATGACTTGTACAAATGAACTATGTTGCGGAGGTAGATATAACCCCTGCCTGGACCATCTCGAGTCCTGTGTGTTCAGGTTCAGGCTCAGTTAGCTAAAGTTTCTGTTTTCTGTTCCATGTTAAAGGACCACCATCTCTTCCTCACCTTTAACCGAGCGTTGTGAGTGACTAAGCATAACTACAGAAAAGTCTGATACGGCTGTGGTTGGACTGTGTTGTAAGATTGCTGCAAAACTTGTGAAATACTTTACAAATGAACATTTTATTGATACTGACTTGACTAATTAACAACATTTCCTCATTATGTGAGTAGAAAACAATCTGTGCTGCCTTCAAAGTGTATTTGCTGTTAGAAATTAGTCGTATATGAACGTGATTTCTCGGAGACGAGGTTGGTTAAGAACAGTTTCAATTCAGCACCTTCTGTAGATAAACTGATATTCTTCATGCATGCTACAGTGAAGACGTTCGCATCCTGTCATGCTCTGTGGCATGTTTAAAAATGCTGAGCAGGCCCAGTTAAGTCTGGTTTTGCATGAAGAGGAAAAGATCTCAGTCTTTTCTCAGGGAAGGACTTCAGTAAACAGGGCGTGAAGCTTCACGTGTGAAGCTCGTGAATTAGAGCGATATGTGAGGAAAAACAGAAGAGCGACTCTTCTTCAGGTGGCTGAGAATGTGAACACAGGACGTGATCAGACTGACACATGAAGAGGATATTCAGTCAGGCTGCAGTGTACGAAGCCCTCATTCCAAAGATGGACGCACATTTGAGAGTTCAGTGGTGTCAAAACCATCAGCACTGGTCTCTCTACAGAGATGTGGAACAAAGTGTTCTGATGGGATGAGTCATCCTTTACCAGATTTTCCTCCAAGAGAATCCTCGACCCGACACAGAGGGGATCCGGCTCTGTTAGCTTTAAGCCTCGAAATAATTTGAACAGGTGAGCTCACTTCTGGAGCCAGCCTCAAGTGGACGACAAGAGGAACTGCAGTTTTTGGCTTGACTTTGCAGACACGGAGGTTGCCACTTGGTCACTCTCCAAAGACATGAAAGAAAAGACAAAAGACCTTTAGGTGGTGCTGTCCACCACCATCATGCAAACACCAAATGAGGGAATATCTTTTGGAAGATGAGGACAGTTCACAGACTCACATGACGGCTCAACGCCAACTAAGATATTTTAGATTGTTTTCTCCTTTGTCCACATCTGTATGTGCAACAAGTTTTACGTTCTGCTGGAGAAGCACTCATGGACTCTTTTGGGACACGTAAATCACACTGCTGCTCAATTTTTAGAGTGTCGCACTAACTGCTGCCATCACACACACACACACACACACACATCGAGCATCCATCCAGCGGCACTCAGACACCACAATCACTTCAATAGTAACTGAGCTCATTTTCCACGAGCGAACACAGTCAATTATGAGCTCTATTTGCTCCCGATCCCAACGGAAAGGAAAGGAAAACACAAAACCAATCAACTGAATGATCCCGTCCCCGAAGCTGTGGAGGCGCACAACATTAGGAAGCCCAGGGGGGTATGTGTCGGATGAACGGGGGGGGTGGGAGTGGGCACTTATCTCACTAATGTATCCCAGCCAGCAAAGCAGAAGCCCTGCCAAGTGTGACACCGACGAGTGAGTGAGAGAGATAAATGAAACAGAGCCAGCGTTTGGATTTACACATGCAGGGATTGACTTCTCCTCTGAAGTCTTCATTCATCAGAAGTAGTCATTCTGTAAAAATGATTCTTCAGGATAAGGAAAATTAACCGCCGCTCGCTCTCTCTGAATCATTTGAGATGCTCTATTCTCGGGACTGAATGTCTTCCAGGGTTAGAGCGAGGTCAGGATCAGGCTTTGTGAATCCTCTGGGCTGATAACACATCTGCTTTGCTTTGTCCTCGTCTTCTCGGTCACACATTGTGCCGGATGAAGTGCAGCGAAGGCCATGCTCACACACAAAGACATAAAACTTGGTCTTCCACACTTCATGCTCCTGCAGCATGTGTGCTTCATTGATACCACAGAAACTGTCTGCTGCGAGAGGTCGTAACGAATCTTCAGCGTTTAGATCACTGAAGTAAAAGTAGAAATACCAACAATAAAGATTGACCACGATAACTAATAATGTATCATTTATTGATCAAATGTTTTGTGTGCAGCTGTCAGATAAATGAGACATGATGTCAGCCGCTTGGCATGATGGATAGAACCATCAGTTACTAAATGAACATCACCGAGACCAGAAACTCTGATTGGTCACATCAGTCAGCCTGAAACTGAGCGCACACGCAAGGACGTGCATAGTTACGATTGTTGTGACCATGGATGTACTCAGAAGGTTGTGACAGACATAGCAACAGTAACCACGGGGGGCCCGCAGCAGTTGATGCTGCGTTCCAGACAACTCGGGAAAAAACGGGCTGTGAATTGTGGAAAATGAATTGAACAGCGTCAAACTCGGAAATTACACGTATATATTCATCTTCTTCCAAAATAAGCATAAATTGCTGCTGCATAGGTTTTCAGTGTTCAGCGGATAGTGACAATATGCCACACTTCGTTTTTCTCCTCCGACTTAACCTGTAGCGTGTACACTATGACCTCTCGGTTACCTCCGAGTGGTCCTGAACGCAGCATCCAGGCCGGCGTTTGTTTGACCGAAATCCAAAGATGGAGGAGAAATTCATGAAGCCAGGGGAAGACGTCCTGACTGAAAAAGGACTTCAAAATAAATGGCGCCGTGCGTGGATAGAAGAAAGGGACGGAGACGGCAAGCCTTTTGGTAGCTGGTGGCAAAAATTAAGAGAGCCAGGTGCTTGTTTCTGTGTGTTGTGCGCGAAGAAGCTAATATATGCAACTAGCGGTAAAAAAGTTCTTCGACGTCACGAAAGTGACCCCGGCCGCACACAAGTCGTTTGCCGGGAGCAACAGCCACAGCTGACGTACCGGCGCCAATGACAGATCGTGTTTGTGAGTTGAAAATTGCTGAACACGATTTATCATTCACGATCGCTCAACCGCTGGTAGATCTCTGTAAAAAGGTAGCGGTTGATAAAACTGCTTTGACAAAACTCTCTGTTTCCAATCAGCATGCCAGTTACATGAACATGGCATAGCACCAGAGTTCAAGAAACGACTGTCTGATAAGCTCAAAGGTGTATGTTGTCTTTAAATGTTGATGAACATGCACTGTAACTGTTTACACTGTACATCTTTTATATAAATTGTTCTTTACTGAATTAAGTGGTTGCTAATTGAATTCCTGAAGTTAATTAGAGTTTCACACGCCCTTATAACATTATAAAATTCATATTTAAATTGTAGGTCATCTTGTACCCCGCCAAGCACAATGCCCAAAAGTTGCCAAATCACACAATACAGTCATTTATTTGAACATCCTGTGGAGCTGCCCCCTGCTGGCCGTGAGAAAGAATGCAGCTGTAAGACACGTCACAGTGAACGGTGTGTTACATTGTGCTACAGTCTGGCTCTTCAACAGGAGTCTCTTCAGGTTTGTCGGAGTGATTTTCAGCTGGAGGTGCACAGACTGTTCTCCTCCTTAAGTCTTCTGCAGTGTTCGGGTGGATTTAAGGTGGAAATGTGGCGTTCAGTGGAAAGAGGTCATTAAAGCAGAGAGCTCTGACCTCAGGAAGAAGAAGCAGAATAATGAATAAATAATGTTGTTGGTCCCGTCAGCCTTTAACACACTTTCTTTAATAAAATTTGATCTTCTGTGGCACAAATGACTCTAAAATAGAAATGTTGACACACTTGACATGAACTCTTCAGTGAGTCGACGATAAACCTGCCGGGTCGTTGTTAATTTAACTTTTATAGATGAAAGAAAACCAGAACCTGCACATGTTTAAATCATTCTATCAGCTCATTTAAATATATATTTGCATGTTTCTTGGGTGTTGTTACTGCTCTGTTGCTGTTCTGTTGTTGTTCTTTCCTACTTGTCACGTCACTCTTGGATCATTATCCTCTCGATAAGACACCACAGAGACTCCTCCATGTCTGAATGTTTTGTTTCTCTGACTTTTCATTTGTTTGTCTGGATTATTGAATCCTGAATCAAATGATCCAGCTCGTTTCCAGTCAAACTGAGCGCGCTCCAGGTGGATTCATGGACTAAACTCGGAGACTCGGACCTGTTCTGACTTTGTTTAGTTTGAGAGAGAGAGAGAGAGAGAGACACAGCTGTGATTGAGTGACATAGACAGTGAATGAAGAGATATCGAGAAATAAAACGTTATTTTCTGATTCTTTCATGTCGTTCATGTTCAGCAGTTTACAGCCTGAGGCCTGCTGCTCGCTCATTTTTTGTTGTTGTTAATAATTCTGCTCGACCAGTCTTTAGGATTTAGTGGCATCTAGCGATGTAGTTACTATCTGCAACCCCCTCGCATCACCCGCTCCTTCATAGCATTAAGTTTGTATTCATATTACAGCACTTTATTTTTGTTTGGATTGCTCAGACAGCTCTTTAAAAGTCAGATTGAACAGCAGGACAAATTCCTCCTGCTGCTTCTTTCTTGTGCTGGTCAGTAATTTACTTTTCATCCTTCAGCTGCACCAAATAGTTTCAGATAAATGGCATGCAGCCACAGAATGTTGCATCTTGTGAGGAATGTGGGAATAATGTGTGCGTCTGTGGTCACAGGTTTCACTGCAGAGCTCAAACTGCTGCCTCACGACATCCTGAGAGGCTCAGACCAAAAAACTAATCTCGCTCTTCTTCACGCTTCCTTTGCATATTTGAATTGCCGGATGGTGTAAAGCGTTTATTCAGGACGGTGTTACACGTCGTCTGTTTGTGTTTGTGCTGTGCTCGTGCAGCATCATCACCTGAAACCGGACGGCTTATTCCTGCTGAGCACACTCGGGCGGGTGGGGGCTGAATGAAATGACGCAGCAGCAGTTTCTGTGTTCACAATCCATCCTGGTGTATTCATAGCAGAGGTCCACATAATGCCGTTAATACTCTGCCATGACCCGTCTGAGATAAATGGGCAGTAACTCGACTAACGAGGGTGACAAAAGCAGACTTTGATTGCTGCTCTTTGTTCTGTCTGTTGGTGGGAGAAAGAGAGCAATTAGCATCGCTCTGACAGTCCATCAGGCTTTTCAGATTGGATCCAGGTCCAGAGCGGCTTTCATAAAACCCTCAGCATCGCTCTGACACAGCAGTATCACAGCTTATTTAGTTAAAGCTGAGGCCCCGCATACCTTCATGGTATATTCCAGCTTTGCTTGATTATGGTGATCGGAATATAAAGAGTTTATCTGTTGAAAAAATCCACCTCAGTGTCGGAGCTGAGGGTGGAGGAGCTGTGCAGAGCTGCAGCTCCATCTAGTGGCCACCAGAGTCATATTTTCATATTTCTGGTTAAAATGTGGAGCATCCAACTCAAAACACGCCGTTTATTCCAAAGCTCCAGTGAAGCCTTTAATAAACAGAAGATGCATGTTTATGTTTGATTGAATTATGACGAGCGATCAGCTGTTATCAGAGCAAAGGAAGCTTCTGTGTTTATTTCAGAGGATCCTGACATGACGCTGTTGAACTGCACATGGAGACAAAGGATGCTGTTTATTGAGTGTATCTGTGTGTGTGTGTGTGTGTGTGTGTGTGTGTGTCCTGCTCGTGGCTTGAAGGAAAGAGGAAAGTCCTGGAACACTCGAGCTCCGTCAGCAGATTTCTCATCAATAACCTGCAGAGAATAGGAATGTGCAGCGGGGTGCTTAATGAGGCTGTCTGCCTGGACTATCTGGTCTGAGTGTGTGTGTGTGTGTGTGTGTGTGTGTGTGTGTAGGCTCATTCCCCATCATAAAGTCTCCATGAAACAGGAAGTAGAGTCTGTTTACTTCCTTTGATAGGGAGGGACTTGTCGTGGATATTGATTGATCGGCATTTAGCCAATAGTGAATCCCACTACGAGCTGCAGCTAGCGCTATGAGCTAGTGTCAGCATCTACCTTCCAGTGAACACAGCTGATCAACAGGTTTGGTTTGGTGGGACGTTGTAACGGACCTTTGTGCTTCAGAAGAAGCTGAGCCGATTTTCCAGTTCCACCTCTGGACACGAGCTTTGGGTGGTGACTGAAGGAACTCACAGATAAGCTTCCTCTGTTGGGTGTCCGGGCTCAGCCTTAGAGGGTGAGGAGATCAGAGTAGAGCTGCTGATCCTTCATGTTGAAAAGGAGCCAGCTGAGGTGGTTCAACATCTGACCAGGATCCTCCTTCCTTTGGAGGTGTTCCACTGGGCGGAGACCCCAGGTCAGACCCAGAACCTGCTGGAGGGACTACATAGTCCATCTAGGCTGGGAACGCCTCAGGATCCTCCAGGTGGAGCTGGAATGAGCCACCGCGACCCGACCCTGGATAACAGGATGGAGATGGACGGAGGCATTAGCAGCCAAACAACAACAATTTCTGAGTTTTTGATACGTTACCAATCTGAAATCCAGAAAAGAACGCCGCCGAACGCAGAGAGACTTTAATCTGTCGTTGAATTCTCTGCAACAAAAACTCTTTCATAAAAGAAACTCCAGTTCTCAAAAGATAAAATACTACAAAGTTAAATAATTGTACCTTCAGCGGGCAGAGCAGAGCTGTTCGTCTTCACTCGTCGTCCTTTTGACTTTTTCTAAACTTCAGAGTGAGCTCCTGCAGGAGACGTCTGAACGTTCACGTCCAGCCAGATATCAAAAGACAACACAGCTTTTATTTAAGCTCCTTATCTCCCCCCGACCTTAAACACACGTTTTATTTACCTGAGCCGTATCCGTGAACATTTATTCAGCTGAAATATGTGAACATCTATGTGCTGTGGTCCCACAACTCATTTTTTACTATCAGCCTGAGCGTTGGCGCTGAACTGGAGAGACGAGCTCTTTATGCATGCAGCTCGCCTGGAACCTTTTTCCACTTTGCATTTGGTCTCTTTGTGAATTTAAATCATTTCTGCCGCTCGCTCCGCCGGCTGCACGCCTTTTCATGTTTCGGGTATTTTATGGTTTTAAAAAGCTCCAGGGTTGTTTTGAGGTGTCATTTCTGTTTTCACAAATAAATATTTCACATGCTTTTATTAGAAATTCAAGAGTTCATAATTATATTTTTGACTTCTCTGTCTCACGTTGTTTGTAACCTTGCTGCCTGTCATCTGCTTCATTTAATTCACTTCTTTATTTCTTTATTTCTGTTTGTTCTTTCAAGGTTCCCACACCTTTCTCAAGGACTCTCCAGGTCATATTGCCTGATATTCAAGGACCCAACATAGACAGAAGGTTACTTACTTACTTAAAAACTTATTGTTAAAACAGAAGAGAAAGTTATAAAATACAATATGTAATATTCATTTTTTTGTTCTTGCACGAGCACTTTCAATGTTTATGTATGTCTATTTTTAACAACGTTTAAGGAAACAAATTAACAAATTTCCAAGGATTTCAAGGACCCATGGGAGCTCTGTGATGTTTAAATTCACCTCAGTGATGAGTAAAAAATGTCTCTGAGAGTCTCTGTGAGTCTCTCTCTGAGCGTCTCTGAGAGTCTCTGAGCGTCTCTGAGAGTCTCTGAGAGTCTCTGTGAGTCTCTGAGAGTCTCTGAGAGTCTCTGAGAGTCTCTGTGAGTCTCTGAGAGTCTCTGAGCGTCTCTGAGAGTCTCTGAGAGTCTCTGTGAGTCTCTGAGAGTCTCTGTGCGTCTCTGTGAGTCTCTGTGAGTCTCTGTGAGTCTCTGTGGGTCTCTGTGAGTCTCTGTGAGTCTCTGTGGGTCTCTGTGAGTCTCTGTGGGTCTCTGTGGGTCTCTGTGCGTCTCTGTGCGTCTCTGTGAGTCTCTGTGAGTCTCTGTGAGTCTCTGTGGGTCTCTGTGGGTCTCTGTGGGTCTCTGAGAGTCTCTGTGGGTCTCTGTGAGTCTCTGAGAGTCTCTGTGCGTCTCTGTGAGTCTCTGAGAGTCTCTGTGCGTCTCTGTGAGTCTCTGTGGGTCTCTGTGGGTCTCTGTGGGTCTCTGTGAGTCTCTGTGAGTCTCTGTGGGTCTCTGTGGGTCTCTGTGAGTCTCTGTGGGTCTCTGAGAGTCTCTGTGGGTCTCTGTGAGTCTCTGAGAGTCTCTGTGAGTCTCTGTGGGTCTCTGTGGGTCTCTGTGAGTCTCTGTGGGTCTCTGAGAGTCTCTGTGGGTCTCTGTGGGTCTCTCTGAGTCTCTGTGAGTCTCTGTGAGTCTCTGTGGGTCTCTGTGGGTCTCTGTGAGTCTCTGTGGGTCTCTGAGAGTCTCTGTGGGTCTCTGTGAGTCTCTGAGAGTCTCTGTGGTCTCTGTGAGTCTCTGTATCTGTGGGTCTCTGTGGGTCTCTGTGAGTCTCTGTGGGTCTCTGAGAGTCTCTGTGGGTCTCTGTGAGTCTCTGAGAGTCTCTGTGCGTCTCTGTGAGTCTCTGTGAGTCTCTGTGAGTCTCTGTGGGTCTCTGTGGGTCTCTGTGAGTCTCTGTGGGTCTCTGTGGGTCTCTGTGCGTCTCTGTGAGTCTCTGTGAGTCTCTGTGGGTCTCTGAGAGTCTCTGTGGGTCTCTGTGAGTCTCTGTGAGTCTCTGTGAGTCTCTGTGGGTCTCTGTGGGTCTCTGTGCGTCTCTGTGAGTCTCTGTGAGTCTCTGAGAGTCTCTGTGGGTCTCTGTGAGTCTCTGTGGGTCTCTGTGGGTCTCTGTGAGTCTCTGTGAGTCTCTGTGGGTCTCTGTGGGTCTCTGTGAGTCTCTGTGGGTCTCTGTGAGTCTCTGTGGGTCTCTGTGAGTCTCTGTGGGTCTCTGTGGGTCTCTGTGAGTCTCTGTGAGTCTCTGTGAGTCTCTGTGGGTCTCTGTGGGTCTCTGTGAGTCTCTGTGGGTCTCTGTGAGTCTCTGTGGGTCTCTGTGGGTCTCTGTGGGTCTCTGTGAGTCTCTGTGAGTCTCTGAGAGTCTCTGTGAGTCTCTGAGAGTCTCTGTGGGTCTCTGAGAGTCTCTGTGGGTCTCTGTGAGTCTCTGTGAGTCTCTGTGGGTCTCTGTGGGTCTCTGTGGGTCTCTGTGCGTCTCTGTGAGTCTCTGTGAGTCTCTGTGGGTCTCTGAGAGTCTCTGTGGGTCTCTGAGAGTCTCTGTGGGTCTCTGTGAGTCTCTGTGAGTCTCTGAGAGTCTCTGTGGGTCTCTGAGAGTCTCTGTGGGTCTCTGTGAGTCTCTGTGAGTCTCTGAGAGTCTCTGTGGGTCTCTGAGAGTCTCTGTGGGTCTCTGTGAGTCTCTGTGAGTCTCTGTGAGTCTCTGAGAGTCTCTGAATGCTCAGAATGACTAATTGAAAATGTGTTTTTTTTCCTTTGTGTGTGTTCTTACGTTCTCATGGTTCATCTTTGCATAAATAACTTTGATTTGATTGGCTGATTAGTTTAGTGAGGATTAATGTTTCAATGAGTCGTCCAGCAGCAGTCGGTCATCGTGACGACTCTCATCAGCTCTGACAGAAGCAGAAAACAGCAGCGACTTCAGACTCGTGGGATTCAGCAGCTGCTCGCTCTGCATGCACGACGTGACGTGCACGCCTCCATCCTGCAGACTAATGGGATTCCTGCAGGAGCAGAGAGCGACGGGTGGAGCTGAAACTATCCTGAGACTGTGAGGTGGATTCAGCTGAGGTAAGAAGTTTGGAGGAAATGTGATGATGTTCATTCTCAGATGACTTTGGCTGAACTTGAACTGTCTCGGGACACGAGCAGAGTTTCCTGTTTTGAAGCATAACCCAAATCTTTTTTTTTTATTCTGCTGAAACGGCGCTGCTGCTGTTATTTGTGGAAATATACTTTGGAGTATAAATTAGCCTTTGCAGGAACGAGGCCACTAATCATGATCTTTTCTCTTCCTGAATCACACACTGGAACAATATTAATAAATATAAAGAATGTCCTGAGCTCATAAGTCATCACTTACTTTTATTTTGCTTTTTTACAGCCTCTATTCTTCATCTTTACAGAGGCTGTCAGACACTTCAGGTGAAGGCTGACTCAGTTTTATTGATGTGCAGCTTCGTTTTTTTTACAAAGTTTAAATTGGCTTTTTTTCCCTCCATTAAGACTTCATTATTCCCTCAGATTGGCTCGCATATTAATCTGGAAGCTATTTGCATTTCTGCTCACTTAGACAATAAACAAAGGAGGAAACAGGAAACTGTATGAATCAGCTTTGACGTAAATCACACAGCCTCGGAACAGAAACCATCGCTCTCGTTCCAATTATGAGAAGAAACAATCTGCAGCGTGCATACGAGCCCTCAGGAAGACAACATTATTACGGTCATCATTTTAATTATGTATTACTCTGCCGCCGCGTTACACTGAGAGCACTTTGCAAACAAACGCTAAATCTGAAAAACGAAAGAAAAGAAGCTTCTGTCAAATAATTCATCACACGTTAAAATATGAGAAAACAGATCGATCATCAACTCTCATTTTCAGCTGGACGATGATCACGTCTTTATTCTTTGTTACAGGAGAGGAAGTCTGAATGTCTGCGTGTTCATCATGCCTCAGCCACGTGAAGTCATGTGTTTCTTCATCTGTCACATGAATGAAGTGGACTCTTAAATGTGGAGTAGAAGTATCGTTGATTTATGACTTTTCATCACTGCTCCAATCGTAACAAACTCCACCAGCATCAACTGTGGAGCGCACTAACACACATAACACACATAAGACGGGTTTATGTGCTTCACTATATGACGACCAGATTCTCAGCTGGTTGCCTGGCAACTGCTCAGAGCCCAAGAAATAGTGTGACACATGAACCTCATCAAACCACAACCTGATGGCCGCGGTTACTCTGACAGCTGTTTCACATTCAGTGTCAGTCTGTAGATGAAAATGTTCACGAGTCTGAGTCGATGACACGTTTTCACTTTAGTTCAATGTTTCTGTTCAGACGAGTCTTTAACGACAGAGGACGGATACAAACTGTTACAATCGGACTGCTCAGTCAAAACTACTCGTCTGCACCAAAAACTGCTGTTCCTCTTGTCGTCCACTTGAGTCAGTCTCCATAAGTCCCCATGTTCAAATGTCCAACTTCACAGCAGAAATAAACATGTTTACAGCCTGGTACAAAAAACAGTTTTGGTCTCTATGGCTACAGCGTCACAGAGACTACGTCCAGGTTTTAGACAGTCTGCGGGGACGTCACAGAGACTACGTCCAAGTTTTAGACAGTCTGCGGGGACGTCACAGAGACTACGTCCAGGTTTTAGACAGTCTGCAGGACGTCACAGAGATTTAGGTGGATTTAGAGTAGTTGTTTCTTCCTGTTACCAGTCTTCATGCTAAGCTAAGCAGCTGCTGGTTGTAGCTACATATTTACCGTACAGACATCTCTCTAACTGCGTCGACTTGTTCCTTTAAACTCCAGACTAGCTGCTGACAGCTGAGCGTGGACTTTTCTAAATCTGGACTACAAAAAGAACAAAACTTTTAAGAAACTCTGGAGGACTTACAATAATCACTCTGCTTTAAAACAAAATCTGTCTCCCCTCCTGGAGGTGGACAGACGAGCATCAGGTATTCTCCTCACAGCGTGAAGTATCTTTCTTCTTGCTGTCAGGTATTAGAGAAAGGTTATGACACGGCTGTCACAGACTCATCTGAATAAATGATTCATGGTGTCAGGGTGAAAAGCTGCAGAGGCTCATCGCTCATCACTCAACACGGAGAGTGATGCAATGTTGCGAGGATCAAATCAGGTTTTGAACGTGGAGGGCGAGCACAGAATAGATGGTGATGGGTGGAGGTTGAAAGCTTGAGTCAAACTGACAGGAGGAGGCGAGAGAGAGAAATGGGAGTGGGAGCTAATCAGAGAGACAAAGTTTCCAACAAAACACATTTCATTTCAGTCCAGAAGCATCCGTTTAAGAGATACATTGTTTCCCCGTCAGGAGCAAAGTGCACTCGTGTCTAAGCTGTTGAAATGTTATTTACATTATTAAATATAGTCTGAACTCTCCGTCAATAAAACAGACAACAGGAGAAAAGATTTATCCACCGGAGTGATTCAGGCGTACAGTGAGCTCCCAACAAGACTAAATGAGACCAACACAAACGCTCCGGTTGGGGATTTTTATTTTGCTGATGCTTCAAACTTTTTTCAAGAGTTCATTTAGGATTTCTGCAGTGTCAGCATGTGAAGGTGGACTCCATGATGAGAGGGCTAACAGTACACAAAGTCATTGTTCGAGTTTGCAACAGCGGCAGAAAAAATGTAAAAAGATACGTTTCTTTACATCGAATGTGCATTAGCATGTTCGATGTTGGTGTCGAGGCTGACTGAGAACCCGGATTGTTCTAAAGGACACAGGCGGGACTTTCAGGTCCAGTGCTCCTAATATGACTGACTCACACAACAATCAGCTTGTTGCGCTAACCTCAGCACATGTTGCTAACACTATACGGCTAAAAGTGGTGGCTCAGCACGAATACATGAAGCGTCATAGCCTGATTGATGATGTTTAACACAAGAACACATCAGTATTCAGGGCCAGGCAGACTCTTTGCAGTGTTTAAGTCCCCATGAGGTCAAACTTGATGATACGGTGTCATCCGTACTCCAGTATCTGGAACAACAATGACAAAAACGTCTTTTTTAAGGCATTTTCAAGGGTTGGAGCACAGTCTCTGAGACCAACAGGGAATAACGTTACAGTACAGAGGTGATTTACAGACTTTATGATGGAAACATTGATAAGTAGTGAAGCGCTAACTGTGGTTAGCTCGGTCAGCCGTGTAGCTAATTGAACTGACTCAGCCCGGGATGCCAGGAGCCAAACCCGGCAAGAAAACCACCTGGGTAGGCTGCTGTATTCACTGTTAGACTGGACACTGCTGGTTCAGAGGTTCTGTTGCTGTATTCACTGTTAGACTGGACACTGCTGGTTCAGAGGTTCTGTTACTGTATTCACTGTTAGACTGGACACTGCTGGTTCAGAGGTTCTGTTGCTGTATTCACTGTTAGACTGAACACTGCTGGTTCAGAGGTTGTCTGCCATTTAACAGTAGATGTCTCTGAAGTTTCAGTGTCAGACAGATGTGTCTGTCGTCTGCATAGAAATTCAGAATCCAGTCCTTTTACCCAATTTCTGAGAGAGACTGAGCTTCACGAAGGCTCTTCAGAAACTGTGGGTGACATCATAGAGACTATATCCGAGTTTTAGATGGTCTGTGGTTAAAACACGCCTGATATTCCTACTTGGTTGGAAAATTGTTTCCACTTCAGGGCTTTCCTCCTGAGGTTGTGATACGAACAGAAACTTGTGTTCAGGATATTCAGAGACACATTATATCAGTTTGTTGGCTTTCGGTCCACGGGAGTCCTCGTCACAGCAAACTTGTTGTGGCGTGGCACAAGCCACGTTGAGTTTTAGAGCGCAGTTCTGCTGTTGCTGTGTTGTGTTTCAAAGGGCCATAATGGTGGATGACTGTATGTTTTTAAGTCCCTCAGCTGGTCAGATATATTTAATAAACATTGATGAAATATGTAGAATTATGCACAATCAAAATAAACAGTAGCTGTATGCTCAGCAGATGTGAGTACAGCTCTGCAGTTCAGTTATTCTGTTTGATCACACGAGTGGCACCTGGTTGACGAGGAGTCGAGTCTGCAGAGACGGTGAGAATGGAGGGAAGAGACAGAAGAGAAGATGGAGGTTTCTGTGTGGAGAGCTGTGTCTGCCGCGGTCGAAGGAGATTTGTGAGCTCTATTAGAGAGAAAAACAAACAGATTCATCACCCCGCCGCCGCAGGTAAAGATCCTCCCGTCGTCTGTCTGTCCGTCTGTCTCTTTAATTGTGTTTTTGTCCCTCCATTCACACTGCTCTTGCTCTCTAACAAATGTTTTGAATGCATCAATATGCAGGAAGCCACAAGAAGAGTGTGTGTGAATTTAAATGTCGAGTGCACTTGAGTTTGGCAGCTGGCTCTGCACATTTGTGGTTTACACAGTTTGTGTTGAGGTGAGTCTGTTCCCAGTTTGTTCCTCCAATTTTCACTTTATTTTCTCCTCCCTGACTTCACTCATTTACTTTACTACTGATTTGCTGGAAGCTACAGAGTGTAGTCAAGGTAGAGATGTTTTATTTGTGTTGTTCAATATCACATTTAATGTCTCAAAGGGCTTCACGAGAGATGAGGAAAGACTTCCCTAAAAAAATCACTGAAGGAAATAAAATGAGAAACACTGACAGATACAAAGAGAGATCCTTTAGGACAGGGATGTCCAAAGTACGGCCCGGGGGCCAGTCACAGCCCACGGTCAGATGTCATGCGGCCCTCAGCTTCATGTTTATAATATATTATTTATGGCCTGCTGGATTGTCAGACACTGTATGACTGTTTGTGTTTTATTGTTGACATGATGAAGCATCTGAACTGCTGCTGTTATATATCTGTAGCTGTGACACTAAATGTGACTTTGTTAAAGAGAAGAGACAGAGTGAAACGTGTTCAGCTGAAATGTTAACAGACTTTGCATTACTCATAATAAGTCATGTTTAAAATGAACATGAGGTTCAGATTTGTATCAGCTTCATTCAGTTTAACGTGTTCATACAGTTTATTCTGTTATCTGACTCCAGATGTGAAAGAAAGAAGAACTGCTGTTTAGATTTGGTGACACTGACATTTTAAAAAAGATAATTGTGACAATGAAAATAAAATTGTTAGAACAGTGCATTTGTATGTAACTCTTATTCATTTTTTCATTTTTAAATGTTAGTATTGGCCCCTGGACATCTTCACATTGTCAAATCTGGGCCCTCCTTATAAAAAGTTTGGACACCGCTGCTTTAGGACATTCAATAAAGAGATGAATGAAAAGGCAGATGCTTCCATACGAGCATCGAAGGGCCAGTGAATAAGTATATATAGATTTACAAAGGCAAATTACACACAATGACGGAAATTGGCTTTCATTTTGACCACAAACAAAACCAGAAAATACAAATAAATAAATAAATAAAAAATATAAGTTGTTACAGAGATCAGTTAAATTGTAGTCGGATGTTTGACTCTCTAAAATCCTCAGGTGGATCCCAGCTGAGGTGCATTTAAATGTGTGATCAAGCACGACTGATATGGTCTGTGGGGCTGAACAATAAGAGTTCCAGTTACTGAACTGAAGGAGGTTTTGTGCCATCCAACAGTGAAGATCTCTGAGGTAAAGTATATCTGTGTGTCGTCTGCGCAGAAATCAAAATTCAGTCCTAAATTTATGAGATGCACACACTAATGTGTGGTGTAATGTATGTCCTCTCTCATCCTCTTCAGGTGGAAATCAATGAAGCAGAGGCCCGACTGAAGTGGAGATAATAAATCACGGTGCAAAAACACTTCACACCGCATCATAAAAAGTCATTTTGAGTTTCAGTATTTACCAACAGCCCCAGCAGCATTTGGTTACTTACATCCACAAAATATAAGTTCTACTTTAATCAGGTGGGCTGAAACAGTTCAAGAGTAATAGGAAAGCTCATTAAATGTGAAATTCAGCCCTCTCCCTGTAAACACACACACACACACAGATACATTCGTACATTACCAACAGTGGACTGTGATAAGACACCGACCAAGTGGGGACCTTCTGTTTCTGATCTTTTTAAAAAGATAAAAATAGATTTATTTTCAAGGTATTTGACCATAATATTAATGCAAATGTGATTTTTTAAATTTATTTTAAAGAGTGGGGACTTTCTACCTCTCAAAGAGGGGACCTCCACGTACTGCAGTATAACTGTCTGCATCCATGTTTGTTTACTGCAAAGACTCTTAGTTTCTTTCAAAAATGGACAATTTAACTTTTTAAAAATATTTTCAATATTTAAATATTTTACAGTAACAAGTAGTCTGTTACTATTGTAATATAAATGAGTAAGGATTAAAGTACAATAAAATACTGTTCCCTCTATCTTACATTGCTTACTGTTAATCTGTCATGTCTGTTACTTGTTATTATGTTACATATCAAACACTGAAAGCACACAAAACAACAGTTCAGATAGAGTTTACCTTTATTGTCATGATTCCTTCAAACATCACACAACTTTTGAAAACAAACTTGTTCAATATACTACCTAGAACAGCAGTCTGAAAAAGTTTTGGTCAGCATTTAGGTTTCACAGAATTTCAGAAGAAAAGATGGACACGTTATAAAAGCATGTTACCATGTAGTTTAGACTAACCATTATGTACACTTTGTTTTAGCTGTTACAGATACTAGGCCTACAGGAGCTCTGTAAGCTGGTGTTGGGGATTTCTCGGCCAGAGAATCAGGGTGGTACTGCTCAGCTGTGTGGTGCGACGGATATGGAGTCCCCAGACACTCAAGGAAGCTACGAGGGGTCAGACCGGTCCTTGATTGAACCTCGACATGTAGCTGGCTACAACCTCTTGCTTCCCTGGTCTTGCAAACTGGGCTGCGAGATCCTCAGGGATGAGGATCTTCAGCACCTCGTCCACGCAAGGGCCAGAATTTAGGAAAACCTTCTCGAAGATGAGGTCCAACATAACCTATAAGACAATATAGGAGGGAGAAAATTGGTATACTTTGTGAAATTATCTAACTTACATAAGTTAAGAGCCCTGTTTTATGTTATTTATTTTTCACTTGTATAATAGATGTTTGCACATTCTTTGACTTATTGCCATTTTTAATAAAAGGTTGTAAAACTTACCGACGGTTGGTTCTACTTTCACTGTCTTAGCTGTTGCTGTTGTTGGGAAGTTCAATCTGAATAGCTGCTCACCAGCTGATGTTGTAGCTTAGGGACGCCCAGCACTTTCATTGAAGTGGAGGGCTGCCAGGTGGAGTCGAGGGAAGAAAAACAATAACACAGAAATATGAGAAATATGATTGAGAGCACAAATACATATTATACATTATACTCATTCACTAAGTATCAGAATCACCTTTATTTGCCAGGTGTGTGTACACACACACAAACTGCCATACATATACGTACATTGAGAGCAACATGTAAACAGAGTCGTATTCCTTGTGTGTACACACACCTGGCCAATAAAGTGATTCTCAAAGTTACTACTTGCTAATTCTTTCAGTCCAGAAGCCTGCATGAACAGGCAGCCTGACATGTCACTAAAACCGGACAATATCCAGGTGGAGCTCATGGACTGAACTGATACTGTCCTACTATTGTAACTGTTTACTTTATGTACCCAGCTCTCTAAGACCGGATCTAGCTTCAAACTACGCTGTAAAATAGAGAGGGGTCTCTCTTTCTCTCAAACCGAGGGGAACACAGACAATAAAAGTGAGGGGGATCCGTTAACAGAAAGGTGAATGAGAAAAGTTATTTTCGTATCGCTAATGACGGCTACGTTCAACACACAGCTGCATGTGGGACCGATGAGTAGAGGGTGAGTTATACATGTCTTTCTTTATCTCTGTAAACTGAGCAGGAAGTGTTCGTCTTACAGACACACATCCAACTAAAAACCTACTGCCGTTGTGTTAGTGTGTATCACAACCAAGTACAGCTGATATGAGACACTAGTTAGCAGTTAGCGCCGATTAGCATGAGCTAACGCTAACTAGCTGTTGGTACAGGCATTACTTGCTTGCTATTTGAGCCACACCAATGTAACGCCAGCAGTTTGTGAGTTGAACGTCTGCCTGTAAGATAAACACTTTTTGTTCCTGCTCAGTTTACTGAGATCAAAAAAAGACTTGTATAACGGGGCGGCGGTGCTGCCTGTCTGCATGCAGCGGAGCGCTGTGTGTGCTGAACATAACGCTAGCTAGCTGTTAGCGTTAGCTCGTGGTAATCTAAAGAAACACAAAGCTATCACTATCACAGGTTCCACTGCTACTGTAATAATTCTATCATTCATTGTAATTCATTGTCATTCTACCATTCATTGTAATTATACAAAATGTTTCTGTTGACTTTGTTCTGTACACGTGACATCTATTGCACGTCTGTCCGTCCTGGGAGAGGGATCCCTCCTCTGTGGCTCTTCCTGAGGTTTCTTCCACTTTTTTCCCTGTTAAAAGGGTTTTTTGTGGGCAAGTTTTTCCTCACTCGAACCGAGGGTCTAAGGACAGAGGGTGTAAGGACAGAGGGTGTAAGGACAGAGGGTCTAAGGACAGAGGGTGTAAGGACAGAGGGTCTAAAGACAGAGGGTGTAAGGACAGAGGGTCTAAAGACAGAGGGTCTAAAGACAGAGGGTGTAAGGACAGAGGGTAAAGACAGAGGGTCTAAGGACAGAGGGTGTAAGGACAGAGGGTCACAATGTAAGGACAGAGGGTCTAAGGACAGAGGGTGTAAGGACAGAGGGTGTAAGGACAGAGGGTCTAAGGACAGAGGGTGTAAAGACAGAGGGTGTAAGGACAGAGGGTCTAAGGACAGAGGGTCTAAAGACAGAGGGTGTAAGGACAGAGGGTCTAAAGACAGAGGGTGTAAGGACAGAGGGTCTAAAGACAGAGGGTCTAAAGACAGAGGGTGTAAGGACAGAGGGTCTAAGGACAGAGGGTGTAAGGACAGAGGGTCTAAAGACAGAGGGTGTAAGGACAGAGGGTCTAAGGACAGAGGGTGTAAGGACAGAGGGTGTAAGGACAGAGGGTCTAAAGACAGAGGGTCTAAGGACAGAGGGTGTAAGGACAGAGGGTGTCACTCCCTGTACAGATTGTAAAGCCCTCAGAGGCAAAATGTGTTTTGTGACTTTGGGCTATACAAATAAAATTTGATTTGATTTGATTTGATTTGAAAGCACACTTACATTTCCATCGTCTGTAGTTTTCCACGGACAGTTGGTTGCTCCTCTTCCGTGTAGGTCTCGTTGCCGTCCTGTGTTGTTCTGTGTTCATTGTATTTGTCCGTTGTGAAACACACGCGTCGCACACACATATTCAGGTCTCGTCGACAGTGTGGGGACGTCTCCCGTAAAAGTAAACTTAATCTTCCGTTCTTCGGTCCTCTCAGGCTGGGGCCTCCATGAAGCAGAAACTGTCGGAGCTTCACCTGAGCTCTGCGCTTTTATCACCTGTAGGGCGTGGCGGGTGGAGACTGGGTGTTGGCCCCTGCTGGAGAGCTCTAGAAGTGGGTCTGGTCTAAAAGCTTGTTACGTTGCAACTGGAGCGGAATCTGACTGGCTTACCAGAGACAAGCAGCCAGAGGGGGGTGCGGCTGCAGCAGCGCACGCAAAATGAACGCGGTTGTTATTTTTAACACTGTGGGGGTTTGGACGCACCCCGAATTCAAAAATAATAGTGTTGAAGAGCTGGAAAAGTGATTTTTGCATAATATGCCATGTCCCCTTTAATTATATTATTATATATTATATATTATACTAGTGTATTCAATTTAATGTTCTCTTTTCATGTTGATTATTTTAAAGAGGGTTACATGATTTAAAAGGACCTCCAAAACGTCCCCTGTTGGTAAATGTGTAATTACGCTAAAGTCCACTGTTGGATAGGATCGCAAGTGCAAGCACACACATGCCATTCATCACAGATCCGTCTGTGAGGAAAACCTGCAGCCATTAACCTCTCCTCCTCATCAGGACCAGACGGGCCTCCAGGGGACGTTTCAACCAACAACAGACGCTCAGTTCACAGACTTCTGCTTCATGTGCTTCACATTCCTGTTGGTTCATATCTAACTAAATATCATCTGACCAAAAAACGTTTTATTTTATGGCCTATTTTTGTTGGCCTGTGTTAGCCCAATTAGCTTTTATATAAATGGTGTCTATAAGGACAGACTGTAAAATGACTGCAGTTAACAACTTTATCATATTTTATGGAGAAAATGTTTTCTGGTTTTCCCTCTGATGTCCTCCTCTGTGATTTACAGAGTTTCCTGATGGACAGTGAAGTAAACTGCTGACAACTGTAGCTGCTGTTAGCTAATGTTAGCTCAGTTTGTTAGCCAGGCTGCCCGGGCTATGAGCTTAGGCATTTTGGACCACCGGGAAAAGGAGGTTTTCAGGCCCAGCAGTCAGCAGCTTCTATGGACATAATGAATGAGAAGAGAACGGAGACTTCCAGCTGTGCTGCCCTCTGTATCAAACTTCATGTTTCTAAAGATTTCTAAGATGAAGCATGACGGTGTTTTTCTGAACAGAACGGGGTGAGAGTGTGCACAGGTAGGTCAGTGAATTTATTGACATTGATTGACAGCCATAGATAAATGACCAAATTAATAACAAACAATCCCTGAACTGTAGAGACTACCGCCGGACTGAAACACCCCAACATACCATCCACCCTCAACAATCTGGAAACGTCCTGGTGGACAGACTTCTGGATTTAATGATGCGAATGACGGATCAACTTGTTAAACACAGTAAAGAAGCTGCTCTTCCTCTTCATGTTCACCATACAGTACGACGGTCCCGTGGGTAACATGCTTGTCAGTACATCTCTGAAATAATATCTTCACAGTTCTGAATGTTTACAATGTGAGCAAAGACGAGGCTGCTCGCTGCGAAGTGAAACAACGAGAAGAAGAAAAACTACACTTGTCCTCTTTCCTTCAGTCAGCGCTGTTGAGGGAACCTCTTGAGAAAACACATTGTTCTCCATTTTAAGTGAAGTAAGAACACTGGCTGATATATTTTTGGAGGAGAGCCTCTGCTGGGAGTTTCTTTGAGCTAAATACAGACCATGAACCATTAACCCAGAGTTCATGTTGTCTGATAACTGCTCAGTCATGCACCGCACAGCAAAAACAAGAAGATTAGTTTTGTATTGGTGTGTGGTAACAAGATCTGCAGATACCAACATGAAGGATTAACGTTCTCTGGCTCATTCAAAGTCACACAAACTTTGAAACTCGTGAAGACCTTCACTGACATAATACATTTATCTTCTGATCCTGATCTCAGCCATCATAACAACACGGTTAACTTTACCAAAACCTGACCCAAATCTTTAAATTTTCCCTCAACAGCCCTTTGAAGAAATGAGGATTTTAAAAAAGGTCAGATGCTCGAGTAAAAGTTCAGACATATATCAATATCAGATTTTCACTGCGGGATCATCGTGGCCAAAATAAATCATGATAACAATAAAAAAAAAAAAAGAATAAAAAACATCCACACTTTCTTCTCTCTTGTACATGTTGGGTTCAGTTTATATACGTATGGAAAATAAATTAAAATAAAGTATTAAACTAAAAAAACATTAAAATAATAAACTATAAAAATAAACTATTAGAATAATAAATAAACATTTAAACATCCTCTGTACCTGTACATAATTTATTCTCACTGTTTCATTCATAAATATCATCACTGACAAACAATCACGCTGTTCATACTGTGTATATATTGTCACATCCACCTACCTCATATACAGAAAACAACCTGTGACATCTGAGTTACATATTTATATATATTTATCTGTGCATAAGCAGTTTAATGTTTATCTGTCGAGCTGTATTTATGTCTTTATGTATGTATGTACACTGAGTGTATCGTACATGAACACGTGTCTGATCAATAAAAGTGATTCTGATAGGGGTGCCGTTTAGCTCAGTTGGTAGAGCAGCCGCCTCGTGCCGCTCAGTCCTTGCTGCAGCAGCCCAGGGTTCGAGTCCGACCTGCGGCCCTTTGCTGCATGTCATTCCCCATCTCTCTCTCTCTCTCTCTCTCTCTCTCTCCACACATACCTGTCGCTCTTCAGCTGTCTCTGTACAATAAAGCTTGAAAAGGCCAAAATAAAAAAAAGTGATACTGATATTTACATGAAATCAGTTCACATTTTAAACACACTTTGAGTTTTAACTGATGAATGTATTATTAAAGGTCCAGTGTGTCAGATTCTTCAGATTCTTAGACAATGTTGAAGTTTTCGACTCGGTGTTAATCCTTTCTTCACAGAGCTTCACGACTCAAACGATACTTTGTCAGTCAGAGAGTTGGCAGGCGAAACAGGCAGAAGCTGTTCTAAACAAGCACCGCAGAGTAATAACATAGTTTGAGTAACTACGGCCGGGGTTGGTGTCGCGGTGGAGGAGGAGTAATGCTTGTTTGTTTCTTTAGTCTGTATATGATCATTCATAACTCATAAATCGAGCAAAAAAAGTCCAAGCAGCACATACACAACACTGTTTGTTTGTTCTTCTCTCAGCTGCAGCAAAATATACATTTTTATTTGTCATCACCTCTTCATATGATGAACTCTGAGGTCCTCAAGGCCATGTTGTTACGTCAGCGAGAGCAAGTTGATATCGTAGCATCCGTCCACCTGAAGAGAACAACAAACGAGTTCTGAGTGCTCGCGTAGAAGTTAACAGATCATGGGATGTTAATGAATGAAGTTAATCAGCTGACATGAATGAGAGCGTATCTTTGGTACGGTGTACAGTATGTGTTCAAGACTCACATCGAATCGTCCGATGGAGGCCGTCGTTTGGTTGGTCTGCATCACCTCAGTCAGAGCCCACATCTGCTGGATACTGGATGACACAGTCTGCGGGTCCGGGAGGCCCTGGAAGACATTCACTCATTTATTTACACACAGGGTAAAACAGTGTCACATGAAATGAGACTAAAAGGTGGGAGAACCAAACAGTAACAAAACCAAAGTGTACCTCCAGGTCAGGGTGTTGGTCAACAAGGGTCAGGTCAGACAGCCAATCAGAAACCTCCTTGTCTGGGTCCTGAAGGGAGGAACAGCTGTTTAAACTGTGTTCATCCATCTGCTGTGTGTTTGACACCATCTGGTGGAAGTTTCAAGAATAACAACCCCAATCCCAGTGATCCTCCCACAGAGTCTTTCAGCTCATTGTTTTGGTTTTACAGCCAACAATTTTCTGCATTTGGTTCAGTCTCAGCGGTGTGATCAGTGTTTTGACCACAGCAACAACAGTTCTCAGTAAGAAGACAAAAAAAACAAAACTGACCGGCTCCATGTGAGGGAATATTTTGATCGCCTCGAGGCTGAAGGTGAGCCAGGCGGAGGACGGCTGTCTCAGGATCAGTCTGACAGACACCACGTGATCCGGCTCCACCTGCATCTACACAAACAACGATAAAGAAGAACATGAGTAAGTAATGACAGACCAAAAGTGACGCTTAAGTAATGGATTCATCTGGGAATTAAATGTGCAAATGTGTGACCATGGCAACAGAAAACATCTTCAAAGTTTGATTGTCGACCTCTAGTATACTGTTAGTTGTTAGTTGTAGTTGAATCCAGCACAAAGATGAGATATTCACTGCTTAAGCTGATGAACTTTGTTTTCTTGTAACGTACGTCTCAATAAAGTTTTGACAGGAGCGTCAAAAGACTAAAAAAAACACCTGACTGAAGCTTCCACAGGTGAACAGGTTCGTTGGTAACAGGCGATAGTATCATGATCGGGCGTCCTCGTAAGGCTCAGTCGTTCACATCAAAGTTCAACACAACGTTTGTTGACATCTACAGTCCAGAATATCATTCAAAGATTCAGAGAATCAGAGAAATCTCAAAACCAACACTGAATGTCTGTGACCTCCGACCCATCGGGTAGCAGTGCATTAAAAACCCACATGATGGTATAAAGGATATCACTACATGGGCTCAGGAACACTTCAGTTCATCTCTGCATCTACTGATGAAGTTCAGTCTCGACCATGCAAAGACAAAGACGGATATCAACAACATCGGACTGAGGTCTGGACTGTTGGACTGTATGAAGCATAAACGGGAAAGAGTTTCACTTTCAAAACTTAAACAATGAGTGTCCTCAGTTCCTCAAAGTGTTGTTAAAAGACAAGCTGATGTAACACAGTGGTAAACACGATCCTGCCCAATGTTTTGCAGGCATCAAATTCAGAACGAATGTTTACTTCCACCTAAGAACCAGCTCATCTTCGCCCATCACTCTCCTTCTCTGCTGCTGAAACGCTGATCCATGCGACTACACCAGCATACGGCACGTCATCCAAAGTCTTCTACCAACTCATCTACCTTCAAAACACGGCAACTCCAAACTCACGCTTTAAGCTTTTAATGTCTAAAGATGTTTTCTTTGTTTTCTTTGTGTTGTTCAATGACTCCTGTAGTGACTTCAGGTGTCATGAAAAGTTTCAGTCTGAACTTTAATTCTCTTTTTTCTTGTATCAGACTGAATCTATGTCAGACAGGATTTACAAATCATTGCATTCTGTGTTTTAAAAGCATCCCAACTAGGGATCGACCAATTATCGGCCTGGCCGATAATATCGGCCGATATTCTGCATTTTTGCGATCATCGGCATTGGCCGATTTTTTCACCGATAACCGATAAAATTAATTAATGTATTTTAAAACGCGCTCCTTTGGCTCTGATGCAGCCGTCTCTGCCTGAAGTCACCACTCTCTTGGCTGTGTACCAATGTCCCGCCCACAGCCCTCACTGATTGGCTGTCTCACTTGTGCCAAGTAGCCAATCAATCAACACAGAAGCTTCTACATGCAGTGCCACAGACGGAGGAGAAAAAGAGGACTGCAGTCGAAGTTTCAAAGCCCTTTAGGATGAAGTTTTAAAAAATACCACAACCTTATGATCAATTTCAGAGATAACATGCAGGCCCAGAGTCGACATTTCACCAACCTACTTGTCTAATCACATCAAGCATACGACTTTGCAATATAGGACTAGCATCACTCACGACAAAAAAAAAGAAAGAAAGAAAGAAAAAAGATGTAAGTGAAGATGACCTGAAGTCTTAATCTTGCTTAATAAAATAAAAATATGACATAGGTAGGCTGTAGCAAGTATAAGGGAGGAAAACCTGCAGTTTGGCTCTTAAACTTAAACTTTTCACAACTTCAACACGGGGTAGACTATTTAATGATGGCCCACCGCTACATTATAATTACCGCGACCGCTTTAGAGCTGGGGCCAGACGCACAATAATAATAGGAGACCCTTACGGTTATCATTACTTTGTGGGAATAATTAATCTCCTAACGTGTCTCAGGCCGTGGGGCGGCTCCCGGTTTATCAATAAACAACACCCGAGGTGATTATAGCCTATAAGTTTAACACCACACGCTAACGAGCCCATCTTTGTTTTCAGTTGCCTCTCCCTCAGCGCTCATGCTCTCACTACACTATGATCACACAGAATAGATGTTAAATATTCGTCTGTTTGCCGGTCACTCGTAAAGTCCAGGGAAATGATGGGCCATTTCAATGAGTCAAGCAGCGAGCACAGTCGAGTTTTTTTCAATCAATAAATTTACTGTCGCGTCTACAACTCACGTGTGTAAAGTAGCCTTTATTGTTTGCATTTACAATTGCCAAGTGCCTTATTCTTATTTATGTAATATGACATACAGTTCTAAGCACAAGAGTGTACATTTAATGTTCTGAGATTCCGAATATGACTTCATTTCTCTAAATAAATATATATAATAATACATAAGGAACTATAAGTGAAAAACTCTGGTGTTAAGGCCATTTTTTACATTTATTACTGCAAATAAATATCGGTTCTACATATCGGCTATCGGTTTCGCTTGGTTATTAATAATCGGTATCGGTATCGGCCCTGAAAAATCCATATCGGTCGATCCCTAATCCCAACCCTGTTGGAGAATCGGGTTGTACATTTTGTTTGGCGACATGATGAGATTCGATCAGCGTGTACTGTGTGCTATAAGTTGTTAGTTGAGTCACAGGTAGCCAGAGGCGGGGGAGCAGCAACATCTGAACACAACAAAAATATGTGAGAAGCATTTTCTGACATTTTTTTTGGGTTCCTGACGGAGTTCAAGTTCCCATACGAAGAATTACTGCAGTGACAGAACACACTGAACATCCCTTAAGGCTAAATATGACAATATTATAATATAACAATAACCCATAAACAGTGAATAAACATCGTTTACGCTGTCACGATTAGCCTTTAAACTATGTCAGACTCGGAGCACCATCTGAAGTAAACAAAAATGAAATCACCATTTGCCATCTGGCTCTATTTGCATGGAGAATGAAAAATAACTCAGTTTGTAATGTCTCCACATATCAACATTACAATGGTTATGGAGGCTTTCTTGCAGACTTGGCTGGCTCGTCTCCAACACCAGCTGAGAGGTAAAATAAACGACACTAAGCTCTGGCAGGCTGTGTTAGTTTTATGCCCGGGATGTGATGCTTTACAGATCTGATGTGAAGTTGTGTCGAATAGTAAGCTGGGAAATCAGAAAGTTCACGGGGGAGCCGGCATAAATAAAGATTCTGGCTGCAGCTGAACAGAACTTTGGACCACCAACAATTTGTGATCATATTTAGATTTTGTTGCTCTTAGCAACACGTTCACTTCCGACTGTGGTTAGAAGACTGTTCACTAACTGCAGTGAACCCCAGATGCACCCAATGTTTCACCCTCTGGGGTCCTGTCAATGGGCCCATCAGTTGTTTTTTCAATCATGGGCAAAAGCTCGAACCCCAGAGGGTTAAACCGGTGACCATCAATGGATGAATGAGATCATTTACCATTATTACGGATACCATCCTTTTACCACTGTTATGTGTGTGTGTGTGTGTGTGTGTGTAGCCTCAGAAGTAACTGTTAAAACACACTCTTCTTCTTCTTTTCATCGTGGATTTGAAGCTCCTCCTCTGATTTATGGGACTCATCCATCCAGTTCATCCACTGTGCAGACTGTTGTCTTGAGATAACAGAGCTGCACGATGGAATATGCACTTTATATAAGACTCAAGAGGAAGACAAGCACATGGACTCTGTGGTGTCTTAAGACCCAAAAGTGGTGAAGGAGTTGGATGCCATGGCCTCTGTTCTTTTGTGGCAGACGCAGACTGAGGACCCTTGGATTAGCCAGGACTGAAGACCCAATCAGCTTGACCCACAAAACAGGGAGCCATGGAGGATCATGGAGATCGAGAACATCGGAAGGAGTGCTCTGCATCCACCAGCCTCTACTTTAAGTTATCACGCAGGCCCTTTTTTGATGCGTCTGAGTGTCAGTGCCGCTCAAACCAACTAAAGCCCTGTTGAAAAACAATGGACACATGCTGCAGCCCACCTGCATCCTGTGGATGGAGTAATAGTCTTGGGAGCCTCCCTCGGTGTGGGGGTTGTCCATCAGAGGCAGGTCCCTCAGGGCGGTGCACCACTTAGCGGGGACCTCCTGCCCGGGGCTCCTCCTCAACAAACGCACCGTCACGTAGGCGGTGTAATAGTTCTTGAAGGTGATTTCCTCGATCTGAAACACAGACAGTCATCATGGGTCATAAAAACTGTATAAAGTCCCCATGCTGCTATTGTCTGATGATATACTCGCCAAACCTCCTGATTTTCCATTTTCATTGCCCTGTTCTCGCATGTTTCTCCAGATTTATTATAATATTATAAATTCACACCGTCTTCATGTTTTCATAACCTGCCTGTGCTGCTGTACAGAACATAAAAGCACAACGACTCTAAAAGTCTGTTTCAGACAACATACACCTAAAATAATAAGAATGGAGAGAGAAATAAACTTCCGACTTTGTGGAAACAAAACAGAAAGTTTGAAACAAAAGGGGGCGTGTATTTAGTGAAAATCTTTCCATGGACCAATGGAAATATTAGTTTATACCAGAGAGACGCAGTGCTGTAGTACTCGAGGCCGATCTTGGTCTGGTCTTAGAATCGACTGTGTTTTTACTCTCATCTCTGTCCTGTTTTATTTGTTACCATCATTACTGATTAGTTTTATTCCAACAGAAAGTTTTACCTCCAATCATGTGACTCATTTCTAAATTTAAATTCT
This sequence comes from Argyrosomus regius, assembly GCA_946959425.1. Taxonomy (NCBI): domain Eukaryota; kingdom Metazoa; phylum Chordata; class Actinopteri; family Sciaenidae; genus Argyrosomus; species Argyrosomus regius. Next base: position 226,690 of record CAMPSB010000274.1, on the reverse strand, counting down.
TGTGACTGTTATTGGCTGTCACCCCTCGAGATCGGTCTCAAGACCAATCTTTGAAGGACTTGTCTGAGAATGGACTGGTCTTCCTGGGTCTTGTCTTGTTCAGAGAAGACTAGACTAGAAGAATAATTTGAAGCCAAATGAAAACAAACATGTGACTCATTTCTAATTTGATGTTTTGTTACTCCAAGAAAGTTATTGATGGAGCAGATGTCAGACAAATCTTCAGCTTCTGACAAGGCCATCTGAAATCTTCAGAAATATTAGCTGATACTTATCAGACTATACTGTTTGAGATAAGACCAAGACCAGTTTCAATACACTCGAGTCTCGTTCATGGCTTGTTGGTGACCAGGTCTTTGGTTTAGGTGGTCCACACCAGAGAGATGAATTATTCTCAAAACTCTTTCCTGGCAGTTAAAAGTAGTTTTCCATTGTCATTCATTCAAAGATGCAGGAAACTCAAATCTTCTTAATTTTGGAGGTTTGTATCGGCGTGTTGAGACGAGCTCTCACAGGTCTGTGATTATAAATAACATGAAGCTCTCTCTGGTGGAGGAAGTGACATCTATTATTAAAAATAGTCTTGAACTATAAATCAGACTCGTTGGCCTCCAGTCCACAGTTGGTCTCGACCTGAGTCTGCCAAATCACAGCATTAACATTCAAACCTAAAGTCGGCGCCATGGAAACGCTCGCTTCAGATAATTCCTTCATACATAAACTCGCTGCAGGCGGACGCCTTTGAAGCTCCGAGCTCTGAGCTAATGAGGAGTCGCTCTGCATTAAAAATCATCTTTAATTAGGACTAAATGCTAAAAAAGTAGGTCAGTGCCCAAAATATGCGGAGCCTCTCTGAAGACATGGATACAGTTTTATATTGAAACAAATGTTTTGTGTGTGTTTCATTGCCGCCGGGAGACTCCAGAAACACGAATGTTGAATAAAATTAAGATTGATGAGAAACAAACGTTTGGGAATTTATTTTCACTGCTGGGAGCCGAGAAAACCAAACTGTGAAGAGAGGACGAGTTCCTGCAGAGCGTTCCACACAAAAGTACATTTTATTTGTAGTGTTACAACCTCCGACAGCAGCAGACACAAATCAATAATTCATGCACAGCCTCTGCTGCAGTTAATAGATATTAGAATAGACGTTATTGATTTATGAGATACAGATTTAAGATTTCAGCCTGAACTTTATTATGAACTCGTATTAATCAGACTCGAGCTCCAACGCATAAAAACCAATAATAAAAAACAATAATTAGTTTGTAATAAAACAAAAGAAAAATGTAGTTTGGTCGTTTTAAAGACGTTAATCCTCCTACGTGACTTTATGAATAAATAAATAAAACCTGATCTCGGCACAGTTTGTTTTTTTCATTCTGCAGGTCAAACAGCACAAAAACAAAATATGGATATATGACGGTTGTCATAGAGACCGCTGTCACTTCATACTGCAACATTCAAACTTGATGACCTGTTGGAGGTAGTTTGAACCAGCAGAGGGCGCTCCACCATCAGTTCCAGCTCTTAAACTGAACTAACAACAACAACAACAACAATAATGTTGCTGCAAAAATTGAGGATGACTGAGAGAAAAATGTAGTGAGTGAACGATCATGACACCATCAGAGTACGGAGGACGGAAACCGCCAAAATCTAAAATCAATAAAAAATGAATCATCTGTCATTAAATGAAGCAAAAATAATGTTAAAGATAAATATTAAATATAAACGTGACATTATTTCAGATTTAATTTACATTTATGTTAATTACCCTATTTATTGACCCTCATTTAATTTATGGGTTATTTATTTCCTCATTTATTTATTTTTACCGTCTCTGATGTCGACCAACCAACCGACAGGTGAAATGACTCACTCACCTGTGTGAGGAAGAATTTTAAAATGATGCAGAATATTTTTTTATTTTAGGTTTTGGCAGCCTCGGTCCTCTGTATGTTGAGATGCAGTGTGTGGAGATATTTCGGGTTTCACATTCTCGACTTTAAACAGACATGTGCGTCTCCACGACGAGCGAGCAGACTCGTCTGACTCCAAACTGACCGTTCAGAACACTCAACTTCCCATGAGCTCATGAAAACGTGCCCATGATGACATCACAAGATGAAATGTGACGACATCTTCACGTCTTCACGTCGTCACACGGTGTGTTTTAACATGTCTGCTGACTCGTCGCTTACATTGACGGCCTTTCCAAAGGGGAGCGTGACGTCCACGACACACACTCCAGAGTGAGCCGGGTCTGTTTTGGTGTCTCCGATGTGCAGGTACACCGGCGGTTTGATGGTGCAGCTCACAGGTTTGATGTCGTCCATGCTGCCGCTCATCGTCTGCAGACAGAGAAGAGACTTTCAGTGACACACCTCATTTATAAAGACACACTGAAGTGTGTTTGTGATTACTCTGATTACTCTGATTACTCTGATTACTCGCTTGTCTTCCAGCAGATACTGGAGATACTGTTACTGCAGATAGAACACGTTCACGGTCACACACTCATATATGAACAGTGTAAACATGTCACAGCTGATTGAAAGAATATTTTTATCTGAACATTTCTGTTGTTTGATGGAAATATTCCATGTGCAGCAGTTTGTCATAAACTGTTTGTATAAATATCTAAATATTCTACAGAGTGAACTTCAAACATTCCTGCACAAACTGATCATTTATTTATCTCTAATAGTTCTTCATTTTTATATTCCTTAGACATTTTTTCTGATGATAATAATAATAATAATAATAAAATAAAAAGTGTCATTCACTCTCTGTATTGTACATGTTTCTGTTACAGAGTTATGACATCATATATCAGATGAACTGTTTGTTTAGTTCAGCGGTCTTCAACCAGGGGTCCGTGACCCCGAGGGGGTCCGCCAATGTTAATAATAATAAATAATAATAAATAATTGACAATAATGATAATAATGATAATAATTGACAATAATAATGACGATTTTCACCAAAATAAAACATACAGGCAGACAGACAGACAGACAGACAGACAGCCAGGCAGACAGGCAGACAGACAGACAGACAGACAGCCAGGCAGACAGACAGCCAGGCAGACAGACAGACAGACAGGCAGACAGCCAGGCAGACAGACAGACAGACAGACAGGCAGACAGGCAGACAGACAGGCAGGCAGACAGCCAGGCAGACAGACAGGCAGACAGACAGGCAGACAGCCAGGCAGACAGACAGGCAGACAGACAGACAGACAGACAGGCAGACAGACAGACAGACAGACAGGCAGACAGGCAGACAGACAGGCAGACAGACAGACGACAGACAGGCAGACAGACAGACAGGCAGGCAGACAGGCAGACAGACAGGCAGACAGCCAGGCAGACAGACAGGCAGACAGGCAGACATAATGTTGTTGTTGCTCCACAAACAATCATTTATTCGTTAGCACAGAAGCGAACGGAGCAGTTAGCCGCTAGCCGCAGTTAGCTGCAGCTAGCCGCAGGTAGCCGCAGTTAGCTGCAGGTAGCCGCAGTTAGCCGCAGTTAGCCGCAGTTAGCCGCAGTTAGCTGCAGTTAGCCGCAGTTAGCCGCAGTTAGCAGTTAGTTAACAGATGAGTCGGCCGTTATTTGTTGAATAAGCCGTAAAGTGTCGCTGTGTGTCGGCTCAGTACTCACGTCTCTTTGTCTCTGTGTCCGGCAGACTTCACAGTTTGGATGATGAAATGATAAATCTGTAAAATAACGACTCAAACCACAGATGTTAACATGCTAAAGCTAACGATGTTACTTCCTGTCTGTTACCAAGGCGACGGCGAGCGTTCTTAAAGGGCCAGCTGACACGGTCAGTCAGCCCGGACCACGTGGTACTGCTGCTCCAGGATGTGACGTTGTTCTGACTGAAGATAATTCAAAGATTTAAAAGACTTTTATTTTGTTAAACAAACAATCACACAAACATCTGTTATCTATAACAGCTGATCCTCATCAGGGTCACATATTAGAGCAGAATGTTTTATTATTAAATATTATTACATTTATTTTATAATTATTATTACTGAATATTAGAGCAGAATGTTTTATTATTAAATAATATTACATTTATTTTATTATTATTATTATTACTGAATATTAGAGCAGAATGTTTTATTATTAAATATTATTACATTTATTTTATAATTATTATTACTGAATATTAGAGCAGAATGTTTTATTATTAAATAATATTACATTTATTTTATTATTATTATTACTGAATATTAAATTTATTATTAAATATTATTACATTTATTTATAATTATTATTACTGAATATTAGAGCAGAATGTTTTATTATTAAATAATATTACATTTATTTTATTATTATTATTATTACTGAATATTAGAGCAGAATGTTTTATTATTAAATAATATTACATTTATTTTATTATTATTATTACTGAATATTAGAGCAGAATGTTTTATTATTAAATAATATTACATTTATTTTATTATTATTATTACTGAATATTAGAGCAGAATGTTTTATTATTAAATAATATTACATTTATTTTATTATTATTATTATTACTGAATATTAGAGCAGAATGTTTTATTATTAAATAATATTACATTTATTTTATTATTATTATTACTGAATATTAGAGCAGAATGTCAAACATGGTACAAAGAAAATAATAAAGATGAAAGTCAAAAAACATGAGTGGAAAAACTGAAAATTGACAATAACATGAAAAATATGATGAATGTACAAACTGAATGTTCCCAGTTTGTTCAGTAAAAGTTTAAAATATGAAACATTTACAGTGTCCAACATCACTTTAACGTTACTGTAACGTTTAGACGAGGTGAGGTGGGTAATAATCAATAATCAGCTGAGCGTTTATTAAACGCAGACGTTCATATGTCATTACACACAGTGTGCAGCAGAGGGCAGACTGACTCCATCTGTCACTCCTCCATCAGCTCAACACTCGTCCACATCAGGCACAGTGACACTCAGGTGTTGGTCTGTGGGGTCCAGGTGAGGTTATTTCTGCAGCCTTTAACTGAAATCTGTGTAAAACATAAACAAGGTTTCCTGAACGTTTCACATCAGTTCTGATCACGTGATCCACGTGTACAGCAGCACACTGTACTGACTGTGACTGTGTTCAGCACTTCAGCTGCTTTTACTGTTACACAGGCTTCAAATGTTCACCGACCACTGAGGTATCATGCAGAGTACAGAAACATGTTTACAACCTGACGTCACGGAGACTACGTCCAGGTTTTAGACAGTCTGCGGGGACGTCACGGAGACTACGTCCAGGTTTTAGACAGTCTGTGGGGACGTCACGGAGACTACGTCCAGGTTTTAGACAGTCTGTGGGGACGTCACAGAGACTACGTCCAGGTTTTAGACAGTCTGTAGGGATGTCACGGAGACTACGTCCAGGTTTTAGACAGTCTGCGGAGACGTCACAGAGACTACGTCCAGGTTTTAGACAGTCTGTGGGGACGTCACGGAGACTACGTCCAGGTTTTAGACAGTCTGTGGGGACGTCACAGAGACTACGTCCAGGTTTTAGACAGTCTGTAGGGATGTCACGGAGACTACGTCCAGGTTTTAGACAGTCTGCGGAGACGTCACGGAGACTACGTCCAGGTTTTAGACAGTCTGTGGGGACGTCACAGAGACTACGTCCAGGTTTTAGACAGTCTGTGGGGACGTCACAGAGACTACGTCCAGGTTTTAGACAGTCTGTGGGGACGTCACAGAGACTACGTCCAGGTTTTAGACAGTCTGTGGGGATGTCACAGAGACTACGTCCAGGTTTTAGACAGTCTGTAGGGACGTCACGGAGACTACGTCCAGGTTTTAGACAGTCTGTGGGGATGTCACAGAGACTATGTCCAGGTTTTAGAGAGTCTGCGGGGACGGCACGGAGACTACGTTCAGGTTTTAGACAGTCTGCGGGGACGGCACGGAGACTACGTTCAGGTTTTAGACAGTCTGCGGGGACGTCACAGAGACTACGTCCAGGTTTTAGACAGTCTGTAGGGATGTCACAGAGACTATGTCCAGGTTTTAGACAGTCTGCGGGGACGGCACGGAGACTACGTTCAGGTTTTAGACAGTCTGCGGGGACGTCACAGAGACTACGTCCAGGTTTTAGACAGTCTGCGGGAGACTACGTCCAGGTTTTAGACAGTCTGCGGGTGGGATGTCAAAAAAAATTTTTCGATTTTTAAAAGTGGGGGGCGTCACAGAGACTACGTTCAGGTTTTAGACAGTCTGCGGGGACGTCACAGAGACTACGTCCAGGTTTTAGACAGTCTTTGGTCTGTTAATGATTATTTCTACAGAACGGTGATGCTCTGTCTTCCTGTGTCCTCCCTCCTCGTCCTCCTGTATACCCCGTGTCATGTTGTTGCCATCATCCAGCTCTGAAGCCCTCCTCTCCCCCTCTCTCCCTCTCTCCCTCTCTCCCTCTCCCCTCCCCCTCTGGGGATACAGTACAATGGCACACATTCATTTGTGTTTATTGTGTTTGAAGCGAGGGGGAGTCGAGCTTTCCAAAGCCTCCAGATCAGTCAGTGTAGGAAGCTGGCACCGCGGGTCCTTCTGCAAAAAACAATCCCCCTTTCTCCCAGATGGTCTGCGCAAGCAAGCATTTAGCTGCAGGGGCTTAGAGGAGGTGGAGGGGGGGATGGAGGGATGGAGGATGGAGGGTGGAGGGTGGAGGGACAGGGACACAGAGAGAAACTCCTACCCATCCAAGTAGCCACATCCAGTGGGTTTTATCTCAGAGACCATACCCCTGGCGTTGACTCTGTCAGGCTGGCTGTCCGTCTTCACTCTGTTCTTTGCTGTCTCTTTCTTTCTTTCTTTCTTTCTTTCTTTCTTTCTTTCTTTCTTTCTTTCTTTCTCTTGTTCGTCCGTGTGTCTGTCTGCCAGTTGTCAGTGCCATCTGTCTGGTTTCTCCACGATAAGAAGTTCTTCTTTAAGCCAGACGAACCAGCACCAGGATATTCTCTCTCCCCCCTGCTGGGTAAAGCACCTCTGAGACGGGGGAGGAAATTCACCATGCCCGCTCGATGATAACATATCATATATCATATCATATATAACATGTGTTACATAAGAGCAGCACTGAGGTGTCGCTCTTAGGTAAGAAAGTAAGAAAGTCCTGCTGCTTTAACCTCTGAGGATGACCTTGAGAGAGTGAGAGTAAAGGACGAGAGGAAGGAGTGAGGAAGGAGAGAGGAAGGAGAGAGGAAGGAGAGAGGAAGGAGAGAGGAAGGAAAGAGGAAGGAGAGAGGAAGGAAAGAGGAAGGAGAGAGGAAGGAAAGAGGAAGGAGAGAGGATGTGTCAGCGTGATATTAGAAGAAAATGAAGACGATGAAGCTGATTACGAGCTTTTCAACAGACATTTTTTAAAAGCTAAATCAAATGTTTTTTGGGTTGTATATTATTTAATTACAATAAATATTTATTTAAATAAACAAGAATAAAAAAGCTGTAATATTAATGATTTTTCACTGTTTTTTTTGTGAGCTGGTTTTGGATGAAATAGAAGAAACCTGAATGTAATGTTTACAGTGCAAAATGATAAAAATGTTGAAGTGATGAAGAAGAAAAACAAACATCTTCAAATTTGAGCTGATTGGATAAAAAATAATAAAGTTTGACTTTAATTACTGTATGAATTGCATCGAGTTCAGTAATAACTTCAATAAGTATGTCACTTTAATTTGACATGAAATCTTGTGTAATGTTTTGTCTTTTTTTAATGTTTAATGACATGATGATATTTACTCCAGTAAAAACAATGAAATTACCTGTAAATGTCTGAACACGGGTTAAACTTGCAGAAGCTGTTAATAGAAGCTTGTTTATTTAATCAATATTTAATGAACATTTGATTTACCTTGTAAAAATGTCAAAACACTGTTAATAATCTTAATGTGTCTCTGCAGAGCTGTCAGTCGTCGTGGTTTGAATCAGTTTTTCTGAAAAACATTTGAAGAAGTGAGGCTGGTTCTGTTCACATCCTGTCACTGTTATTATTTTACAGGAACATGGATGATGCCATTTCTTTTTTGTGACTGTGAGTAAGTATGAGTAAAAAAACAAAAAGGTTTTGTTAGATGGCCAAAACAAAATTTTAACCCGGAGCGGCAAGTGAGAAATCGATCATACATTTTATATATAATATGGATCATTTTCAACCTCTGTGTCTGTGAAGTGAAGCCAAAACTGGAAGTGCTAAAAACTGCAGTTCCTCAAACGTCCACTTGAGGCTGGCTCCAGAAGTGAGTCAGTCTCCATAAGTTTATGTCCAGGTTTCAGACAGTCACGGAGACTACGTCCAGGTTTTAGACAGTCTGCGGGGACGTCACGGAGACTACGTCCAGGTTTTAGACAGTCTGCGGGGACGTCACGGAGACTACGTCCAGGTTTTAGACAGTCTGCGGGGACGTCACGGAGACTACGTCCAGTCTGTGTTTAGAACGTTTAGCCTCTTGTGGCTGAAATGTGAATTACATCAACAAACTGATGAAACTTGAAACTGAAACTTGAAAAATGATCGTGGAGGGGAAACATTTAAAACGACAGCAGGACTTTGCCTCTCTGGTCTTCCATAAAATGACAAAATAAGTTGAAGCAGAGGCCCTGACGTGTCCCTGTAATGAGCCCACTGCATCCAGAGGCGATGCTCTGAAGCCACAGATCGATAGCAGAGGAGATGGCTCTGACAAGGTTGACTCACTAAGGTTAAGACAATCACAGCATTTTTCAATCTGCAGGCCAGAGCCTGCTGATCTTTACAATCAAACGGGGACTCCTCTGCTCCTCCACATTTGTTTTACTTTTCTCCCTCACTCGTACTCTCGTCAAAATCGCTTTTTCTGACTCACTCTCTGCACGACTGAGGAATCCTTTTGACCGCCACGGTCACAAAATAATACGGCAATGTGTTCTCTGTTTGTTTCTCTCTGTCCTGACATTTACACTTAACTGATCAGGTCTCTATCAGGATGACGGTGCTGCTGCCAAAACTGAAATCTCATCTCATCACTGGAGAAAGAATCATATCACGCTGCCTTAATGAGATTACCAATCGATGAACAATCACCCAAACAATCACTCAAAAGACTTCAAATTACAATTATCTATTCTCTCCTGATGGAAACCTGTCAGTGTTACTATTTTCTTTTAAGAAAACTATTCTTGATGCACATTTATCACATGAATCATCCCTGGAAACATCTGAACAACTACTGGATGGATTGTTATGAATATATTTTCATCTAGAACCATCATCAGGTTGATATTTAATTTGTTTATAACCTGTAAAACTAATGAAATTCCCATCAGCCCCAGTTCTACATTAAATTAGCTAATTTTGGCATGCTAACTATGATTGTGAGCTAGCATGGCTGCAGGTTGGCTGTTTTCCAACTCCTTTTCTCTTCTTAGCTTTCTCTGTCGACGTCCTCTTCGCTCTCTTCTCCTCTGCCATTATGTCAATAAAAGCTGCTGACTGCTGGGCCTGTAAACCTCCTCTTCTTCTTCCTGGTAGTCCAGTGGCTGTGGTACAAACATGAATACTCCTTCATGCCATGCTTTAACATTTTGTATGTGATTATAATCTGCTGGACAATAAACAGATGTATGATAAATCAAAACAATGAGACCCAGATGTTTTTAGAAGATGCCACCCATTCATCACGGACCGTCTTTTAATATTCACTTCTGTCATACATATTCTGTTTTTAAATTTTCATGGCATCGTGTGAAAAAACAGAGATTGCCAAAGTGAAGCAGGCTTGGCGTCACCTGCCACCTCCTCGCTGTAATTTTCTTCCCCATCAACATTTTGGTGATTTGCAAGCTCCTCTCTGCAGCAATGCAGAGCTAAGGCAGCGATGATTTAGGCTTTATCGATTATCATGAAATGAAAAGCACTCCAAGAAAAGAAGGTACCAAACGGACGCTCTGCAGTCATTGACAGGATTATTTCTAGTTGGTAATATATCGGGAGAAGAGGAGGTCCTAATTTATGAGCTCCATTAAAAAAAAAGTTCATTTATTTTAATTTTTCTTAAAAAAAAAAAAAAAGAATGGAATAAATAAAATTATATAAATTATATCCCCAGATTTAAATGACTGGGAAAACCTCTTCTTCTCTGTGGTCATTAGCTAACAGCAGCTACAGTTAGCAGTTTACTTTTATCTGTTAGTTTATGAGATAAAAGTCAGAACAGACATAACGCGTTGTACTAAACCATGTTGATCTTTTGATCATCTTGAAGCACATTTGGAAAACTAAACTCCACTTTTCTCCGGACACAGTGCCATCTAGTGGCTTTAGTGTGACGATCGTCTTTTCCAGAAAGATGAATATGCCGAGTTCAAGTTGATCCCCTGTGCTGCCAGTTTAACAGACAGATTGAATTCATACAGTGACACAGACCGAATACGACACCTTAACAATGTTTTATGGTTTCACCCTCTGGCGAATGTATTCATCTACACTATGTGTGTTTGTCAGGTCTGTTTCTGACTGCTGCTTCCTCTTAATCATACAATGAAGAATGCACATTGCTTTTGGAGAGAGAACAGAGTGAAAGGAAGAGAGTAACAGTGAAAGATGGAGGTGGAAAAAAGAGATGGCATCAAGAGAGAAAGAGATTGGTGGTGTCGTCAGAGAAGAAGAGGAATGATCTCGAGAACTCTGTCTGATTTTTCGCCTGGAGAAGCACACAAAGCCAACCACTGCAAACACCTGCAGATTTTTATTTTCCATGCATTTGTTATCAGGCCTGTGTTTTATACTCTGGTCCTATAATGGTGCGGTAAATCACAGCTGACAAGTCAGGAACAGTCGCAGGCCCACCACTCCTTAGAAGGGAAGACGAATGATGGTGGGAAAAGCAGTTGAGTTATTAAAAGCTGAGATGTCAGAGTTGAATCAGAGATTGAGAAATACTCTTTCTGTAAGTGTCTGAAAATGACTGTGTGGTGATGATGTGTTAATACAATCATGTATAACCCTTTCCTTGATTACGTTAACCCTCTAGACCCCACAAAGATCTTTGTGTTGTAGATAGTTTAAGTTGTCGTCCACAAAGCGTCTCCGGGTTTCCAGTCTTCTGGAAGCTGTCAGATTGTGTTGTGAGGGAGATCCTGACCCACCGTGCAGAGTGGAAAGAGACGAAGACATAGTGAGTTCTTGTGTTTTGCTTCTTGTATACTTCGGGGCGGTTCAACTCTGAATGTGTTGCAAAAATAATTTAGTGCAGTGGGAACATCATTAAACACTTCACGACATCCCCGTCTACACAAATGGACTGAAGGCTTCTTACTTGTGTTGGTGCAAAGGTTCATAAACCTGCTGACGAGAGTTAGAGGTGACCTCCATAATCATGAGCAGGTAAAGAACATTATAATATATGTATATATATATATATATAAAACGCTGTTGTCCTGCTCTCTTCTCTCGTCTCTCTCGTCTAAAACACTGAATGAATCCAGCCGTGTGTGTATGTGTGTGTGTGTGTGTGTGTGTGTGTGTAGATTTGTTCTGTGCAATGCTAAATTTCCATCTTTGGCTCATTTGAATGTGTTTTTAATTATCTGCCCTCAACAGGCTATGGAGAGCAAGTGAGAGAGACAGAGACTAATTCAAGCTGTATAAGAGGACATGCATTAATGTTTGACTGGCTGGCAAAATTCAAATTAATTCCAGAGGACTCAATTTGGTTGGTTCCTCTCTCTCTGAAGCCTCAGGCACAATCCAGCTGCACTGTTAGAAACTTTCAGATTTTTGGGCTGCCGCTGTCAGAAAGTCTCAGTGATCGTGAAGAGGACTTCAGTGTTCAATTCTTAATACGCTTCAGCAGCACCGGCAGCAGCAGCAGCAGCAGCCTCTGGTTTGTAGAGATGACACAGAGCTTTCATGTTCTTCATAGTCTCCTTTTGTACCTCGATCCATTACAAAGACAGAGTTTTTGACCTTTCCTGATCTTCTATGCTGCTAATCTGTCACCCAAAGTCAATCAGAAAGAAATCCTGTAAGTCTTTTTTTATCATTTCAAGCAGCACTAGATCTTTAAGGCCTTTAAAATATGTAAAACTCGACAATAAAACAGCAGAAGACACAAACACATCTGAGTATGAAATCTTCTCCTTCACTTCATTAAGTCTCTGCTCACATCTGAAGGCAGCGGGACACATCTGCTGCGACTTTGAGGAGCGTTTAAGATGTGAGACGCAGCAGAATCGAGACGGAAATAGCATCAGATTGATGTGATCATATAAACAGCTTTGCCAACTTATTTTGAATTATTTATTTTTTTATCGTCATTATGCTAATTAACTGTTAAAGGACGGCTCCATCTGCCTCTGGCTGCAGATTCGGCGTGCCGTGTGTTCAGATTGGGCCACTCGGCGCCAACATGAAGAAGCTGTTTCGTTTTTTTCCCCTTGTTTCCTCATGAGATTATGGTCTCAGTCTCTGTTTGAAATCTTCTTCCACACAGCATGATGTTCATTTAGTAAATCGTGGTCTCCTTTAGAGTAAAATAGACAATAAAACAGGGTATGCTTTAGGACGTGAAGTCATTCTCAGTGAGTCCAAAGCTCGACACACCAGGCTCACCAAACTAACCAAGCTAATATTACTGACTAGTCCAACAGCAGTCAGCCCAGCTCGGCGTCTGTCTTTCAGCCTTTTATTTCACCAAGCTCTCACCAACCACTAAAAGTCAGTCCCAGATTTACTCTTGTCCGGCGGCTTCTTGCTCGCTCACTCTCTCCTTTTCTCTTCTTAGCTTCCTCCGTCAGCGTCCTCTTCACTCTCTTCTCCTCTGCCATTATGTCCATAGAAGCTGCTGACTGCTGGGCCTGAAAACCTCCTGTTCTTCTTCCCGGTGGCCTGTGGTACAAACACTAACACTCCCCCGGTGCTCTGAGCTCACAGTCCGGGCAGCCCGGCTAACAAACTGAGCTAACATTAGCTAACAGCAGCTACAATTGGCAGCAGTTACACAATGTTGCTTTGAATCTCTGTAGTGTCTATCTCGATGTAGGAATGATGAGTCGTTGTTCACAGTCTGTCCTGTCTTCGTCTTCCTCATCCCGTGACATGTCGGTGTGAAGAAATGTTTCCAGCTAGCCAGGCAGTGAAGCCTGACAATGTGACGTTCCTCTACGGAGAGTGAGACAAAGAAAGAGAGGAAAGACGATCAAAGCAAGCAGAAGGAAAGTAAAAGGAAAGATACATAAAGAGATCAGCATCAAGGCTCTGCAGCCGTCTGTGTGTGCTCGCCATGATTGCAGTCAATAAACAAGCTCTGTATAAAATGTGTCTTTCTGGACCTTCCTGCTTTCACTTGGCATGTTTTAAGTAATTTAACTTTATAGGTAATCAATAAAAGCAGTATAAGGCAGCGGTAAACAAATCTTTGAGTCAATAAAAGTGGTGCTGTAGTGGAGTGTGTTTGCAGGTATTCAGGCGCTCACGCAGGCTTTATGTATGTGTTGTTGTATGTGTAGCCTCGTGGATTCATCGAGACAAACACAGGAGAAACCGTGCATGTGTTTTCACAGACGTGGAGAATCGATGATGAATCCATGCTGTGGTTTACCACGAGCTACGACGGCAACAGCTGGTATTGTTTTCACCTTGTGTGTCCTCACAAGGTACCAACCGTGTTTATATATGCTCATGTGTTCATCTTTAATTTGATACCAAGTTTGTGGCATTTGTAGCTTTTTAAACTGAGTTTGACTCAACACTTTATCGGCGGAGACATTTTTACATTTACAGAGGAAACCGGATGGAAACCCGCCAAAATAAAATCATAAATGTCAATGTAATGATGTATATTTCTGGTTCTGGTTATTGGTGGTTACTGGTTACAACTTAAACTATCTACAATACAAAGATCAGGACTTTAACGTGTTTGCTGTGCTAAAGCTATCTGCCCATCAGGAAACTGTAAATCACAGAGAGTTGAGACTTCAACATCAAGTTTGACTTCATGGTGACGTCATGAAGGTTAGGGAACCCTGATCATTACATGACTACTCATGTCATCATGTAGAAATGTCGACATGTTGATGGGCATCACGGTTCGTCTTTAATTGGTCTCTTCATTGTACACCTTTCAAACACATTTCCCCTTTTAATCATCGTTTCAGTCACATTTTGTCAAACATTCCGTCTGAATTTTGTTACAAGAGGAGCTGCATTTTTATACGACTTGTTAGAAACTTTGACATGTTGGAGCAAACTTTCACATAAATTGTGCAGAAACAAGAAAATCGCTCACTACTCACCTTGTTAAATTTGTGAAAGTCACCTGATTTGTGTGTGTGTGTATCAGTGTGTGTGTGTTTGCTCTAAGACTGCATATACTGTAGTCCTGGGAAGCAATTCAGTCAGGCTGTCTGTTTGCATTTCTCACCTTGTACAGCACACACATTTTCAGGCCCATTTTTCCACGATAAAGTCTAGCAGCCTGCCGAAGGTTACAGCATTGAAAGGTGCCGATTACTGTCCTCATTTTCACTGCAGCATATAAACTGATTCTGCTGCCGTGGTGATGGAACATTTGGCGTTATTAACTTTTTTAACCCCTTTGAAATGAGTTGGGATGGCAAAGAATGGAGGGATGCAAACTTTTTTTACTTGCTGTATGACCTGGAGGGAGCAGCTGACGGATTTATGAGGGTTCAGCATGGACTGGCAGCTCTGACAGACCTGCTAACTGTGGACAAACGGTTGTGATATTTTTAGGCCAGTATCCCATTGAGCTCTGCCCATTTTGGGACAACTCAGCACCCTCCAGTATATATCCAATGCCAACATCGAGTGCAAGTGCAGGAAATAGTCCTTTATGTAGCAAGATGGATGAAGATACAGTAGAGTGTTGGACTTGAGTTTATAATTCTTGGCCTTTTTATTTGCCGTGTGCAGATACAGTACATACATTTCCATCAGATGGTTAGAAGGTTTAGGACGTTGAGTTTTTCAGAATCGTCAAACATCGACGCTCTTTTCTGGAGGTACTGTTGCACAGTTTACTACTTTCCCTGCATGATGTAGTCATGTGTTTGCCACAATGATAGCTAACAGGATAAAATTTCAACATGGGACTCATTGTTTGACATCTAATTTTCATTTATAATGGACTGTATTCCAGGTTTAGAGTTTTTGGAGGTTCAATAAAATGACATTTTACTACCTTAATGTGATGTACTCCTGATCAAACCTTTGGATCATTGATTGTAAAGATGGACGACATAACAGCTCCCCTAAAGTGAAGCTGGAACATCTCGATTGCCTCCTGGTGGCTGATTGCAGCATTGTTCTTCATGTTTATGCATGAGCTCAATAACTTTGTTGACTTTCTAACATCTGTCCACAGACTACAGATGGAAAATAGAAATGTGAGAGCTAGATATTGTATATCGGACCAAATCATCACAATAAAAGTTGCAGTGCATGAGTCAAAATGTTTTGTTCTCCTTCTGGTTGATTTTGGTTGAGTGGCTCTCATGTGCATTAATGTTTCCCTCTGGACTTTTTATTAAAACGACCTGAGGCAAATAAAAATATCTTTTCTTGGCTCTGAGAAAACTTTAGAGAAGAGTAACTGACCTTGATTACTGAAGTTATTTCTAGTTAGAGAAAAAGTTTTACAGATATTTGTTTTATAATGATATTCTTTGGACTGGTGGGGATGCTTTGGTTGCAGCAATACAGCGTTTGGCTACTGGGACAGATTTGCTGCTCTGTTCTTATCCCACGTCGTCAAATTTAGCCTTTAGCGTCTGTATAAGACGCACAATGCTGCCACAAAGCCGTTTAACCTGTGGTTAAGTTGTGAAACGTCTTCCGTAGAGTCCACCATATTACACCACAGTAGCACAGAACTCCAAAATCCATCCATCCATCCATCCATCCATCCATCCATCCATCCATCCATCCATCCATCCACCTCAAGGTGTGGACTTTCTTGCTCTTTATGCCACGTCACCTGACGTGGATGGGTCCCGAGCAGACGTACAGGGTACCCTTTGGGCGTGACCAAGCATCTGCATTTGTTGACCTGGAATGAGAACGAGCTTAAGAGTTGGTTATGCTCGGAAAAAGTTTGTACAACGTGACGTCACAAGACAAAGCAGCCATGAGGCGCGGTGGAAAGCCGATGTGATGATCAATGTCTCTCCTGGAAGGAAGCTGCACATACCCGACTCTGTAAAGTGAATGTAAAGGGACTGAGTTTCTGTCGCTGATGGACCATCTAATAAGCACTTTTGATGGGAGTACATTGGTGCCTTGACTCCCTACACAATATCCAGCTCTTTTAATAAATGCACGTTTTTAATCTTTGTACCGTCTGATAACGTCATCATATCTGCCGGTAAGCAAAGACGTTTCCGGCACCACAATCAACAGGAAATGTCTTTCACAGCCATCCACTGTGTCCCTGCACTGGAGGTGCTTTGAGATGTGAATGTCTCTCTTTAACTCCCCATGTGCTTGCTCTTTACAGCAGGAGAGAGTCGACGGTCAGACCTGCAGCACCTTGACAGTTTCACAGCATCATTTCTCTCCCTCCTTGTCCAGACAGCTAACTGAGGAGAGGATTCGATCATTGATTTGGCTGTCCACCTCCTCCCTT
The DNA here is from genome assembly GCA_946959425.1 of Argyrosomus regius. Taxonomy (NCBI): domain Eukaryota; kingdom Metazoa; phylum Chordata; class Actinopteri; family Sciaenidae; genus Argyrosomus; species Argyrosomus regius. The sequence goes on along the minus strand of CAMPSB010000274.1, from coordinate 210,015 downwards.
GTGGCTTGTCTTGCACAGTTCTCTCTCGAAAACCTCATTCAGGTGACGGCTTTGAAGGAAGAAATAATCTCTCCACTGAGGAAAGAAGCTGTCTCTACAGGATTCACACAAGATTCTGTCCTCCTTCACGTCCTGAAGAAGTCATCGGGCGAGCCGCTAATCTTGTATCGACTAATACAAATGTAATATCCAAGTTTGAACCAGTAGAGGTCGCTTCATTTTTTTAGAACAACACTACTTTGAACTAAACTGTCAGATTTGGACCTGAATCGATCAGCAACACGACTGAATACAAAGATACTTTGTTTACAACTAAAGAAAGAAGTTTGTGGGTTTAGTTACATTTTATGAAGCTTTGACGTAAATAAAAATGTCAGATTCACTTTTTGCACGTGGCCATTCTTTAGCATGACACATGAAGTAAGATGAAGCTACTCTAAGCAGGTGTGGAAGCGAAAGACAGATGCCAGAGCTGCTGATCCTGCAGTTCACTCATGAAGCTTCAAGTAATGACCATCACATGATGTTACACCCTGTTCAAACAGTAAAAGAAGAAGAAGTTACTACAGGAAAGACGAAGGATGGAAGCAGAAATGTCTTACTCCTCGCAATGAAATTAAGATTCCCTGTAGCTCGGAAGTTCTCTGTGATTGTTAATACTTCTGAAGTGCTGATGGGGCCGTTTCAAGCCGGCGGGGTTAAGCTTCCCTTTGGCCTTGTCTCGCTGAGATTGGAGGTGAAGTCGTAAATTATTGAGAGGCGTTGCAGGTTCAGGTGTAAGTGCAGTGTCAGCGTACTGCAGGTGTGATCACTGCTGATTGGGTACTTGAGTTACATTATTGATAGACAAGATTACGCAGACATGGATGACATACCTGCTCTGAACCAGAAGCACTTGTTCTTCTGCATCTCATTCACCTCAGTACAACGCGTGGACGGCAGCGGTACATCTTGTGCATCGGTAAACTGGATCAAAAGAAGCGGCTCATAATTTGATATGTGCTTTCAAGTTTCCCGTGAAACTTCATCCCCTTGATGTCGACTGATGTGCAGCACATCAACAAGACTCACATCTGGTGAACAGATAACCTTCAGCAGCGTGCTCATTTCCTCCAAGTTTTAGCAAGTTTCTATTAGTCCTCATCAAATCCATTACATCCACTGGGCTTGTTTCTGAGTCTGTCATTACTGTAAAATTGTGACGCTACATTAGAGCTCTCGAAGTTTCCTCTCTCCCTCGTCATTAACAGCGTGGAAGCCGATTGATACGCTCGCATGGTCATAATCCTCCCAACTCCGGCCGTCTCTTCTGAGAATTCTGGCGAAAAACAAATTAAAAGTCGACGTCTGACTGCGCGCAGCTGGAAAAATCGTGTGATAATGCTGCTTTTCTTTATTTTCTATCATTCCAATGTGTTTGTCTCTCCATCTTCTCCCTCTCATTTCAAAACCTGCCTCCACCTCCTCCTCTTTACTCCCACACCTCCATTCTTTCTTTCTTTCTCTTTACAGTATGTCCTTCCTCCTCGTCTTCCTCTTTATCTGTCTTTCCTTGATACTTGATCCTCTTTTGACCTTGATCACCTTCCTCGTCCTCGTCTTTCTTGTCTCCTTCTCCTCACTTTCCCCCTCGCCAACCCAGCCAGCATTTCAACTCCCTTACACTGTGAAAAAAACCTTGTTGTTTTTACGGTAAAAAACTGTCAGCTGTGGTTGCCAGTTTTTCACCGTAATAAATACGGTAAAACCTTTTCTAATATTACGGTAAATAGATGTTAGTACTGTTGATTTCACGTTTAAGGTTGGTGTTTTATTCCATATTTTAAAATGTCTGTAGATTTTACGGTGAAAAACTGCCAAACTACAACAGTAAAAGACAAAACAGAAAAAAATAAAGGCATTAAATATTACAGTGTTTTACTGTACAATTGACAGTCTGTAATATATAATATGTCTTTATTCTGTAAAATGACCTTAAAATACAGTATGAATAAAGGTTTTGAAATATTTCATTGCATATTTTACAGTCTTTTACCGTTTTCACTGTAAAATCTACAGACATTTTTTAAAGTGTACATGTTCCCTTCCTTCCTGGCCTTTATTTCTTCCACCTCTCCACCAGTGACTGCCTCAGTTCCACCCTCCATTTCTTCCACAATCCTTCTGTATTTGTGAGAAACAGGATCCGGTTCTGATACCGACCCAACCCCCACCCTCCGCCGCCATCAGCTGAGACCCTGAAAGATAAACAGTGGGAAAGAGACGTGGAGACGTGAAGTCTTCAGAGTGAGAGATAATCTCTGCTCCTTGTACAGTATATCCTCTTCAGTCAATAAGCTCTCTCTCTTTTCTCCTTGTGGAGAGAAAGCTTTACAGCCACCACCTCCCCTCCTCCTCCTCCTCCTCCTCCTCCCTCCCAAGACTCTTATCTTTTCCTCCCTCCTCCCTCTCTGACTGTCTTCACCCAGTTTTTGGTATTCCAGGCACGCTGCATTCAGCAGGTGGAGCAATAGCTTTGCTGCTGCCACCTCTCGCCCCCTCTCTCCCAGACAGCCATCGATTTCCTATTGATGTGCCAGCAAGAAGGAGGGAGGGAGGGAGGGAGGGAGGAGGGAGGAGGGGAGGTGAGGGGATGGAGTGGGAGTTAGATGCGAGGTAGTGCAGGTGGAGGGAAGGGGCGGAGGAGGCAGGGTGAAGCCTGTGAGTGGAGGTTAAATCAACAAATACACATCTGTACTTCAATCAGGAGGTCTTTATTCTAATTAGGTTGATTATTATTCACTGACCATCATCAAGACTGACAGAAGTATGCGGACACCCGAAGATTACAAATGAGCTTTAATCTGATCCTGGAACAGCCTTTTTGTTTTTCTGGGTTCACTCCCAACCAAGCTTCAACCTCTGCTGTGAACTGAAGAGTCAGTCTCCATAAGTCCCCATGTTCAAATGTCCAGAAATAAACATGTTTACAGCCTGGTACAAAAAACAGTTTTGGTCTCTATAGCTAATTTCCCCGTTCATGACAACTGTACTGAGGGTGGTCGTAGGAGGCATCATGGGGGTCTGCACAGGGTGCTTTATTTTGAAAATTAACCAAATTCTCTGTGTCTTCCTTCCTGCCAGCTTTGGAGCAGAGAGCCTTCTGAAACCTGCAGCGGTGCTTCTCGTGGAATCACAAGCATTGTTTAAAACAGACATGTCGCAGCCGTGCCTGCTGAAATCAAGCTGTTACAACAGAAGACGTGTATGTTTATGGTGCTTTAATATGAGCTGATGAATATAAAATCTGCCTCAAGCAGCTAATCAATCAAAGCTTACTTTCTTAAGTTACCTTCCACCTGGTGACATTAGTTAGAAAGCTGTAGACTGTTTACTCAGGTCGTAATTTCCATACTAAACTATTTCTAGTAACTTTTTTAGCTGCGGCTGCTCTGCTCGGACTCGTCGCCGGCCACAGTTTTCACCTTGGAGGTTGTTCGTCAACATGCAGATGCATGCGTGTTCTTGTGTGTTTTAAAAGATTTCTGTATGTTTTATTTCTAGTGCAGAGCTTACAGACAGTTAAATATGTCACGTTAAAGTGTACACAGCACCTCATGGATTCAAGAGCATTGGTGGTAACTTTGACATTTACAGACAGGTGACACTTGTGGCACCATGAGCATCAACATTAAGTAGAATGGCTGCGATCTGCAGCACCAGACGTAGCACAGGGTGTGTACTAATGCCTGTGTGAGGGTTATGAACACTGTGGTATGTGGCAATAGGTAATGCTTGTTGCTCTAAAAATAAACACAAATGCAACCAACCTGTGCGACAACATTATACAGTTTGTAAAGTTTGCACGCACACTCAGAAAGATCAAACGTTTGCATATCTGAAAGGATCTTGAATCATATCACACAATAATAATTCAGAAACATTCAAACTCTGATCATGGGTCCATAATAAAGGTATTCAGAGCACAAAGCAGACAGAAGAACAGAAAACAGCACAAAAGTTGCTTACAGAACATTTCTTGCTTTGCTCTTGGCCCCATGCTGTGTCTATAATGAAGTCTGATTTCTGCTATTGACTGGCAGTGATATAGGGCAGTGTCTGCTCTTTTTGAAGCTGCTGTCGGCTCTTCAGTTCTGAGTCTTCTTACTTTTATTTTTGTGCTTTTCTCACTGTGATTAGTTTTTTTTCTGTATTAATCTCTTCTGTGATGTTAACCCTCTAGACCTCGTAGCTCATGGGAGTTCCCGTCATTTTAAAATTCAATCTCTTCTCTGTTGCTCTGCTTGAGGTTTTTTCCATTTTCTTCCCCGTTAAAAGATTTCTGAGGACTTTTTCCTTGAGCTCACTCCAGACGTCCAAACTCCTCACCCTGTCCACATTACTGCTAATGCGGCACCGATCCGCTGGTCCATTTTCCCATCGCTCCTGAACAAGACCTGAACAAGACCACAAGATACTTGAACTCCTTCACTTAGAGCAGCAACTTTCTCCTAACATAGAAGAGGAGTCCACCGTTTTTTAAGCTGAGAACGATGACCTCAGACTGGGGGTGCTGACCCTCATCCTGTCCACTTCCCAGTGTGCTGAAGGTCACGGTCTGATGAAGCCAACAGAACCACATCACCTCTGCAAAAAGAGAGATGCAGTTCTGTGCCTTGAGATCTCATGCATGTACATCACAGAACCTCTGCTCCTTCACATGGAGAGGAGCCAGCTGAGGCAGTTCAAGTATCTGATTAGGATGCTTCCCGGGCGCCTTTCCTTTCTTTGGAGGTTTTCTGAGCACGTCCAGCTGGTGGGAAAGCCCGGGGCAGACCCAGAACTCTCTGGAGGACGATAAAGCTCATCTGGCCTGGGAGCGCTTTGGGATCCCCCAGGAGGAGGTGGAAGTGAGGGGGGAAGTCTGGGACCCTGACCGTGGATAAGTTGAAGGACGTGGATGGAAGTTTTTCCTGATCTGGATCGAGGGTCCAAGGACAGAGTGTGTGTTATTTGAGCTGTATAAATAAATTGTATTGTCTTGACATTGTATTTCTTTACAAGATATATTTTTAGATATTAAGACACATTTAGATGTAAAGACACATTATAACAATGACAGGAAGGAATCTGAACAGAAACTCCATGTGTGTATCATTTCACTGACATCTTATGCAACACAACAACCTGTCAGGTGGAAATTTCACATCTTTCATCACATGTTCCACGTTTGGGGAAAACACACACCACATTTAGCTCCGATCATTCGATGTGGTTCCAGCACTGAGCAGTTTCTCAGACTCTCCGTATGAGATCACACTTGGCTTGAATGTCACAAACCTGCTGCTGTCAGTCACGCAGCTTCACGCCTCCTCAACACAAGTGTGTTTGTACACGTTTGTGTGTGTATGTGTGTGTATTACTCTTCCTCCTCACGGTCTATTACATGAAATACATCAAACCACAAGACGCTGCTGAGTGTGTGTGTGTGTGTGTGTGTGTGTGTGTGTGTGTGTGCAGAGTTTGCCTTTGTGTGACAGCTGCTGTATTTTGTACTCACACACACATACTTACTAAATGGTTTGTCTAATTTTGAACCAAGTAATTTTCACATATTCTGTATATTTTTGTATTGCTGCCCACATACACACATACACACACACACACACACACACACACACACACACACACACATTCCTACACTGCCAACAGTGGACTGTAAATGTACACCTACCAAATGTGGACCTTCTGTTTCTGCACTGAGACACACCACTGTGCAGTCACACATGCCTGTCATGGTCCTTTCACAGTAATATTACACCAAAAAGGTCAGCAGGGGGAAGCACAAGCTTCCTGTTTCAGCCCCGTGTGTGTGTGTGTGTGTGTGGCTGCAGGATGAGCTGGTTGCATCTCTGCACATGTGAATTGTTGAGTTTCACCTGTGCTTGAAACATCATGTTATTTACAGCTCTGGAATAAGTGAAGAGATCTCTGCAAAATGATCAGTTTCTTTGGTTCCACTACTTAGAGGTGTGTAAAAATAAAATAAAGATGTTTGACTTCATCTATAAGTTAGAACAGTGTTTTATACGTGTTGGAATGTAAAGAGAGATGTATGTTTACGCTTGAATGTATCCTGTGACTTTTTACTTTTTTTTTTACTTTACTTACTTTTTTTATCTCATGTTTTCTTGATGTCTGTTTTACTTGCTTTTTGTTTGCAGTTCCACAGATCCCACTGCTTCATGTGTAAAACTAATAATAATAATACCTGTGATAACAACAATACCACAGACTCTTTGCACAGGTGATGGACACCACAAAATACAGAAGTCACCCTTATGGTAATATCTGACATTTTTGATGACGTATGGGGTATATATGTAAATATATTCAATATATTCACAGACAAAGAAATTAAAGTATAATATCCTACAAAGTGATCCTGACTAAAGAGACATCAAACTCCACTGTTACACCTTGATTTCACCAAGAAGAGGTCCACCCTCAACATGACTTCATGTTTCAGAAGCACACCATTTTGTTAACTTGCTCAAATTTGGTAATTCTTCATTGGTGTATGTGTTTCTACCATGAGTAAGTCAACTACAGGGTGTTTTATTTTGAAAATCTACTCGATTTTTTTATGCATTTTCAAGCTCAACCTGTTCTGTGCTGCTTTCTGTCAAAAACAGACAGAACGGACATGACCCGTTCATTGACGTGATCATGTTTTTTCCAGAATTGATCAAGACAGAGTATCAGCCTGGTTTGTGTTTTGTTTCTACATGAGTCATAATCTGTGACTTTGTCATCATTGTCACTAAATGCTCTTAGCAAAGGAGCAGTTATCCCACATGTTCTATTAATGGAAACATGCGAGTGTGAAGCAACCACAATTATTTACTGCTCATCACTTCCAACCAACAGAGAAAAGGTGCGGCCGGCCCCTGCAAGGCGAAACTCCTAAAGCAGTTTGACAACTTCCTGTTGTCTGTAAGTTAATTAAAGAGAAGCATGCATGACTGATTCACATGTCAGTTTTGTTGTTGCACTAACTATTTTTAGGGGACTTACTGAAATGAAAACTTTCCCAGCTGATGTCACTTTCCATCAAATCATTATACGGAGCAGATACAAAACATTGAAAATAAAGTCATGAGAACCAGAAATATACATCATTACGTTGATATCTATGATTTTATTTTGGCGGGATTCCACCTGGTTTCCTTTGTCCATCTAAAAATAATCTAAAATCAGAGGGACCTTCCCGGCTCTCACTGCCCAGACGGAGGCTGTTTTCTGGGGGAGAGTCCACGTGACTTTAACACAGATAAACTAGCAGTTTAAAAAGCTACAAATGCCCCTTATGGGGTATCAAATTAAAGAGGAAGTTCTGTCTCTCTGCAGCAACATGCTCGGATTATTCTGAGGTCTAGAGGGTTAAAATGGTGGATATGTCTTTTGAAATGACAAACGTTTATTAAAAACAGATTATATCACGTTTGGCCTTCATGAAAGGGAGTGAACTCAATTGACGCGTTTGCTGTGCATCATGGCGGATGCTAATAAGGTGCAGGGGTAAAAGGGTTATGGTGGCCCAGAGGTAAAAGACACAAAATTGAAGATTGGCATTAATAAAAGTGAAATACATTTCATATTTCACAAAGTGGTCAGGAGTTTTCATTGTGGTTGGACAGAACCAAAATTCAGAGTTTTTAGAAATTCAAGATTTGGTCAGAAAATCTACACAGACGTAAAGCTTGACTGGACTAATCATTAAAGTCAAAGTGTCTTCTGAAATGTTGTTGTGTTTTGCCCGTTACGGCCACGGTACTTGGACCCAACATAGAGCACAACATGTTTGTGTAAATATGAGTTTTTTCACTGACAGCACCAGCGTGTTTCATTCAATAGGTCCAACGTCCACCCTTGCAGTCATGCTATCACCTGAAACGCCCAAATGAACTCAATCTAGAAACTGTGAGACTTCTGTGTGAACTTTTATCCATTTATTTGTTTGAGAGGCAGTGATGCATAGTTCATCTCAAAGTCAAACAGCTGAAAGTCAGCGTTAAATGGCTCTGCTCTTTAAGGGCTAGTATACAGCTCAATATATTTAAACCAAGCTTAAAAACAAGTCAGATCTTGTGAAGATTAAGCTGTTATAGAGGAAACCAGGTGGAAACTAAGATGGTGATCATGATAAACATACCTGCTTACCATCAGTGTGTTAGTATTGTTGTTCTACAAGCCGTTTTAAAATGCAGACTTCAAACTTTGCTACGGTAGGTACGCCTCTAGCCTAATTTCTGGACACGACTATCTGTCGTAATATTCTAATGTGGCGATAAAATCAGGTGACGTAGGAAAAAGAGTGACACTGTCCATATATAGATGTGGTTGAAGACTGCTGTTTGTATCCTGTATATGAAATTAAAGTTAACCTTACCAAGTAGTTTTTGGCCTAAACGTAACCAAACTGCAACTGTTTAAAATGTGAAAGCCTAATGTTTATAAAACTGGAGCTCGAGGGGAACCTACAGCTTTCAACATTTTAGACACCACGGTGTCTAAGGACAGCCTCACAGAGCTGCAGCATGAGTGTCTACTCGTAGTCTAGTTAAAGTTCTCACAAAGCAAAGTGTATTTAAATCTTTGAGAGTGTCTGTAGGAAAGTGAAACATCCATTTTAACTGTCAAGTGTCTGTATCACATTGCCTTGATCTGTCTGCTCCAAGCTCAGTTTTACAGCATCAGCCGTTTCCCATCACATTACTGCAGCTGCTGTCACTTTTGACGACATGAGCAGCAGGAATTTTTAATGAAGATAATATAAAGCCAAAACATAAATGCATTATGTAACTGATGACCTAAATATCTGAGTAGCATTGATTATGTAAAAAGAAAATGTAAAAATGTAACTGACGTGTTTAAAATGTCACAACAGAAGCACCTGAATTAACTTCACATGTTTGTTTACTGATTTAAAAAGATTTATAACCTGAGAAACAGGTTGCTGCCCCGAGAGATGGCAGGAAGCCAAAACATAATACTGCAACGATGACCCAACTGTTGTGGAGAAATTGCTGAAGTCAAAGGTCAGTGGTGAGGTCAGGAGGGAAGAAAGTGTTCAGGAGCCTCTGATGTCTTATGCTGTAATATTTATTGACACTTCGCCAAGGAGAATTAGTACATCAGAAGTGCCTGAGTCGGTCTCACATTCTGCCCAACTCATGCTGGTGGATAGACTTTAAACCTCAAGATAACACCACAAATACTATACGCCCAGAATCATCCAAAGAGAATGTTTTTACCCATGCAGGTGTTACTGTCGACATATTCTAGTCTGGAGACACAGATGTCTGTTTACGCAGATTGGAACGTCAACGGCCAGCTATCTATTATGTCTAAGCAGGCAGCAAGAGTCTCTTCGACCCTGGCCACCACAGTGTTGAGATAGACTGACACCTACTGCTCCCAATCAAAGCTAAACAACTAATACTGCCGAGGACCTCAAGGCCCACACGTGACCTCGTGTAACCTAAGGATAGAATATTCCATAACACCAGCAACTTATTAAGTATTTGGCATAGTATTAAGAATAGACTGTGTGGTAATGGCTTCCGTGAATATGACACAGACTTGACAGAATTCTAACCTTAGAAATTAGGCCACAGAAAAAACCACACCAATCTGGCCACTCTTCAAATGTCACAACAGAAGCAGCCTCTGTCTGTGCAGTGAGAGCTGGTCCTTCTGTTTAGATGGTGATTATGTGAAAATGCAATGTCTTTCCACTCTGCACGGTGGGTTGTTGTTGTAGCTCTCAATATTTTAAATGGTTAAAATTTGACCCAAACAGTGATGGTTAAGCTCTTATTCAGAGCACCAAATAAGAGAACAAGCAGAGGTTCAGTGTTTTTGGATTGTCATAAAATCAGGTATCTCTCATCTATCACTGCTCCTCTCTTTGCTCTTAAAAAAGGTTGTGCAGAAAAATTAGATGGCAGGAAACCACAATGAATGGTAAATACCAACTAATGCACAACTCAGTAATTAGGTAATTGGCATAGGTGTTATAACAGACTACATTCTGGATGCTCATGTGATCGAGCTGGCGGGAATATGAAGCAAACTTGACAGGAATGTAAAGTCAGAAATAAGGTTACAGAAACACGTTTTTCAAACTGGCCACACTTCAAATGTCACAACATGAGAGTCAAATAAAGCTCAGCGATTGATGCACATGGGCTTCTACTTTGTCTGCTTGCTTCATGTTCGGAAAAAGAGATGCTGGAAGAGAAAAGAAAAGCTGTCACATTAACAAGCATCATTAAGGTTGCAGGAAGACTTTTTCCACTTATGACCGACAGAGCAGCTGTTTCTCAAAATGTGCTGCACCCATCGGTGCGTGAAAGTGATGTTGAACTTTCAATGGACATCAATAGAAAATGTATTTTTGTCACTTCGTATTTCTTTTGGAAAGACTTTTTTCTCACCTGACCACACATATTTGAATACTGAGCCTCTACTAAGCAGTGGATGTAGTAGATATAAAAGCAATTAAAATTTCATATAGTCTGCTGTTTTATCTTCGTAGAACTTGATCAGACTAAGTGATCAAAGGTTTGTAGATGTCCACAACTAGCCTACAGAGTCCAGTAGTGGTGGACTGAAATGTCCATGTGGGTGCATGGAACATCTTCAATTATGCGCGAGTCAATCAATGCCCAATCCGGGAAATCATTCCTGTAACCTATTTTCTGATGTCACGTGACTGTCAGATATCGGCTTCATATTCACACCAGCCAACTGATCAAACCTCTGCCAATTACATGACTACAAACTGGGTCATGACAGGGCATTACAGGGCATTTATGGTTTGGCTTCCTGTCAGCAAACAAGACAACAATGCTTGATACTCAGAGTAGCCTTGTAATAAATGACCTTGTTACCTAGATTAGACCCGTGGCTAACGGGCACCTACTTCGAGCTGCCTGCAGCTGAACTGATCTGCACGGAACCCTTGAAGAACTTTGTCCTCTGGCTTTATACACAAAACTTACAAGGCAAACTAGCGTTAGCATCAATCAGTTAACCCATCCATATGTTAAAATGTGTAGAAGCATGTACAAAAATGTGGCTTGCTCATCAAAACTTCACACTTTAACCCACAGGGGTACCACTGTTTTCTGTTTGGTCCATCATTCTTCTTCAACTCTTGACACTGGTGGAAAGATTGCACACGGAGAATCTGATAAAAATATTGTCATCTGAGATTTTCTCCTTGAAAAATATTTAGTGTTATATTTTTACAAGTTTCATTACTTGTTTAGATGTTAACTTCTCAATTATTTTCCATTTAAGGTGTGATAAAAAAATATATAAGGGTTTGCTTGACGTGATTAATGTGATTCATTCATTCACAACTTCTGAACAGAGATCCATACCTACAAAAGGAATAACAGTGCAACCATGAATGAGAAGATTTCTGACAGGATTTTCTGATGTGTCCCAATAATAAAGCAAAATGATTACTGTAGCATCTCGTCTGCAGACAAAACCCTCCATGTGGTTATAGTTCATTTTGGGTCATTATGGGTAATTTTGGTGAAACATGGTTTTGCAATGAAAATTTCATATGTGAACCTGACTTGACTGTAAAACTTTGATGTCTCCAAAGTGTGTATGTATACATATGCAAATGTATAACATACATTTTTGTATTTAATTTGTGATGTATGTACATAAATATTATCCCCATTCTGTGTGGGCAAGCAGTTAACAAACAATAGTCAGTAAGTATTTAATGAGTGATGTTGCATGAGTTTCCCTTGGCTGTATTCCTCTTGTTTATCCATAAAGGGCATGCTGAGTATTAGTTTGACCTACTTATGACATCACAAAGATATCTTGGAAATATGCCAATAATTAGGCAAATTACGACAACAGATTAATTACTGAATGAGAGAAGCATTGACTTCCTTGTTGTTTTAAAATTATTACTGGCATTCCTGTGTATCATCTTTCTGGCTCTTTGGTCACATGACAGACTATACTTGACCTACACATAATGAATCATGTATGAAATTAATCTGCAGATGTTCAAGATGAGAAAACACTTTTCTACGGATGTCAAATTTAGACCCAAACTTTGATTATGCTGTGAGTAGCCGAATATTTCTTCAGCCTTTGGAGCAAAACATGGTCATGTTGCAGATGCATGTCAGGACAATAAGATGCACCGCTGCAGCTTTCAGCCTGTTGTGACTGGTACGAAGCAACCACGTAAAGAACAAGAAACCTAACTTTCCACAATTTGGCAACAGGAGTACCAGTGTTACATGTTTTTTTTTTTTACATAATTCTTGTTAAAGTCTTGACATTAGTGGAAAGATTGCACATGTTGTGTTTTTCCCTGTAAGTATTAAACCATGTTCATGTACTGATAATAAAGGTGCATGACACTGTATTTACCCATGCAGGACCTCCTCCCTGATAACTTTGTCTCCTCAGTGCAGAAACACAATGAGTGCATTTGTAGCAGATATTTTACAAAATTCATAATCATGGAATTGAACACTGAAATGTTTCCTCACAGCTGCGTGACCTGTTGCAGGGATTTTTTTCTTAATTACAAAAACACAGTGGTTCTGGTAAATAATCTGACAGTTATGAGGAACATCAATGGCACGTGAAGAAGAGTCGATAAATTGTTTTGTATTTTCTGACAATACATAGCTCTGTTGTTTGGTATGAGGAAGCAAATACACGTGTTGATTCAAACATGTGTGAACACACCCACAGATGAAGACGTGTCGTCACTATTTCCTCCTCACAAGCGTATAAATTGCAGCACCTGCAGTCAGTGAAGTCAGTCTCCTCACAGGTTAGACACTAGCTCATCAGACACCATGTGGACCTTCATTGCAGTTTTCGTCCTTCTGACAGGTAAGAACATCCACCTCTTATTAGTAATTGACACTATAGAAGGTGAGTGTGAAGGGCTGAGAGAAGGATTATTATATCTGTGTGTAAAGATGAGAGTGAATTACCTGAAAATGCTGCCAGCAGCACTTGTGCTTCAGCAGTTGTTGCTCTTATGTCGATGGTGGCAGTGATGTTGATTATTAATCCATTTAACCTCATGTTGTTTGCAGCTGGACACAGAGCAGAGGAATATGTCAACAATTTGGAAGGCACTTTGTATGCTCGTTGTCCAGACAACCACGTTGTGTCTCGGATTACAAGGTAAGTTACACATGAAGATGAAACCATATGTACAACTTCTACATATTTACCTTTTTATTGTTGATGATCATACCTTTATACTGTATATTTCCCTGGTTCTTCTGATCCTTCTATTAAATCTTATTTGATTTATGTCAAAGCTCCCACAGTCCCACTTACAACGATCGCCAATGGAAGATTGAATGCAAGGCTTTCGAGACAACCCAAGATTGCTCCTGGACGGGTTTCCACAAATTATATGAGACAGAACTCAACTTCAATTGCCCGGCCAATCATGTGATTACTGGTATCTTCAGTGACTTCAAAGTCCAACATGGAGCCAGAAGGTTGGTAGCTTGTTAAAATTATGCATAAAAATACTGTATTGTAAATGAATGTCTGAATGTGAATTTAAATAATATATAAGCACAGTTATACTTCATTTCAACTCACATGATGTTGAGTTTATTTTCAAATACATATCCATACTTGACGTGTGTGGTAAATTAATTCCAAATAAATCTAATCAATTCAAACATCAATAACTTGTTGAATACAAATGTTTGGACCAAAATCCATCTGCACACACCTTCATGACAGCATTTGAGGATTGGTGTCACTGCCCTCTACAGTCATATCATGGTACTTCTTTAAATGTTAAACTTTCAGTGGTTTTTGTATAATGGTTTGCTCGATGTGATCTTGTTTCAGATGGAATTTCAGATGCTGCTCTGCTCCAAAGTTGATCACATTTGAATGCCAGGACACCCCAATGGTCAACCACTGGGATGAAGACTTTATCTGGCACGTCCCTGGAGACAACTTCCTAACAGGCGTCCATACCCACAACAAGAATAACAATGGGTAAGTGTACTGACAGTGGATGGTCATGTGGTCATATTCCTACTTCCAACAGTTATTCATCTAAAGCAGTCATAACATTCATATTGTGTACCACTGCTGCCAATCAAGCAGGACTTTAATTGATGAAGTCAGTAAATACTGACATTGTTTTTTATTGACAGAGATCATCGCTGGAGTTTCAGTTACTGCAGAGGAACAACAGAAGGTGAGTTTCATTGTACTTTGTTGCCTGTGGCTGCCAATAATTAATATTGGATAAAGATGGACATTTATTTTTTTGCACACCTTTTATCTCACTGAATCTTGTTCTGTCTCTTTTTTTAGACCTTCAGACAGTCAATTCACAAATCCTTGCTGCAAACAAACCAATAGAAAGTGAGTTAACTGAGGGAGATGTTGCTGTCCCACATACAAGGAATGCAAGAATCTGTGATAACTGCAGATGGCCAAAGTCAAGTCAGATAGTCCAAGTGCCATATGCCATAACTGAGTCCTTCTCCAGCTCCGACAAGAGCAAGATTGACGCAGCTATCAATGTCTTCCACTTGAGCACCTGCATCCGGTTTGTTCCACGTACAGGTCAGACCAACTACATCAGCATTGTGAAAGATCAAGGATGTTGGTCGTATGTTGGACAAATCGGAGGCTCTCAACAGTTATCACTAGGTGATGGATGCGTTCATGTTGGGCTCATTCAGCATGAACTCATTCACTCACTCGGCTTCTGGCATGAGCAAAGTAGAACTGACAGGGACATTTACGTCAAGATCAACTATGAAAATATCCTGGATGCACAGGTAAATAACTTCTACCAACATGAGACAAACAACCTCAATGTACCATATGACTACGGCTCTGTGATGCATTATGGACCAAAGGACTTCTCCAAGAATGGACAGGATACCATCACTCCCCTCGATGGATCAGCAGTAATCGGCCAGAGGGGAGGCATGTCAGAAAATGACATTCTGAAGATCAACAAGCTTTATGGCTGCAGTAAGTATATGAATAAAGTAATTAAATAAATGAGCAACAGAATAATTTGTCTTATTTTATGACTTGTACTCATGCCGGCAAAATATAACTTTTCCAGAGTCCGGAGTTTCCAGTTCAGAGCTTTGCTTGTAACTCAACCTGTGAACTTGTTTTTCTTACAGAGGATTATCTTCATAAAAATGGCAATTGGGACAATGAGTTGGACGGCACTTTGAGTCGCCAGTGTCCTTCTGGCCAGGCTGTATCCGGCATCACAAGGTGAGCACTGAAAATAAATAAATCCTTTTGTTGACGAGCACTCGGAAAGCTAGGAAGAGCTATATTTTAGAGTTGATATACCCATAATGTGTTGTGCTGGGAGTGCATGATGTGTAGCCTCAGCTTTAAGTATTGAATACTTCGGTCTAACATAAAATGTAAGTCTTAAATTAAAAAGTACACCTATAACACCTGTTTTCCTGTAGATCAGAGTTTGGAAAATGTGGTTGAACAAATGTCTTTCATTTCTTTTTGCATTACTATTATTATTATCTTTGTCTCTTCTATGAAACTAAGTAACAAGAACATGTATTTATCCTTATGTTTGTTCTTGTTTTGTTATATATACAAATGTTTTCTCACATAATCATTTGTTTCCACATCAGTGAGTACAATGGTGAGACAAACGATCGACTCTGGAGCGTTTCCTGCAAGGCTTTCAAGGAAACCAAGATGTGCCGCTGGTCAGATTATGTGAATGGCTTTTCACAAGACATCGACTTCTCATGTGGAGAAAACAAAGTGATTGCAGGGGCCTACAGCGAACACAGCAACATCCAGGAGGACAGGAGGTGAGTGGTTTGTTACCTTTATGATTTAAAAAGTTGACCAACTCAAAGATCAAAGATAGATAAAACGATAAATCTCAAAGTCAAAAATCCAGTTGTGTTCTTCCTGTTGTGTCAATTAACACCTTGTTCTTTAATTTCAGATGGAAGTTTTACTGCTGTGGTGCCACTAACTTCGTCACATTCAACTGCAAAAAAACTCCAGTGATCAACTTCTGGCAGGAATACTTCAGCTGGTCAGTCCCCAGCAGCAACTTCCTAACAGGAGTGAAAAGCTCCTTTGATAGTAACACTCAGTAAGTACATTTGTCTCAGTTTATCACAGGCATACATCCATATCACACAATGGTTTTTAGAAGACAACATTTTTACTAATTATTCAGAATAAAATGGAATCACCAGTTTGTAAATGTGTTTAAAATGTTTTTGTGTCTCGTTAACAGCGATCGTCGATGGAGTTTCTCATACTGCCAGGGGAAAACTCAGTGAAGCTACCATGAATGAGAAGATTTCTGACAAGATTTTCTGATGAGTCCCAATAATGCACCAAACTGATTGCTGTAGAATCTCGTCTGCAAACAAAACCCTCAATTTGTTCATTGTGTGTTGATGCAAAGGCTCAATGACTTCCTGAAAGTTGTCCCTGTTGTCACAAAGTGTCTAAGATTGATGGGACTTTGTATGTGCAGCATAGCTTGCAGGGTAGATGTGTCACTATTTGTGTTTTATGTTTGTAATGTTCAATATTTGCATAATGTTGTTGTGCAATGAATTGTTGATCCGGATTAGATCATTGGGTCGTCCTGGTGAAACATGGCTTTGTGATGAAAGATTTTATACGTGAACCTGACTTGACTTGAAAAACTTGAAAACAAAATGTGTAGATGTATATGTGTAACTGTACAACATTCATTTATGGGTTTATATAGTGATTACTGAGGTGTATGTACATAGATATCAGGATTTTGTATTTGCTCAGATGTGTTTTGTGTTTTGCTTTATACTGATTTTTAAATAAATTCAACATGAATTATAATATCTGAGTTTCTCAGCTTATTACTGTTATGGAATTTTCCACCTTAGGTTACACGAGGTCACGTGTGGGCCTTGAGGTCCTCAGCAGTACTAATTGTTTGGCTTTGATTGGGAGCAGTAGGTGCCAGTCTATCTCAACACTGTGGTGGCCAGGGTCGAAGAGACTATTGCTGCCTTCATAGACATAATAGATAGCTGGCCGCTGACGTTCCAATCTGCGTAAACAGACATCTGTGTCTCCAGACTAGAATATGTTGACAGTAACACCTGCATGGGTAAAAACATTCTCTTTGGATGATTCTGGGCGTATAGTATTTGTGGTGTTATCTTGAGGTTTAAAGTCTATCCACCAGCATGAGTTGGGCAGAATGTGAGACCGACTCAGGCACTTCTGATGTACTAATTCTACTTGGCAAAGTGTCAATAAATAATACAGCATAAGACATCAGAGGCTCCTGAACACTTTCTTCCCTCCTGACCTCACCACTGACCTTTGACTTCAGCAATTTCTCCACAACAATTGCCATGGATCAATGAAGTCTCTGTACATTTCTGTATTCGTATATTAGTGTTAAATACCAAAGATAAAAGGGGCACACTGACATTTTTGCTAAACACTGATCACAAATCTTTACAAGACAAAAGAAATGTTCTACTTGAACTGTAATGCCAGCAGTTTTAGATGATCCAACCAAGTTTTACAAAAGATCTGACAACACAAACAAGAAAACACAATTTGAGTTTAAAGCCAACTACGTCTTGATTCCTATGGTTTTAGAATGGGATGTCCAACAAGCTCATCTGGACGTGAGTGTTAGGTGTCCACTGACTTTTTTCCAGTGTACATAAATTTGATAATATACGACAAAAAACTGCCCTTTTTAACAATACTGATCTGGCACCCCTATTGATAGGACCACATCATCTTCATTGTCTTCCAAATCCATCAGAAATAACTGAATGAAAATCTGTTTTATTATGTGACAATCCGATGGTTATGGTTGGTTTCAGCACAAAAGCAACTTTGTTGAGATTAGGGAAACTTTGACAAACACCTCAGCTTTTGTTAAGAATACTTCTTTGTTATTGAATGATCATGGTCATGGTGATAAGAAACCAAACAAAAGAAACTAACTGTAGCGTCCATTGGCAAAGTCCCAGGTTTTGTTGATCTGAGCATCCAACAAGACTTTATCCCTCTGCTGACCTTGTGGCTCTGTAATAACATCACACAACTCCTCTACTGTTCCCAAAGGATGAGTGTCAAACAGAGAACAAGGTCTTGGACATAAACAAATGTTGTTTGGGGGCATTTTCTTCCACAACTGATGTTACTGTTTTTTTCTTGAGAGGGATATTATGTCATTTACAAAATAATGTCCTCCCCTGTTAAACAAGAGTTACAGATGGCCACAGTAATTCTGTGAGCACAGCCAGAGTCCTCTGATCAGGACTTTGTACCAGGATGAGTTAATGATTATTGATGGTGATGGCAAAACTCTGCATCTATCAGTCCAATTGTGAAAGAAGTGAAAGTGATGTTGAACCTTTAATGGACAACAATGGAAATTGTATGTATTTATTTCTTGTCAAATCTTCCATCCTTTGGACAGTCCATCAATTTTCCTCACCTGATCACACAGATTTGAATCGTCAGCCTCTACCAAACAGTCGTATTCATTTACAGTAAAAGTACACTTTCAACAATCTGCATGAATTTCTGTTGAAGATAATTTTTTTATTAGTTTTGACTGTTGAAAACAAAATTAACTCATACACCAGGTGAAGATTATTCACGTGTCCTCCTTCCACCACGTATGAAAAGGCTAGTCTGAGTATCCAGGATTGTTGACTTGTGTTTGCTGACTTGAAGCCAAACCATAAATGCCCTGTAAGTCATGACCCAGTTTGTAGTCATGTAATCTGGCACGTGTGAATATGAAGTAGTTACTTGTCACCTGACATCAGGAAATAGGTTACATAAACAACGTGCCTTCACTTGACCTGTTGGCATCAAATTTAGGGCATTGATCGATGCACGAGTCACAACACATTATGTCTTTTGCTTCCTGCTGGAAGAGCCTGAGAAAATGTTTGTCTGCTATCAAATAGAAAGAAACATAATTGAACTTGTTGGAAAACTTTTTAATCCATGTGTCGTTTATTATTTGATATTTCCATTTCAAAACGGAATCAGAAAAATTGCTGCCCCTCCACACAGAAATGAAAGGTCAAACAAATACAAGGCTTTCTCTCGGGAGACCGGTCCAACATTCAATATCTTTTGTTGCATAATGTTGTGTACTTGACTTGTGTCACTTGCAACACATAACTTGTTGCCACAGTACTCACATTATGTAACTTACTTATTATTTTAACCTAAATCATGATTATTTCTTAGGTCTCAGCACGAAGTTTTACCATTTAAACCAAAACAAACTGACTGTGTCATGTAGAGGCTACAGTGTGCCATGTGTTGGTCATTTTAACGTGTTGTGCCCATTCAGCCATGTGCAAATTTGAGAGGTCATTTGTGAGGTACTAATGTTGGTGATGACGAAAAAGGTTTAGATTTAAGTCAGTAAACAGTTTATCATCTCTCAAACTTTTCTTTTTCTGTTGTCAAACCTTTTGTGAAAGTTGGTTGGATCACAGCTAGAATAGTAGTTGTTATCGCATGATCAGGGTTTAGCAAAATTCGGAACTTTAATGTATCCCCTTTTATCTTTACTCTTTAACAGCTAGTATATGAATACAGCAATGTACTGAATGTTTATCGATCCAGGGTAATGAGCTGAGAAACTCAGATATTATAATTCATGTTGAATTTATTTAAAAATCAGTATAAAGCAAAACACAAAACACATCTGAGCAAATACAAAATCCTGATATCTATGTACATACACCTCAGTAATCACTATATAAACCCATAAATGAATGTTGTACAGTTACACATATACATCTACACATTTTGTTTTCAAGTTTTTCAAGTCAAGTCAGGTTCACGTATAAAATCTTTCATCACAAAGCCATGTTTCACCAGGACGACCCAATGATCTAATCCGGATCAACAATTCATTGCACAACAACATTATGCAAATATTGAACATTACAAACATAAAACACAAATAGTGACACATCTACCCTGCAAGCTATGCTGCACATACAAAGTCCCATCAATCTTAGACACTTTGTGACAACAGGGACAACTTTCAGGAAGTCATTGAGCCTTTGCATCAACACACAATGAACAAATTGAGGGTTTTGTTTGCAGACGAGATTCTACAGCAATCAGTTTGGTGCATTATTGGGACTCATCAGAAAATCTTGTCAGAAATCTTCTCATTCATGGTAGCTTCACTGAGTTTTCCCCTGGCAGTATGAGAAACTCCATCGACGATCGCTGTTAACGAGACACAAAAACATTTTAAACACATTTACAAACTGGTGATTCCATTTTATTCTGAATAATTAGTAAAAATGTTGTCTTCTAAAAACCATTGTGTGATATGGATGTATGCCTGTGATAAACTGAGACAAATGTACTTACTGAGTGTTACTATCAAAGGAGCTTTTCACTCCTGTTAGGAAGTTGCTGCTGGGGACTGACCAGCTGAAGTATTCCTGCCAGAAGTTGATCACTGGAGTTTTTTTGCAGTTGAATGTGACGAAGTTAGTGGCACCACAGCAGTAAAACTTCCATCTGAAATTAAAGAACAAGGTGTTAATTGACACAACAGGAAGAACACAACTGGATTTTTGACTTTGAGATTTATCGTTTTATCTATCTTTGATCTTTGAGTTGGTCAACTTTTTAAATCATAAAGGTAACAAACCACTCACCTCCTGTCCTCCTGGATGTTGCTGTGTTCGCTGTAGGCCCCTGCAATCACTTTGTTTTCTCCACATGAGAAGTCGATGTCTTGTGAAAAGCCATTCACATAATCTGACCAGCGGCACATCTTGGTTTCCTTGAAAGCCTTGCAGGAAACGCTCCAGAGTCGATCGTTTGTCTCACCATTGTACTCACTGATGTGGAAACAAATGATTATGTGAGAAAACATTTGTATATATAACAAAACAAGAACAAACATAAGGATAAATACATGTTCTTGTTACTTAGTTTCATAGAAGAGACAAGGATAATAATAATAGTAATGCAAAAAGAAATGAAAGACATTTGTTCAACCACATTTTCCAAACTCTGATCTACAGGAAAACAGGTGTTATAGGTGTACTTTTTAATTTAAGACTTACATTTTATGTTAGACCGAAGTATTCAATACTTAAAGCTGAGGCTACACATCATGCACTCCCAGCACAACACATTATGGGTATATCAACTCTAAAATATAGCTCTTCCTAGCTTTCCGAGTGCTCGTCAACAAAAGGATTTATTTATTTTCAGTGCTCACCTTGTGATGCCGGATACAGCCTGGCCAGAAGGACACTGGCGACTCAAAGTGCCGTCCAACTCATTGTCCCAATTGCCATTTTTATGAAGATAATCCTCTGTAAGAAAAACAAGTTCACAGGTTGAGTTACAAGCAAAGCTCTGAACTGGAAACTCCGGACTCTGGAAAAGTTATATTTTGCCGGCATGAGTACAAGTCATAAAATAAGACAAATTATTCTGTTGCTCATTTATTTAATTACTTTATTCATATACTTACTGCAGCCATAAAGCTTGTTGATCTTCAGAATGTCATTTTCTGACATGCCTCCCCTCTGGCCGATTACTGCTGATCCATCGAGGGGAGTGATGGTATCCTGTCCATTCTTGGAGAAGTCCTTTGGTCCATAATGCATCACAGAGCCGTAGTCATATGGTACATTGAGGTTGTTTGTCTCATGTTGGTAGAAGTTATTTACCTGTGCATCCAGGATATTTTCATAGTTGATCTTGACGTAAATGTCCCTGTCAGTTCTACTTTGCTCATGCCAGAAGCCGAGTGAGTGAATGAGTTCATGCTGAATGAGCCCAACATGAACGCATCCATCACCTAGTGATAACTGTTGAGAGCCTCCGATTTGTCCAACATACGACCAACATCCTTGATCTTTCACAATGCTGATGTAGTTGGTCTGACCTGTACGTGGAACAAACCGGATGCAGGTGCTCAAG
This sequence comes from Argyrosomus regius, assembly GCA_946959425.1. Classification (NCBI taxonomy): domain Eukaryota; kingdom Metazoa; phylum Chordata; class Actinopteri; family Sciaenidae; genus Argyrosomus; species Argyrosomus regius. Next base: position 187,956 of record CAMPSB010000274.1, on the reverse strand, counting down.
TGGAAGACATTGATAGCTGCGTCAATCTTGCTCTTGTCGGAGCTGGAGAAGGACTCAGTTATGGCATATGGCACTTGGACTATCTGACTTGACTTTGGCCATCTGCAGTTATCACAGATTCTTGCATTCCTTGTATGTGGGACAGCAACATCTCCCTCAGTTAACTCACTTTCTATTGGTTTGTTTGCAGCAAGGATTTGTGAATTGACTGTCTGAAGGTCTAAAAAAAGAGACAGAACAAGATTCAGTGAAATAAAAGGTGTGCAAAAAAATAAATGTCAATCTTTATCCAATTATTAATTATTGGCAGCCACAGGCAACAAAGTACAATGAAACTCACCTTCTGTTGTTCCTCTGCAGTAACTGAAACTCCAGCGATGATCTCTGTCAATAAAAAACAATGTCAGTATTTACTGACTTCATCAATTAAAGTCCTGCTTGATTGGCAGCAGTGGTACACAATATGAATGTTATGACTGCTTTAGATGAATAACTGTTGGAAGTAGGAATATGACCACATGACCATCCACTGTCAGTACACTTACCCATTGTTATTCTTGTTGTGGGTATGGACGCCTGTTAGGAAGTTGTCTCCAGGGACGTGCCAGATAAAGTCTTCATCCCAGTGGTTGACCATTGGGGTGTCCTGGCATTCAAATGTGATCAACTTTGGAGCAGAGCAGCATCTGAAATTCCATCTGAAACAAGATCACATCGAGCAAACCATTATACAAAAACCACTGAAAGTTTAACATTTAAAGAAGTACCATGATATGACTGTAGAGGGCAGTGACACCAATCCTCAAATGCTGTCATGAAGGTGTGTGCAGATGGATTTTGGTCCAAACATTTGTATTCAACAAGTTATTGATGTTTGAATTGATTAGATTTATTTGGAATTAATTTACCACACACGTCAAGTATGGATATGTATTTGAAAATAAACTCAACATCATGTGAGTTGAAATGAAGTATAACTGTGCTTATATATTATTTAAATTCACATTCAGACATTCATTTACAATACAGTATTTTTATGCATAATTTTAACAAGCTACCAACCTTCTGGCTCCATGTTGGACTTTGAAGTCACTGAAGATACCAGTAATCACATGATTGGCCGGGCAATTGAAGTTGAGTTCTGTCTCATATAATTTGTGGAAACCCGTCCAGGAGCAATCTTGGGTTGTCTCGAAAGCCTTGCATTCAATCTTCCATTGGCGATCGTTGTAAGTGGGACTGTGGGAGCTTTGACATAAATCAAATAAGATTTAATAGAAGGATCAGAAGAACCAGAGAAATATACAGTATAAAGGTATGATCATCAGTAATAAAAAGGTAAATATGTAGAAGTTGTACATATGGTTTCATCTTCATGTGTAACTTACCTTGTAATCCGAGACACAACGTGGTTGTCTGGACAACGAGCATACAAAGTGCCTTCCAAATTGTTGACATATTCCTCTGCTCTGTGTCCAGCTGCAAACAACATGAGGTTAAATGGATTAATAATCAACATCACTGCCACCATCGACATAAGAGCAACAACTGCTGAAGCACAAGTGCTGCTGGCAGCATTTTCAGGTAATTCACTCTCATCTTTACACACAGATATAATAATCCTTCTCTCAGCCCTTCACACTCACCTTCTATAGTGTCAATTACTAATAAGAGGTGGATGTTCTTACCTGTCAGAAGGACGAAAACTGCAATGAAGGTCCACATGGTGTCTGATGAGCTAGTGTCTAACCTGTGAGGAGACTGACTTCACTGACTGCAGGTGCTGCAATTTATACGCTTGTGAGGAGGAAATAGTGACGACACGTCTTCATCTGTGGGTGTGTTCACACATGTTTGAATCAACACGTGTATTTGCTTCCTCATACCAAACAACAGAGCTATGTATTGTCAGAAAATACAAAACAATTTATCGACTCTTCTTCACGTGCCATTGATGTTCCTCATAACTGTCAGATTATTTACCAGAACCACTGTGTTTTTGTAATTAAGAAAAAAATCACTGCAACAGGTCACGCAGCTGTGAGGAAACATTTCAGTGTTCAATTCCATGATTATGAATTTTGTAAAATATCTGCTACAAATGCACTCATTGTGTTTCTGCACTGAGGAGACAAAGTTATCAGGGAGGAGGTCCTGCATGGGTAAATACAGTGTCATGCACCTTTATTATCAGTACATGAACATGGTTTAATACCTACAGGGAAAAACACAACATGTGCAATCTTTCCACTAATGTCAAGACTTTAACAAGAATTATGTAAAAAAAAAACATGTAACACTGGTACTCCTGTTGCCAAATTGTGGAAAGTTAGGTTTCTTGTTCTTTACGTGGTTGCTTTGTACCAGTCACAACAGGCTGAAAGCTGCAGCGGTGCATCTTATTGTCCTGACATGCATCTGCAACATGACCATGTTTTGCTCCAAAGGCTGAAGAAATATTCGGCTACTCACAGCATAATCAAAGTTTGGGTCTAAATTTGACATCCGTAGAAAAGTGTTTTCTCATCTTGAACATCTGCAGATTAATTTCATACATGATTCATTATGTGTAGGTCAAGTATAGTCTGTCATGTGACCAAAGAGCCAGAAAGATGATACACAGGAATGCCAGTAATAATTTTAAAACAACAAGGAAGTCAATGCTTCTCTCATTCAGTAATTAATCTGTTGTCGTAATTTGCCTAATTATTGGCATATTTCCAAGATATCTTTGTGATGTCATAAGTAGGTCAAACTAATACTCAGCATGCCCTTTATGGATAAACAAGAGGAATACAGCCAAGGGAAACTCATGCAACATCACTCATTAAATACTTACTGACTATTGTTTGTTAACTGCTTGCCCACACAGAATGGGGATAATATTTATGTACATACATCACAAATTAAATACAAAAATGTATGTTATACATTTGCATATGTATACATACACACTTTGGAGACATCAAAGTTTTACAGTCAAGTCAGGTTCACATATGAAATTTTCATTGCAAAACCATGTTTCACCAAAATTACCCATAATGACCCAAAATGAACTATAACCACATGGAGGGTTTTGTCTGCAGACGAGATGCTACAGTAATCATTTTGCTTTATTATTGGGACACATCAGAAAATCCTGTCAGAAATCTTCTCATTCATGGTTGCACTGTTATTCCTTTTGTAGGTATGGATCTCTGTTCAGAAGTTGTGAATGAATGAATCACATTAATCACGTCAAGCAAACCCTTATATATTTTTTTATCACACCTTAAATGGAAAATAATTGAGAAGTTAACATCTAAACAAGTAATGAAACTTGTAAAAATATAACACTAAATATTTTTCAAGGAGAAAATCTCAGATGACAATATTTTTATCAGATTCTCCGTGTGCAATCTTTCCACCAGTGTCAAGAGTTGAAGAAGAATGATGGACCAAACAGAAAACAGTGGTACCCCTGTGGGTTAAAGTGTGAAGTTTTGATGAGCAAGCCACATTTTTGTACATGCTTCTACACATTTTAACATATGGATGGGTTAACTGATTGATGCTAACGCTAGTTTGCCTTGTAAGTTTTGTGTATAAAGCCAGAGGACAAAGTTCTTCAAGGGTTCCGTGCAGATCAGTTCAGCTGCAGGCAGCTCGAAGTAGGTGCCCGTTAGCCACGGGTCTAATCTAGGTAACTAGGTCATTTATTACGAGGCTACTCTGAGTATCAAGCATTGTTGTCTTGTTTGCTGACAGGAAGCCAAACCATAAATGCCCTGTAATGCCCTGTCATGACCCAGTTTGTAGTCATGTAATTGGCAGAGGTTTGATCAGTTGGCTGGTGTGAATATGAAGCCGATATCTGACAGTCACGTGACATCAGAAAATAGGTTACAGAAACGATTTCCCGGATTGGGTTCATGTTACCAATCCTGTTTTTATGAGGCCGAGCACTTTGTCTACAAACATCAGATGTGAGGAATTTGCAGTCCACTTCAGAAACAAAATAGACACCATTAGATTGGATTTATGTCAATTTCAGCCTACGAATAAGAACGCCCAAGAACCTTTGCTTTTATGTGAGGAAACACTGGAGAAATTTGTCCTTGTCCCAGTTGGCTGGTGTGAATATGAAGCCGATATCTGACAGTCATGTGACATCAGAAAATAGGTTACAGAAATGATTTCCCAGATTGGGTTCATGTTACCTGTTGGCATCAAATTTAGGGCATTGATTGACTCGCACATAATTGAAGATGTTCCATGCACCCACATGGACATTTCAGTCCACCTCTACTGGACTCTGTAGGCTAGTTGTGGACATCTATAAACCTTTGATCACTTAGTCTGATCAAGTTCTACAAAGATAAAACAGCAGACTATATGACATTTTAATTGCTTTTATATCTACTACATCCACTGCTTAGTAGAGGCTCAGTATTCAAATATGTGTGGTCAGGTGAGAAAAAAGTCTTTCCAAAAGAAATACGAAGTGACAAAAATACATTTTCTATTGATGTCCATTGAAAGTTCAACATCACTTTCACGCACCAATGGGTGCAGCACATTTTGAGAAACAGCTGCTCTGTCGGTCATAAGTGGAAAAAGTCTTCCTGCAACCTTAATGATGCTTGTTAATGTGACAGCTTTTCTTTTCTCTTCCAGCATCTCTTTTTCCGAACATGAAGCAAGCAGACAAAGTGGAAGCCCATGTGCATCAATCGCTGAGCTTTATTTGACTCTCATGTTGTGACATTTGAAGTGTGGCCAGTTTGAAAAACGTGTTTCTGTAACCTTATTTCTGACTTTACATTCCTGTCAAGTTTGCTTCATATTCCCGCCAGCTCGATCACATGAGCATCCAGAATGTAGTCTGTTATAACACCTATGCCAATTACCTAATTACTGAGTTGTGCATTAGTTGGTATTTACCATTCATTGTGGTTTCCTGCCATCTAATTTTTCTGCACAACCTTTTTTAAGAGCAAAGAGAGGAGCAGTGAGAGATGAGAGATACCTGATTTTATGACAATCCAAAAACACTGAACCTCTGCTTGTTCTCACATTCTCTGTTCTGAATAGGTACAACACCAAAATACACCCCAAGTGAAGTTGTTTCTGCCTAGAATTTGAGGACTTGTTGGTGAAGGTTTTCATTCATCCAGGTCATCTTCCTTTGAGAAGAGTTAAATCTGGAGTAACTTGACTGCAGATCCATGAAGACATTTCACCTCTCATTCAAGAGGCTTGTTCAGTTCTGACTGACTAATGGGGACTGTTGTCTGAGTTGTTTAGTTCACCTGAGGTCTCAGATATTATAGTTCATGTTGAATTTATTTAAAAATCAGTATAAAACAGAACAAAACACACACATCTGAACAAATACAAAATCCTGATATCTATGTACATACACCTCAGTAATCACTATATAAACCCATAAATGAATGTTGTACAGTTACACATATACATCTACACATTTTGTTTTCAAGTTTTTCAAGTCAAGTCAGGTTCACGTATAAAATCTTTCATCACAAAGCCATGTTTCACCAGGACGACCCAATGATCTAATCCGGATCAACAATTCATTGCACAACAACATTATGCAAATATTGAACATTACAAACATAAAACACAAATAGTGACACATCTACCCTGCAAGCTATGCTGCACATACAAAGTCCTATCAATCTTAGACACTTTGTGACAACAGGGACAACTTTCAGGAAGTCATTGAGCCTTTGCATCAACACACAATGAACAAATTGAGGGTTTTGTTTGCAGACGAGATTCTACAGCAATCAGTTTGGTGCATTATTGGGACTCATCAGAAAATCTTGTCAGAAATCTTCTCATTCATGGTAGCTTCACTGAGTTTTCCCCTGGCAGTATGAGAAACTCCATCGACGATCGCTGTTAACGAGACACAAAAACATTTTAAACATATTTACAAACTGGTGATTCCATTTTATTCTGAATAATTAGTAAAAATGTTGTCTTCTAAAAACCATTGTGTGATATGGATGTATGCCTGTGATAAACTGAGACAAATGTACTTACTGAGTGTTACTATCAAAGGAGCTTTTCACTCCTGTTAGGAAGTTGCTGCTGGGGACTGACCAGCTGAAGTATTCCTGCCAGAAGTTGATCACTGGAGTTTTTTTGCAGTTGAATGTGACGAAGTTAGTGGCACCACAGCAGTAAAACTTCCATCTGAAATTAAAGAACAAGGTGTTAATTGACACAACAGGAAGAACACAACTGGATTTTTGACTTTGAGATTTATCGTTTTATCTATCTTTGATCTTTGAGTTGGTCAACTTTTTAAATCATAAAGGTAACAAACCACTCACCTCCTGTCCTCCTGGATGTTGCTGTGTTCGCTGTAGGCCCCTGCAATCACTTTGTTTTCTCCACATGAGAAGTCGATGTCTTGTGAAAAGCCATTCACATAATCTGACCAGCGGCACATCTTGGTTTCCTTGAAAGCCTTGCAGGAAACGCTCCAGAGTCGATCGTTTGTCTCACTATTGTACTCACTGATGTGGAAACAAATGATTATGTGAGAAAACATTTGTATATATAACAAAACAAGAACAAACATAAGGATAAATACATGTTCTTGTTACTTAGTTTCATAGAAGAGACAAAGATAATAATAATAGTAATGCAAAAAGAAATGAAAGACATTTGTTCAACCACATTTTCCAAACTCTGATCTACAGGAAAACAGGTGTTATAGGTGTACTTTTTAATTTAAGACTTACATTTTATGTTAGACCGAAGTATTCAATACTTAAAGCTGAGGCTACACATCATGCACTCCCAGCACAACACATTATGGGTATATCAACTCTAAAATATAGCTCTTCCTAGCTTTCCGAGTGCTCGTCAACAAAAGGATTTATTTATTTTCAGTGCTCACCTTGTGATGCCGGATACAGCCTGGCCAGAAGGACACTGGCGACTCAAAGTGCCGTCCAACTCATTGTCCCAATTGCCATTTTTATGAAGATAATCCTCTGTAAGAAAAACAAGTTCACAGGTTGAGTTACAAGCAAAGCTCTGAACTGGAAACTCCGGACTCTGGAAAAGTTATATTTTGCCGGCATGAGTACAAGTCATAAAATAAGACAAATTATTCTGTTGCTCATTTATTTAATTACTTTATTCATATACTTACTGCAGCCATAAAGCTTGTTGATCTTCAGAATGTCATTTTCTGACATGCCTCCCCTCTGGCCGATTACTGCTGATCCATCGAGGGGAGTGATGGTATCCTGTCCATTCTTGGAGAAGTCCTTTGGTCCATAATGCATCACAGAGCCGTAGTCATATGGTACATTGAGGTTGTTTGTCTCATGTTGGTAGAAGTTATTTACCTGTGCATCCAGGATATTTTCATAGTTGATCTTGACGTAAATGTCCCTGTCAGTTCTACTTTGCTCATGCCAGAAGCCGAGTGAGTGAATGAGTTCATGCTGAATGAGCCCAACATGAACGCATCCATCACCTAGTGATAACTGTTGAGAGCCTCCGATTTGTCCAACATACGACCAACATCCTTGATCTTTCACAATGCTGATGTAGTTGGTCTGACCTGTACGTGGAACAAACCGGATGCAGGTGCTCAAGTGGAAGACATTGATAGCTGCGTCAATCTTGCTCTTGTCGGAGCTGGAGAAGGACTCAGTTATGGCATATGGCACTTGGACTATCTGACTTGACTTTGGCCATCTGCAGTTATCACAGATTTTTGCAGCTCTTGTATGTGGGACAGCAACATCTCCCTCAGTTAACTCACTTTCTATTGGTTTGTTTGCAGCAAGGATTTGTGAATTGACTGTCTGAAGGTCTAAAAAAAAGAGACAGAACAAGATTCAGTGAAATAAAAGGTGTGCAAAAAAATAAATGTCCATCTTTATCCAATATTAATTATTGGCAGCCACAGGCAACAAAGTACAATGAAACTCACCTTCTGTTGTTCCTCTGCAGTAACTGAAACTCCAGCGATGATCTCTGTCAATAAAAAACAATGTCAGTATTTACTGACTTCATCAATTAAAGTCCTGCTTGATTGGCAGCAGTGGTACACAATATGAATGTTATGACTGCTTAAGATGAATAACTGTTGGAAGTAGGAATATGACCACATGACCATCCACTGTCAGTACACTTACCCATTGTTATTCTTGTTGTGGGTATGGACGCCTGTTAGGAAGTTGTCTCCAGGGACGTGCCAGATAAAGTCTTCATCCCAGTGGTTGACCATTGGGGTGTCCTGGCATTCAAATGTGATCAACTTTGGAGCAGAGCAGCATCTGAAATTCCATCTGAAACAAGATCACATCGAGCAAACCATTATACAAAAACCACTGAAAGTTTAACATTTAAAGAAGTACCATGATATGACTGTAGAGGGCAGTGACACCAATCCTCAAATGCTGTCATGAAGGTGTGTGCAGATGGATTTTGGTCCAAACATTTGTATTCAACAAGTTATTGATGTTTGAATTGATTAGATTTATTTGGAATTAATTTACCACACACGTCAAGTATGGATATGTATTTGTAAATAAACTCAACATCATGTGAGTTGAAATGAAGTATAACTGTGCTTATATATTATTTAAATTCACATTCAGACATTCATTTACAATACAGTATTTTTATGCATAATTTTAACAAGCTACCAACCTTCTGCCTCCATGTTGGACTTTGAAGTCACTGAAGATACCAGTAATCACATGATTGGCCGGGCAATGGAAGTTGAGTTCTGTCTCATATAAGTTGTGGAAACCCGTCCAGGAGCAATCTTGGGTTGTCTCGAAAGCCTTGCATTCAATCTTCCATTGGCGATCGTTGTAAGTGGGACTGTGGGAGCTTTGACATAAATCAAATAAGATTTAATAGAAGGATCAGAAGAACCAGAGAAATATACAGTATAAAGGTATGATCATCAGTAATAAAAAGGTAAATATGTAGAAGTTGTACATATGGTTTCATCTTCATGTGTAACTTACCTTGTAATCCGAGACACAACGTGGTTGTCTGGACAACGAGCATACAAAGTGCCTTGCAAATTGTTGACATATTCCTCTGCTCTGTGTCCAGCTGCAAACAACATGAGGTTAAATGGATTAATAATCAACATCACTGCCACCATCGACATAAGAGCAACAACTGCTGAAGCAGAAGTGCTGCTGGCAGCATTTTCAGGTAATTCACTCTCATCTTTACACACAGATATAATACTCCTTCTCTCAGCCCTTCACACTCACCTTCTATAGTGTCAATTACTAATAAGAGGTGGATGTTCTTACCTGTCAGAAGGACGAAAACTGCAATGAAGGTCCACATGGTGTCTGATGAGCTAGTGTCTAACCTGTGAGGAGACTGACTTCACTGACTGCAGGTGCTGCAATTTATACGCTTGTGAGGAGGAAATAGTGACGACATGTCTTCATCTGTGGGTGTGTTCACACATGTTTGAATCAACACGTGTATTTGCTTCGTCATACCAAACAACAGAGCTATGTATTGTCAGAAAATACAAAACAATTTATCGACTCTTCTTCACGTGCCATTGATGTTTTTTTTAATCTGATGACTTACATAATAATTCCAACATGTTTCTCATAACTGTCAGCTTATTTACCAGAACCACTGTGTGAACCATGAACAGGGTTTAATACTTACAGGGAAAGTATAGAGTGAAATATGTCAAATAAAAAACACTGGTACTCCTGTAGCCAAATTGTGACATTGACCAGAAAGTTAGGTTTCTTGTTCTCTACGTGGTTGCTTCGTACCAGTCACAACAGGCTGAAAGCTGCAGCGGTGCATCTTATTGTCCTGACATGCATCTGCAACATGACCATGTTTTGCTCCAAAGGCTGAAGAAATATTCGGCTACTCACCGCATAATCAAAGTTTGGGTCAAAATTTGGCATCTGTGGAAAAGTGTTTTCTCATCTTGAACATCTGCAGATTAATTTCATACATGATTCATTATATGTAGGTCAAGTATAGTCCGTCTGTAATAGTTTTAAAACGAGGAAGTTATTGCCTCTGTCATTTAATGGTCAATCTGTGGTAGTAATTAGGTTAGGTAAATACGGATAATTATTGGCATCTGTCCGAGATATCTTCATGATGTCTGTGTAATAAGTAGGTCAAACTAATACTCAGCATGCCAGGGGAAACTAATGCGGCATGACCTATTAAATATTTGCGGACTATTGTTTGTTAACTGCTTGCCAACACAGAAAAAGCGATGCATGTCATTGAGGTCACATCTGTCTAGTTGCTTTCATGTTCAAATGCTTTGCTGCATGGTCCATAATTTTCTCTCTTTGCCAGATGTATATTCTCTCCCTGAATCTTGAAGGAAATCTGTCGTCCAGTCTTTACCACATTTGTCGATGATTGAACTGTGTTTACAGACAAAGACAAAGTGTTCCTAAGCCCATGCATTCATACAGTAATGTTTGTTTGATGGTGAAATCCATACATTTCTTGTAACTGTGCATCGAGAAACATTGTTCTTAATCTGGTTGCCCATACAGTTTTGCACCAGGTGGTGAAACTCGCCCTATCCTTGGATGCCCTTTCACATCAGAATGATTATTTACAAAAACAGAGTTGAAGTCAAATATCTCGTCATTGCATTGTATTCAGCTGAATCTAGATGGAAAATGATTTTTAAATGGTTGCATTCTGTTTTTATTTATGATTCACAAAACGTCCCAATGCTGTTTGGAATCAAGTAAACATGAAAACATTCCACTTTGAAAACTGCAGCAAAGACTCCAGACGCCAAAATCAAACTGGTCTGTTTTAACATTTGATAAGTTGTCTTTGTGCCATTTTGTTTGTCAAAAAGTGTGCCAACCTCTTTGAAATGGGGTTGTCGGTCAATTATAGTCTGCCATGTTAAAATAGAATCCCAAACAAAAGAGCCAGAAAGATGACACGCGAATGTCAGCAATAGTCTTAAAACAACAAAGTAGTCATTGCCAGTCATTCAGGAGTCAATCTGATGTAGTAATTAAGTCAATTATTGTTATTTGTCCAAGATATCCCCATGATGTCATAAGTAGGTCAAACTAACACTCAGCATGCCTTTTATGGATAAACAAGAGGAATAGATTCAGGGGAAACTCATGCAACACAACTTGCTCTTTAAATACTAACACAGAAAAGGGGAAGCATGTCAATGATGAGTCGGATTAGAGGGAGGAAGTCCAGCACCTGACAACCTGGTGCGGCAACAACAATCTGGTCATCAACACCAAAACGACCAAAGTGATCATTGTAGCCTTCAGAAAAAACAATGGCAGCTTCAAGTTTCTGGGTGTCCACATGTCCTTTCCATGCACACCTCGACCCTGGTCGAGAAGGCTCACCAGCTTCTCTTGTTTTTGAGTAGACTCATGAAAGCTCCTCAGATTCTGGTGAACTTCTACTGCTGCACCATTAAGAGGCAAATGCTCTGTCTCAGACCAGAAGGGTCTGCAGAGAGTGGTGAAAACTGCCCAGTGCATCACTGGTTTACCTCTGTGTCTGTGGAGGGAGGGCAGCATTGTCAGGGTCACCTCTCGCCCAGGTCACAGACTGTTTGCCCTCCTCCCCTCTGGGAGGCGCTACAGGTCTCTCCAACCCAGAACCAGCAGGCTCAGGATCAGCTTCTTCTCATCAGCTGCACCAAGGTGGTAATAAATCATTTATTGTCACTGTGAAATCATTTATATGATTTATCTAGCAGGTTGTTTCCTGTACATGAGGTAGTTGGATATGATATAGTATATATACAGTATGAACAGCATGAGTAGATTGACTATGAGTGACGATATTTAGAATAAATTATGTAGATTCAGAGGATCTTTGAGACACAGGGCTGTTGCACAGGGAGCACCTGGTGTTACCTGTTCATCAAAGCAAAATAAAATAAGATCAAATTCATTTTTAGTCGTTTATGACGTTTAGAAAGTAAAATAAAGTCTTTTATTGGAATGTATCTGTTTACAGTAACAGTTTGATGAAGCATCGTGCTCCGGGATGATTTATGATGTATTGTCACGCTGCCAAACAGTGGTTTCTAAAAACAGATCATAAGACAGAAGGAGTGTCTGACTCGAGTCTGCCAGGTAAGAATGAGAGTATGTGTGTGTGTGTGTGTTTGTGTGTATGCATGCAAACACCTGCTGTCCCACATTTTTGCATGTGTGTGTGCATGCTTTCCTTGCTGCTGTGGCGCACACACTTTCTTTGTGAGTGCAGAGGATGAATGAGAATGACAGGGAGGATTTGGGGGGTATTGAAATACCTAATACAATGAAAAGCCACTTTTCCCTTTTGTTTGCCTTGCATGACAGGGGACAAAGCGAGCCACAAGTGGGGCTTAACATTCCATTTGGCTGGAGAAGAGGAAGGCAGCTGGCGCGGTGGAAAGGCCATGCTGTGGCTGTGTGGACACACCAAAAGGGGTATATTAGGTTTCTGGGGCCATGAGGAATGCATGGGAAACAGTCAGGGGAGAAGAGTGGGGGTGCATAGGTGCTGAGTTGTGGAAAGGAAAGAGGATAGCCAGTTTGTTCCCAACCCCCTTTTGGTGCTGACAAAACTTCAGGGAACAGCTAATAATGTAACAGATGACAAAATTTGAACGGAACACCACACATTGTAACCTGTAAACTATATGAGTGAGTCATATCAGGTAGGAAACCCCAAACATGACCATCAGAGAGCTGTCAGTCAAAATCAGCCTTAAGTCACTCAGGTTGAGTTCAGACCAGCCGGCAAGTCTACAAGCAAATTACAAGTCAAGAGGCAATTCTTTCAGATAAAAAAACATTTTCCATTAAAGGTTTTTGGATTGGATTTTTTTCTTTTCATCAGCTTCTGTTTGAATATTTAATTAAGGTGCTCCTGGTTAAAACTTTAACCTTTTTCTTCTTTCAAGTCCAGATAAGCTAACTGTCTAACTGTCCTCTGATAAACTACCGTCTATTACCTCCTGTTGATCTGCACTGACCTGTAATCAGGTGAATGGTGTCTCTGTCATTCGTACGTCTGTTCTCACACTATGTAACTTTGGGCTCCGGGTCGGGAGAAGTACGTAACGCTTTACGGCACTAAGTCACACACCACCAACTATTTCACTGATTTTGGTGAAACTGGATCATATTTTATGGAGAAAATGTTTTCTGGTTTTCCCTCTGATGTCCTCCGGCTGCTCCGCCTCAACTCTCTGTGATTTACAGAGTTTATGATGGACAGTAAAGTAAACTGCTGACAACTGTAGCTGCTGTTAGCTCATGTTAGCTCAGCTTGTTAGCTGCTGTTAGCTAATGTTAGCTCAGTTTGTTAGCTGCTGTTAGCTCAGTTTGTTAGCTGCTGTTAGCTCAGTTTGTTATACCAGCTGACATATTATGGTCATGATTTGTCTCATCATGTTCAGTTTTGAGCTTTTAGCATCTGTTTGTCGTCTGATGTGTTCTGATGTGGCGTTCAAGACTCTTTGACATGTGTGAGAAAAACCTGCTGTGGCTCCGTCACAGTCACTTTAATGGACCTCAGTGTTTTGTGTTGAGGAATGGGCTTCAATTTTCTCACACATAAACACACACAAAGTACACATAGAGGAATTTAGTACACACCTCTCTTGTGAAGCTCCTCCCACACTGACAGCTCTAATCTAATTGGTCTATTCTCTCTCAGCGCCTTTTGGCTGCATGTCAAGCACACACACACACACACACACACACACACACACACACACACAACAGAGCGTAACGATCCAGAGAAATCGCAGGTGTCATTTAAACTGAACCATGACCAAACATTTAAGTGAGAAGAGAGAGACATAAAGGGATAAAATCTAAAGAAAAAGAGACAGTGTATCCCATCTTAAGACTGCGGTCCTGGGAGGAAGCGAAGAAAACAAATTAGTGGAGAGAAAAGTCGAGGATAAAGAGGGACCCCATGTTGATTAGCTCAGACCAGCATGAATACCAATGAACGAAGCGTAGATGAGTATTGCACATGTAAATCTTTCAGGAAACCCTCTGGAACCTTCTCTCTCTTTTTATCTGAACTGTGGGAGGTTTACCCTACATGCCAACGCTCTGTAGGCCCTCCGCCCGGGGCTCTACGCCCGGCTGACGTCGTCATGTGGACGCTGATGAAGGCTCGGAAAAATAGAGTGTAAAGTGCAGTCAGAAACAGAAAAGAGAGGGTGTCTTTGTGTTCACTGTGTTCTTGTTACTTGGCAGTAGAAGTGCACGTTGTGGAGTGGAACAAGGACGAGACATTCTGTATTCATCAGCTCAGTCCATCATGAATACAGAAGGCTTTGCTAAAGGCACGAGAACCTCTTCTCTCAACACTGAGAACACTGTTAGTCTACATGTCAAGACGGCTGAGCTGGATTAGATACAGGTCTAAAACCTGGACGTAGTCTTCGTGACGTCCCCGCAGACTGTCTAAAACCTGGACGTAGTCTCTGTGACGTCCCCACAGACTGTCTAAAACCTGGACGTAGTCTTCGTGAAAGATCTCCGGACGTCCCCGCAGACTGTCTAAAACCTGGACGTAGTCTCCGTGACGTCCCCGCAGACTGTCTAAAACCTGGACGTAGTCTCCGTGACGTCCCCGCAGACTGTCTAAAACCTGGACGTAGTCTCCGTGACGTCCCCGCAGACTGTCTAAAACCTGGACGTAGTCTTCGTGACGTCCCCGCAGACTGTCTAAAACCTGGACGTAGTCTTCGTGACGTCCCCGCAGACTGTCTAAAACCTGGACGTAGTCTTCGTGACGTCCCCGCAGACTGTCTAAAACCTGGACGTAGTCTTCGTGACGTCCCCGCAGACTGTCTAAAACCTGGACGTAGTCTCCGTGACGTCCCCGCAGACTGTCTAAAACCTGGACGTAGTCTCCGTGACTGTCTAAAACCTGGACGTAGTCTCCGTCCCCGCAGACTGTCTAAAACCTGGACGTAGTCTCCGTGACGTCCCCGCAGACTGTCTAAAACCTGGACGTAGTCTCCGTGACGTCCCCGCAGACTGTCTAAAACCTGGACGTAGTCTTCGTGACGTCCCCGCAGACTGTCTAAAACCTGGACGTAGTCTTCGTGACGTCCCCGCAGACTGTCTAAAACCTGGACGTAGTCTCCGTGACGTCCCCGCAGACTGTCTAAAACCTGGACGTAGTCTTCGTGACGTCCCGTCCCCGCAGACTGTCTAAAACCTGGACGTAGTCTCCGTGACGTCCCCGCAGACTGTCTAAAACCTGGACGTAGTCTCCGTGACGTCCCCGCAGACTGTCTAAAACCTGGACGTAGTCTCCGTGACGTCCCCGCAGACTGTCTAAAACCTGGACGTAGTCTCCGTGATGTCCCCGCAGACTGTCTAAAATCTGAAACAACAGTTTATTTAAATGAGCAAATGTTTTCTGTCAAGACAGACAGACAGACAGACAGACAGACAGACAGACAGAATGAGACAGCAGAGAGAGACAGACTGGTGACAGTAACAAAAGAACTCACCACTAAACATCCTCAAAGATGCCATGAATGAGAAACCTTTACAGGTATAATTAGTCCATTGATTGTAGAGCACTCTAGCACTCTCCCAAATGGCTCTGACTATAATAATCTATTATTCTGATTCATGTGCTGATGTATGATGAAGTGCAACACCAGCGTCCTCATATTTCCTGTTTGTGCTCATAATGCAACATCATTTACGTTTGCATTTTTCTGGGAGCAAGTGTGAACCCGCTATCACCTCCTGGTTTGTGGACGACAGTTTTGAAGCCTCGAGTTTGGCATTATGTATGTCAACATCTTGTTTCTTTTGGAGCCGGAAGTGACCATATTTGGACGAGAGCATGGAGCTGGTGTGCTATGTTCTCGTATTCGAGGAACTAAAATCTGTTTTTGAGGACAGAAAGTTGATGCAGGAACAGAACCTGGATTGACAGTTTGAGCTGGGTTTGGTGAGCCCGGTGTGTAAAGCTGGACTCACCGAGAACAGACTTAACGTCCTTGTTTGTTTTGCTGTGTTTTTTGTGTGACGTCTGTTTTATCTATGAAGTCTGGAGACATTAGAGAGAGCGACATAACTGCTTCAGTTTCTGTCGTAAAGGCCGACAAAGCCATTGAAGTATTCTAAATATAGCGCACACATATTAATCTTTTTAGGATGCTAACATATGTTCAGTACATTCATTTCATGCTTCTTAAAGCTTTAGGTGTGTCAACCCTTGACTACTGTAGATAACACACTGGCTCTGGATCAGTACAAGCTGAACTATCCCAGTAAGAACAGTATGTATTGAGTGTGAGTTCATGTGTGCTGCAGGATCTGTGGGAGTAAACCAAATGTCATCTAATTACAATGTACTGACTATATATTGACTATGCAGCTCAACAGGTAAGTCGTGTTTAGTTTCATGTCACCTCACGAGGTCTTGAAGTCCTCACATGCTCTGCAGAGTTTTAATGTACAGTAACATGCAGGGCCAAAGTGCTGATAAAAACAAACTGTCTTACAAACATTACACATCAAATCAAAGTGTGAGTGACACCCTCTGTCCTTAGACCCTCGGTTCGAGTGAGGAAAAACTTGCCCACAAAAAACCCTTTTAACAGGGAAAAAAGTGGAAGAAACCTCAGGAAGAGCCACAGAGGAGGGATCCCTCTCCCAGGACGGACAGACGTGCATCAGCGTTAAACCCTGTAAGACGAGGTGTGGAACTCTGTGTTTGCATCTTGATTTGAATATTCAGAGATTGAACAGAAATCAGCTTGTAAAGTGGCTTGATTGCTGCAGAGCAACCGGTCCTAAAAGAGAAGCAGCAGCATGGCAGCATGCAAAGGTTTTCTGTGTGAAACACCCTGCAGCTGTAGCTGTGAAAACAACCCGACATGTTCAGCATGTGACACAGATGTGTTTCTTAATGACACACGGGGGGTCAGGCGGTGATAACTGGGGTCACACTGCTGCTTTACTCACAGATAACTCTCTCACAAGGCTTCACCTCATATATGGAGGGTTAGCGCACCTCATTACATGTGCCATGAGCTATGAAGCTAAAACATGACATCAGGCTGACAGCTTCCATACATGCAGTTATATAACACTCCTGTGAGTCCTGAACCGTCACTTAGTTATGCTGCTATAGGCCTAGACTGCCAGGGGACTTACATGATGCACTGAGCTCTTCTCTCCATCTGAACTAACTCATGTTATTAAAACATGTATCCTCACTTCTTCCCCAGTGTTTTTCTGCTTTCTCGTCTCGCAGGTTCTCATGGATCGTGGCTACTGTACGAGCCTGCTGCTGCGGTCCTGATGACGTCCACTATAACTAATATTGATATTATTACAACAATTATTCACATTCACAGTTTGGAGCAGGTTGCTGCCCCAAGTGAAGGAGCTCAAGTATCTCAGGGTCCTGTTCACTCGTGAATGGAAAATGGAGAATGAGATGGACCGGCAGGTCGGTGCAGCGTCTGCAGTACTGCAAACACTGTACCGGACTGTTGTGATTCAGATGGAGCTGAGCCAGAAGGCAAAGCTCTTGATTTTCCAGTCCATCTATGTTCCAACCCTCACCTATGGACATGAGCTTTGGCTAGTGACCGAAAGAATGAGGTCCTTCATACAAATGTCCGAAATGAGCTTCCTTCACTGTCTGCGATCAGCCTGAGAGATAAGGTAAGGAGCTTGGACACCAGACCAACCAGTTTCATACCAATATATATCCTGAAGGTTTTATAGAGGGAATTGTTCATTCATAGCCTGGTTTATAGAAGACTTTATTCCTAAAACATGTTGAAAAAAGGATTTTTTTATGGCTGTAAGTTTTCCTGTTCTTGCTCAGCCTTTAAATGTGATATGAACAAACGCTGCTTTTAAATGATTAAGACTAAAGGAAGCTGTGTGGACATGCAGCAGAATCGTTCTGCGACTGCCACACATGTAATCTGACACACACACACACACACACACACACACACACACATTCATTGTCTCACATACCCGCTCACAATCAGGATCCAGTGTTTTGCTGGTGTTAAGCCACAACAGCCTTGTTGCACCTGTTACTATTGAAACGCAGCACTGGTACGGCAGCTGTTCATGCCTGTGCCATCACTCCTCTATCTGTCTAGGAGACAAATTCCTCCTTAGAAAAATGTGGCAATTATACTAATACCCTGATCTACGTAAATACTCTGCAGTTGAACGAGAAAACACAGAGCACAGCTGTTCAGAGATAGAACGATAGAAAGAAACAAAGAACTGAATGAGGATGAGCGGAAGAACAAAGTATTATTAAAAGTTATTACACCACTTTGTTGAACACTCGATTTTGACTCCACAGTTTATAATTCCTGGATAGCAGACTGATGATATGAACAACAGGCCACAGTGAACAGAATAAAATCATTTTGAAATCAATATTTGTGTCAAATTATAAATTTCTCCCGCGAGTAGCCGAATAAGAGAGATAATGTATAAGGATATAATAGTTGTGAAAAGAAAACCCTTCCGGTTCATGTTGGGATCCTGAATCACTGTGTCGTGTTTCACCACATTGACCGACTCGATGTACATGCTCGATGACATGATACACACCAATTAACTTAAAGCAACTTTTAATAGAAACTTCATAGTACCAGAAACTGGTACTTTGGAGATTTAGCGCCCCCAGTTTCAGAGGCAGCATGTGAAATATTGAGTTGAATAGTTTAAATTTAATAAATAGTGTGTAGATTATCTTTTGTGCCATTGGATGTTTTGTCTTCTTGTATTTATTGTATTTAATGTTTAACATTTGGACAGGCACTGCCCCCACATAGACATCATGGACATCTGATGTGCATAATATATAATCCCGGTCCCCAAGAAATCCACCATCACAGGACTGAATGACTACAGGCCCGTCGCCCTCACATCTGTAGTCATGAAGTCCTTGGAGAGACTGGTGTTGTCGCACCTGAAGGACATCACAGACCCCCTGCTGGACCCCCTGCAGTTTGCCTACCGGGCAAACAGGTCAGCGGATGATGCAATCAACATGGGACTGCACTACATCCTCCAACACCTCGACTCTGCAGGAACGTACGCCAGGATCCTGTTTGTGGACTTCAGTTCAGCGTTTAACACCATCGTTCCAGACATCCTCCACACCAAACTCACCCAGCTCACTGTGCCCTCATCCACCTGTCAGTGGATTACAAACTTCCTGACTGACAGGAAGCAGCAGGTGAGGCTGGGGAGCATCACATCCAGCACCCGGACTATCAGCACTGGCGCCCCCCAGGAGTGTGTGCTCTCCCCACTGCTCTTCTACCTCTACACCAACGACTGCACCTCAGGAGACCCATCTGTTAAGCTCCTGAAGTTTGCAGACGACAACGGTCATTGGCCTCATCCAGGACGGTGACGAGTCTGCATACAGACGGAGGTCGAACGGCTGGTCTGCTGGTGCGGTCAGAACAATCTGGAGCTGAACACGCTCAAAACTGTGGAGATGACAGTGGACTTTAGGAGAAGCCCCCCCACTCTGCCGCCCATCACCATCACCAACAACACTGTGACTGCTGTTAAAACCTTCAGGTTTCTGGGCTCCACAATCTCCCGGGACCTGAAGTGGGAGACCAACACAGTCACCATCATCAAAAAGGCCCAGCAGAGGTTGTACTTCCTGCGCCAGCTCAGGAAGCTCAGCCTGCCTAAGGAGCTGCTGACACAATTCTACTCTGCCATCATTCAGTCTGTTCTCTGCTCTTCAATCTCTGTTTGGTTTGGATCGGTCACCAAACAGGAAAAGAACAGACTGCAACGGACAATAAGGTCTGCAGAGAAAATTATTGGTGTCAGCCTGCCCTCCATCCAGGACCTGTACCTGTCCAGAGTCAGGAAACGGGCAGGTAACATCTCTGCAGACCATCACACCCTGGTCACAAACTGTTTAAACTTCTCCCCTCTGGGAGGCGCTACAGAACTCCGTAGGCCAAAACATCCAGACACAAGAACAGTTTTTTCCCCCAGGCTGTCTCTGTGATGAACAGCTAAAACCCGGACTCAAATGTCAGTAACATCAGCTGTAAAATATCTGTACACTCATACTGTCATTTATATTTATGTATATATATTTATGTATATATATTTACCTGTTCTTGTTTATGTCTACGTTTTTTATCTGTTGTACAAAGAGAGCTAAGTGAAACCGGAGTCAAATTCCTCGTGTGTGTTCACATACCTGGCAATAAAAGTGATTCTGATTCTGATTCTGATTCTGATTTGGTGGTGGCCATTTGGTTCAGTACACGCTATACAAGCCTTGTAGCCAAGTATTGTTGTTGGTTCCAGTATTGTGTTGTATATCCTGCCAGAAAATATCTTCTCATGTAAGGGATCACAAACTCCCTGTTTTAGTGTATATATTTAGGCCCAAGTGTAAGTTTCCCAACAAAATCAAACGTTACTTGATCCTTGATTGACTTCTGAAGGGTCTTAATTAATGACTGACATCATGGTGGATTCATAACCTACTGTACTCGAGCCATCGTCTGCAAGCTGGAGGACGGAGAACTGATATATAAAAATTTTGAACAAGACTTTTTGAGAAGTGTTTCTCTGATCCTTCACCATCTGCCTCTCCTTCTTCTGCTTCATCTCTTTTGTTCGTTCTCTCGCTGCCTGTCGCCCTGTCTAGAGAGGAAGAGTCAACATTTTCCCTCTTCTGAAAGCCACCGTACAGGCTGACAGAAAGGCTGACACACCATCTCCAGCATCTTGACACTCCCTGTCTCTATATTCCTGCATGTCAGCATCTCTTCTGTTCTCCCTCCGACGCCTTCCTTTCTCTAACAGCCTATAATCAAAGTCTGAGACACTGATTCCGACTTATCAGCGACATATGGAGGACATCTTTGTTTGGTACGAGCATAAATGCAGCGGTTATCAAGGGACATCCTGTAAACCGCCTCCCACCCCCCCACTGTGTTTGAAACTACAATATGTCCATACAAACACGAATATTACTGCTAGTATTCGCTGCAGTATTTGCTGTTTTGTTCTTCTGGTACTCTGGTTAGATGTTTTGTGCTTAATTAAAATGTCCAAGTTCTATACTGCCTAAGTAAACACCATATACAATATATAGGTGTAGAATGAATATATTTACTTACTTAGTTATGTGAACCTGAAAACAGATGCAAAAAAACCAACTTTAATTAGAAGAGAAAATATGTGAAAAGTGTTGCATGCAGTGAAAATTAGGTGGAGAACGAATGTCAATAAAATAACTACAGTAACAATGTGTGGTTACAAACATCCAGAAATCAGTTCCTTTACTGTCCATGCTGAATTACTGACACATTTTTAGTCACATATGGGACATTAACTCTGGTATTTTGTCCATTATTGTTTCCCGTCCTCAGTGTGAATGCAGGCACAGTGAGTGGACCCAGAAAAACAGGTGAGTGATTTGAGATTCATTGAAGTACCTACATACTGCATTTCAGTACAACTTGGAGGTACTCGTTCATTTGTATGTTATGGCACTTTATACTTCTACTTAAATTACATTATAACTGTGACATTACAACATATTGTTGTAATGTCACAGTTGCCTGGTTGCTCAAACAAGCCATCTGTGACGACACCCACCTGTCAATCAAAGCGTCCACGCTCTTAATTCTGCATAACTTTAAGCCTTAATATAATCTGAACAGGAGGTTTGAGGAAATGTGGTGAATCCTCTATGTTCAAATATAAAATCACATTTTAGTATAGAAAACACATTTTACTACGTGCAGCTGTAGATACACGAGAATGTAACTGCCACATTTCAACGTTTCAGATGAATATGATTCTCCTCTGGGGGATGAAGTGCACAAGTGTCGGGGTGAAGAGGCTCAGACGTGTTTAATCGAGAAAAAGTGAATGGAAAGAAAAGACGAGAAAAAAGAAAGGAAAGGAAATGAGACGGGAGAGAGGAGAGGTTATGAGAGAAGTGGACGGGGAAGCAAAAGAAATGAGATCGGGAAGAAAGACGAGGAAAGTCTATTGACGTTAATCCCCACATGGAAACCACAATGATGTGTAATTTCTAAGATGTGCGGTCATCATTTATGGAATCAGATATCTTTTCTTAAAACCCTAATAATATGTCACATTCTGGAGATACGGCTTTTCAAAGCTGTGGAGGAGAGAGGCAAAGAAGAAGAAAAAAAAGGAGTGAAGTGAGGTGAGGAGAGGAAATGAAAAGGCGGGGGGAGAGATGAGGTAGAGGATAGCAGAAACAAGGAAAAGAAAGCAGCAATATGAGAGAGAAAACAATAGAAGTGCAGACAACTGGAAAGTACAGCAGAGAAAGAGAGATATGAGGCTGTGTACAATATAAGTTTGAGTAAACATGGAGGATGACGTCAGCCACCGACAATCTGTACATCGACTCAAGGCTTCATCCCACAAAACAGACCGATTTTATGTCTTTGTGAGGTATTCTTTTAAAAAAACACACCAGCCAAGGCCCCGCGGGTTTCTGCTTAACAGTAAATGTGTGGGAATGTACGACGACGCTATATGATTGTGCTTTCATGACAAATACTTTACTGTACATTCAACTCAAGGCGAGTTGCGGAGGATAGGGAGGTGGAGATGAAGCGAGACGTGAGGAGGAGTGGTTAGAGAGTAAATGGAAGAATGTGAGACCGAGGGAGGAGGAGGAGGAGGAGGAGGAGGAGGAGGAGAGCAAAGTTGTTTGTGAAGAAAAGTACACAGAGTTATGAACAGTTTGTTTTGTTTGTCGGCAAGGTCGGTGAAGAGATTATTCAGGTTGAGATGCCCCTGATGGAGCCACACACACTGGATGTGAACAAATTCTATAATTTACTGGAATGTGGAGCATTTTGTAATTCATGTCTCTCTCTACTTTAAAGCAACATTACTGTCTGAGTGTAATCCCACTGTGTAAATATGTTCAGCTGTACTCGAGTATTTGACTCGGCGTCTGTCTTTCAGCTTTTTATTTCACCAAGCTCTCACCAACCACTAAAAGTCAGTCCCAGATTTACTCTTGTCCGGCGGCTTCTTGCTCGCTCACTCTCTCCTTTTCTCTTCTTAGCTTCCTCCGTCAACGTCCTCTTCGCTCTCTTCTCCTCTGCCATTATGTCCATAGAAGCTGCTGACTGCTGGGCCTGTAAACCTCCTCTTCTTCTTCTTCTTCTTCTCCTTCTTCCCGGTGGTCCAAAACGCCTGTGGTCCAAACACTAACACTCCCCCAGTGCTCTGAACTCACTGCAGCAAACAAACTGAGCTAACATTAGCTAACAGCAGCTAACAAACTGAGCTAACATTAGCTAACAGCAGCTAACAAACTGAGCTAACATGAGCTAACAGCAGCTACAGTTGTCAGCAGTTTACTTCACTGTCCATCATAAACTCTGTAAATCACAGAGAGTTGAGGCGGAGCAGCCGGAGGACATCAGAGGGAAAACCAGAAAACATTTTCTCCATAAAATATGATCCAGTTTCACCAAAATCAGTGAAATAGTTGGTGGTGTGTGCTTCACTAATGGAGGCCTAAGTGTGGTCTGTATAACAGGAAAGGAATCGTAGATAAAACAAGTTCAATAGAAGTTGAATAAAACTAAATTTAAAAATAAAATATGATAAAACTATCATGTAACTAAATATTTGAATTCAAAGATCACGCCCCTCTGAGGTACTTAAATGTCCTGAAACCAGCACTAATACAAACAATGTGTTATTCCAAGGTAGACATTGTGCGTGAGTTGTGTTTATTTTGCAGTATTGAATGTACTGAAAAGAAAGTCACACGTGCTGGAAACACACACAGACATTTCTTAATGACAAACAGACATGAACAAACACACTCACCCCCCACACACACACACACCCACACACCCACACACCCACACACCCCTTAATCATGGATCATCTTGACATTCTGTGTGAACACGCCCGGCTGTTGGGTATGTTTGTAATATCAACAGCTCAGAGAATGTTGAGGGAGTGTTCGCGGCTAATCTAAATTAGATTGGGGCAGATCAGGGAGGCTGAGAGGGGAGGCAGCATCACCCCCCTGCAGCCTCCTCCCAGACGCAGTTCAGCTCGGTTCAGTTGTGCAGACATGAAGAGGTCATGTGACGGCAAAGTGGGAGAGAGTGTTCTCACAAATGTTCAGCTCGTATATGAATGCTTCACATTCAGAGCGCCATTTATTTTACAATCACTCCCAGTGAATCAAAACATGTTCAATGATGTCCTGATCTTTGTTTTCTAGATAATTTAAGTTGTCATCAACGTAACAATGTATATTTCAGGTTCCATTTATTGATATCTATGATTTTATTTTGGTGGGTTTCCACCCGGTTTCCTTCCCCGGGTTTCCAATCTTCTTGAAGCTGTCAGGTTGTGTTGTGAGGGAGATCCTGACCCACCGTGCAGAGTTCATCGTCACATCATCTCCATCAGTGAACAGAGGGACTGACCCGGCTCTCTCTGCCCAGACGGAGGCAGTTTTCTGGGGGACAGTTCATGAAGAGTCTGCAGGGAGGACTGACTGAGTTCACGTGACTTATAGATACTGTTAGTTTACTTTTAGGTGTCATCACTATTTGTTAGATCAGGATATAACAGAAACTTACATATGTAAAATTACAGTATGACCCTCTTTCTCTTTCTCACTCCCAGCTTGGTCAGACGCTTCAAATCAGAACGCTGTAAAATTTGAACATGTCTGGTTAGACTTTCAAAATAAAGCTTGCAGAGTCGCAGTTTTGAGTTAAAATAAGTCAAAAAGAAGTCAGTGACATGACCTGACACATGGAAACATTACTCCCAGCCTGACACTCCGACGACATGATGCAGTGAAGCTATGGGGATTTTCATTGTTGATGCAACTGCACAACACTTAATGCTATTATTATATCCTACCCTGTTACTGCACTATTTATAGAGTGAGTTTGAGCTTCCTGAGTTCACCTGTGGAAACTGTGACTTTGCTGTGTCATTGAAGATTTTCCAGCTTCATTTTTACCCCACAGACATGAGTGTGGTATCGATGTGGACGAGGAACTCTCAGCAAACATTCACAGAAACTCCTTTAATTGACAGTAAAGACAGTGGGATGAAGGTGAAATGTCCAGTTTAGTCAGAAAGCATCAGAACAGAGCTCAGCTTGTTTTTGTTCTGACTTTTAGGGAGTGCTCTCTCAGTCGGGCGATGTTTAAAGAATTTGTGTGTGTGTGACAGTAATTATGGATTAGGCGTCCTTCATCACCATTGTTGATTTTTGTTAATATTTACAGTTCCTCTTTAGTTACTTTGTTATGATAGATTGGATGATTACTCAGAGCAGCGTGCCAGCGTCTTATGTTCAATAAAGAGAGATAGGAAAATATAAAGATGAGGAGGAGGACGAGGAGGAAGAGAGAGAGTTTGAGTTTGTTTGTATATTTGGACCTGAGCTGCACTGTGGGCCACATTTCAGGCCCATGCTGTCTTATGGTTTTAAATAAAACCTGCACAATTCTCAAATCTGAACATATTAAAACTCAGAGAGGACGTAAAATGTTCCAGTCGTACTTTTAATTTCAAGACAAATTCAACATAGAAACTTTTGGAAACAAGAACCATGTAAAGTCCGAATGAACCTGTGTGATAAGTGATTTAACTTTTTAAACTTGAGTTCTATTCAGCTATCAGTAAACATTGGCTGAGAGAGTCTTCAAGAAAAGGACACAGAAAAGTGATGAGTCTCGATGAAACACTGTTCACCAACTCTGTTCAGCTCAGAAAACGATGGCAGGATAGTGTGTTATAATCAAGTACCAGTCAGTTTTCATTCAGTGATTTTCTTTAATTTCATTTTGACAGTGTAGATTAACTGAAGATGTCAAAACTATGAAATAACATTTAGAATCACGTGGCACACATTAAAACTTTAAAGAAAGAAAAATCACTTTTATATTTTAGATTCTTTTCTTTGATGACAGCTTTGTAGACGACATCATCACCTGAATGGTTTTCCAACAGAGCACTTGTTTGGCTGTATTTCCTTCACTCTGCAGTCCAACGCACCTCAAACCTTCTTAATTGGGTTTAGGATTGGTGATTGGTGATGGCCAGGTCATGTGTCACAGCACAATAGGTTGTAACGGTCACCTGACCTTCCATGTCGAGAGCCTGGAGGTGTGGCATGGGATGGGGTCCCAGATGGATGGCATGCCTCTTTCTGTTCCTTCTCTGCGTCTCACAAAGACACGGCGGTCTGAACCAAAAATCTCAGATCTGGACTCATCAGACCAAAGTCCAGATTTCCTCTGGTCTAATGTCCATTCATGTGTTTGTTGGTCCGAGCAGTTTGTAGTTTCTTTGCAGTAATTCAGACCATGAAGGTCTGATTCACACAGTCTCCTCTGAGCACTTGACGTGTCTACTACTTGAACTCCGTATTTATATTGGCTCTGATACAAGGTGCTGTTAAATGATGTTTTGTTTAGGCATCTATTCAAATATTGAAAGTGAAGACTGTATATAGGCTTAGCACATTGTGATTGGAGGATATGATGGCCATTCCCATGCAATGTTATGTCTTATAAGTTGTTTTGGGCAGAAAAAGTAGTTTTTGGGTTGATGCTAGATTTGAATCCTTGAATCCTTGAATCCTTGAATCCTTGATTTAGCCAGCTAGAAAATTGATGTAAATCAATCAAGACCTCGACAAACACCATAGAAAATAGAATTTTTCATTTGGAGGATTCTGTTGCGTTTTTCGATGAGATGTTGAGGACTTCTCTTGTGTAAATTGCTCAGAAACTCCCTTATTGTGAATCTCCTGTGGAAAGCCTTCCATCCTCTGAACGGCCTCCGTCTCTAGTTTGTGGTTGGACAGTTTCATGAGGCTGTTATTATCCTCGAGGTAGCAGGAAGAAATGGCTCCTATGGGGACAAACATCAACGCACATGAATACAACTGGGCTCATTGAATCCTCAACAGTTTCAGCTTTCTACTCAGACCCAATTCATGCAATTCCAATTCTGTTTAGAGACCCCACTGTGCAGAAATATTCAAATAAACCCGGTGAAACTAACACATTTATACGGCATTAAAATAACTGCATAATTTTTGCCCAAAGCTGCATGGAATTAGCATAAAGTGAGCATGTATGTAAAGTGGAGCCTCGTGGGCACCCATAGAACCCATTTTTCATATATCTTGAGGTCAGATGTCAAGGGACCCCTTTTGAAAGTGGTCATGTCAATTTTTCAATTGCCAAATTTTAGCCGAAATTTAGAGCAGTGATTACCCGCCCTTACGGACAAGCTGGCATGACATGGTTGGTATCAATGGATGCCTTTGGTATTTGACTTTCATATGATACCAGTGTCTTTACTCTAAGCTCTCTACAGCCTCTGAAAGATGACAGTAATGTCGGCCAGGGACATCAGCGTCCCCACAGAGTGGAAGAGGGGTCGGCAGAGGGTCAGCGATGAGGTAAGAAACATTTTCTGATAGCAGACTGTGTAATTAGTAATTAAATGTTCTGGTCATTAGTCAACTAAACCTTTCCTCTATCAGGGTCATCAATAACTGCTGGAACACACAGGTAAAGATAGAAAGAGTTAAACTCAAACACATTAAATTCAGTTCAGGTCCACAATAAGATTTCATTCGACTGATACTTGTTACTTGGATTATACAGGTGTGCATGATGCTAATAAGAACACAGCTGGATAAAGGTTGAGTCCTCATATTCGAGGAACACGCTGCATTCCCTTTCAGTCAGTCTTGTAGTTTAAATGAGAGGATTAGACCGATGCATGTTCAGGTGCTGATATATTTTAGAAGGAAAGGACCATTTTACCAATGCTGCTGCAAAAAAATCAAAGCACATACAAAAAACAAATCTCTGTGTAAGCTTGGTGTTAAATGTCATTCAAGCCTGTGATGACTACAGCTCCCACTCATGTTCAATATCTCCCCATGAGTGCTTCTACCGGAAAAGTGGTTTTAATGCTGACGTGAGTACACAGCAGCATGATGACATTTTAAAACATCAAAGTTCTGTAAATGCAGCTGAGGTACGGTAACTTTTGAATTTAAAGAGACGTAATGTTGACATTTCACATTCAGCTACACGGTGATGCTACAGAGCTTTTGAGCGGCTAAATGGACGTCAAAACGTGATTGTCTCGAATTCCTGATTGACGTAGATCAGCTCACGGTTGAACAAATATTAAAGATCGCCATGTTGCATTCAATTTGCCTAAACTGTGTTCAGAGAGCTTGCATCTTGGCTCAGATGCACTCCATTTCCTACAAATGATCTGACTGTAACCACAGGGCAGGAATTCAACCGAGGTTTCAGTGGGACATTTAGTTCCATAAATCTCTCTCGGAATGATGGTGGATTTTTAATTTGAACCCAAGCTGTTCATTTAACATCCCTCTGAACCAGAAAACAGACACATTCAAAAGATATTTCTTGTTTTTTCCGTTTGAGAGGAAGATCCTGCATTTTCCCCCAAATGACACTTTGATGTTTCCCTCTCTTCACGGGGCAGGCAACCTCTAAAATCTATAATGAGATTTACCTCCAAGACTAGAGGCCATGTTGGGGTCCAACAACCCGTTTTCATCCCAAATCGTTTTGTTACACTCCTGTGGTGTCTCACATGGATGTACCCGGCCACAACAACACACAAAGCCTTTCTGCCAGAAAACCTTTTTAGACACCAAAACAAGCTGGTTAGGGTTAAGAAAAAAATCATGGTTTGAGTTAAAATTCATCCCACCACCTGCAGGCGAGGACTACAGGTGCGACTGTAGTGGGTCATCCCAGCTGACGAGGGACAAAGATGTAGTGAAGAAGACGGGATTCTCTGTGGTGTACTGCAGGCACGAATAAAAAACTAAACGTTACGTCCCAGCTCGCTTAGAAGAGGAAGAAACATAAAACCAGCTGTATTTGGTAAAACAAAGTTATTTATTGCTGGAGTTTGGATTAATAACACAACAAAAGCAGTGAGGCAGACCACAAGGAGAAACGGCAAGTGGACGCTGCTCAAACCAAAGAAATAAATATAGCCAAAAGCTTTACCTGGCTCAGTTCTCAGGTAGTTAACAAGTACCTCATTTAACAAGTTAATTCAATAATTAACATTCACAATTTATCATGCTGAGATACCCAGCCGCCCGACTGTCAGGATGTCAAAACCTCAGTAAATGAATCCTCCAAGGTCACCTGTGGGTTGTTATGGTCACCTGTGGGTTGTTATGGTCACCTGTGGGTCGTAAAGGTCACCTGTGGGTCGTTATGGTCACCTGTGGGTTGTTATGGTCACCTGTGGGTCCTAAAGGTCACCTGTGGGTCGTTATGGTCACCTGTGGGTCGTTATGGTCACCTGTGGGTCGTAAAGGTCACCTGTGGGTCGTTATGGTCACCTGTGGGTCGTTATGGTCACCTGTGGGTTGTTATGGTCACCTGTGGGTCGTAAAGGTCACCTGTGGGTTGTTATGGTCACCTGTGGGTCGTTATGGTCACCTGTGGGTCGTTATGGTCACCTGTGGGTTGTTATGGTCACCTGTGGGTCGTAAAGGTCACCTGTGGGTTGTTATGGTCACCTGTGGGTCGTAAAGGTCACCTGTGGGTCGTTATGGTCACCTGTGGGTCGTAAAGGTCACCTGTGGGTCGTTATGGTCACCTGTGGGTCGTTATGGTCACCAACACTAATTAAAAATAATTGCAAAATTAAATATTTATTTTTGAATTTGAGTATACTTCTCGTTCTAAATCCCTTCTGCTGCGTATCCTTTTTTAATCTTCTACAAACTTTTTTCCTTAACATTACATAGATGTCCAATATTTATGAGTGGCTGGACAAAGGAATAGTGAATACTTCATCTACAATACTACATCAGCTATCATTATAGCTGTTGTCAGTTGATTTCATAATGATCTTTACTCCCTGAAGTCAAGCAGCAGAAGTTAAGTGACACTACTGGGCCATTTTGGGTGAGCTAAATATGTAAGAGCGTTAATGCTTTAATTGTTTATAACACAGGGAGTTTCTTCTCTGGGTGGATGCTTTAAAAAAATCTGGGGTTTAAATTTAGAGTATGCCCACTTATCTAGACACCACTGGGGATTTTTCATGCTGTGTAATTGCACAATAGTGTATCTAATTATTGTGCTATTTATAGTGTGATTCTGACCTGTGTCTGCACCAGTCTTTCCAGTATGACTTGTTGATCGACTTGTTAGCTCACAAACAGCTGAGTGACATAGCTTCATTTACTTACAATACTTTACTGCCACCACGCGTTACAAAGTGTGTCATATTTTTGAAGATATTCTAATGGCCATTAGATTTAAAATTGTTGTTTTTTTATGTAATGGAGTACCTCCATTATTTGTTCAAAGCAGAGTCCATTAGTTACCTGCTGTGTCTAATATTCTGTGAAATCAATAAGCCTGATGAAACCCAGGAAGGAAACAGGTAAAAAGTAAACACATGCTGCACTTCTCAGAGTTTATTTTTCAAATCACAGACTTGAACCGACTGCAATATGCTGTAAGACTGATAATCAGGTGTTGCTTCGGTGTTTTCAATATTAAACTGTTGCAACATCAACATGTTGCATAAATGAAACAAATTAGCTACAGAGACCAAAACTGTTTTTTGTACCAGGCTGTAAACATGTTTATTTCTGCTGTGAAGTTGGACATTTGAACATGGGGACTTATGGAGACTGACTCACTTCTGGAGCCAGCCTCAAGTGGACGACAAGAGGAACTGCAGTTTTTGGTACTTCCTCAGTTCATATAGAACATATTTCTTAAATTGCTAAAGCAGTAACGCAATGTTTAACAACCAAAAACTGACTGATGATTTTGTCTGATCAAGCTATGAATCTGTATTACACAGATGCCTTTCTGTTGATATACCAAGAGTTTGAAGCCATGCTATTAGCCTCATATAAATCCACTGTTGTTACTTCCTGTGTCATATCTTTCCTCAGGACCACACTGGGTGTTTTAATGCATGGGTGCTCGCTGTGCATCAGTTGGCTTCAAAATTTCAAAATAGCATATAGTTAAAAAGTGCTGTAAAGGCAGCAAACTTTTAAAATAACCTTTAGTAAAGACTTTACCAGATTATCACATTGTTGTCATGATGTAGAAGGGACCTGCTGCCCAAAATGTTTTTCATACATTGCACCCTGAGGTCTCATCAGACTGCAGTGATCTGTGCTGCATAATGCTCTGAATGCATTGCACACCCCTCGATCTATTTATGTATTTTATCTTTCTTCAAACCGACACCGCTGTAGTCTGCTCCAGCACACAAATTGGTTGTTGCAGATTAAGCAGCTGTCCATACACGTCCTACTGTCACCATGCCAGACGTAAGATCAGCAAGAGAACACGAGTGTATATGAAGTCAGCAGGCGTCTGTACAGAAGGAGAATTTAATCTCAATGATTTGATTTCAAATGAAATAATTACTAATGAGTGAAATGCTTCTTAAAGTATGGAAGGTGTGACACCATGACTTGGCACAGTCTGGCTCAAGCTTGCTTCAGAGACAAATGTGGAATTGCTATTGCTGTGGACATTCAACACTTTCTGGCAGCATAGTTTGACACTAATGAGGGTGAGACGGTCAGTTAAAGATGAAATATGAAAGAGGCGAGGGGGCAATTGAGGATTTACCAGAGAATGACTGTGACCTTATGCTAAGGTCTGATAATTAAGGAGGACTTTAAAAAAAATCAAAGTTTTTATATTTTGTAAATCTGTTTTCAGTCGCATTAGCATCTCATGATATGAAATCAGAGTCTCGTACTTAAAGATAACATGATCTGACCTGAGGCTGCTGTGCTCAAGTTTTAGTGAAGTTTAGAACAAATTCACAGAACAGACAGAAAAGAGTATTTTGTGTGTATTCACCATGTCATGTGTGAATTATATGCTGAGATGATGAATAATAATTAACAATATTTATAAAAACTTACATGCTCAAATTTAGAGATTTGGTGGATTTCAAAATGAATTCATGTATAAAGTAAAAAATAAGATGCTATGGTGATGATATGACACTCGACCATAGCTGCCTCTCTCTCTCAGAACAAATTAAACTTCTTGGTGTCACTGTTTTGCAGCACAGATGCGAGTATCATAGTTTAACTTCACCTGGAGCGTGCTCAGTTTCAGTCACATTTCAGTCTGACTGTGGAGCACTTTGACTACTCTGAACTGAATGGACCTAAAACATGATTCATCCAAACCCAAACTCCATTACTTTTTTTTACTGCTAACCACTAGAATGACGATCCAACTTGTGCCATTTGTTTTTTCAGAAACAAAACTGCATGTGCTGATATGTGCAAACATGCATGTGTTGAAAAACAGAGCCCGTGTCCTGGTTTGACATGATGAAATTCTGAAGAACTTATCTCAACTTCCAGATCAAAGAAACAACTTTAAAACTGTCTAATCACATTTTTTTTTAGTCTCTTTAATAAAAAGATGTCTGTGAAACACAAACTGACAGCAGATGGAAGCAGTCCTTTGATATACCACTGTTCTCCTCCTGTTCTTCACACATAAATATGATATGCATCTTAAATGTTCTCGTTGCCAGAAGAGCGATAGAGCCCACGAGTCAAAAAGTCAATCAGCAGTGTTTACTCAAGCCTGATTGAGTTTTTAGCTTGAAGCTAAACAGAAAATGTGTGTCTATGAATCAAAGCAGTTTAAGAACAGAAGCTTTTCGAGTCTTTGAGTCCTGCCAGCTCTCCTCTTTAGACACTCCTTAAACTTGTTGTTTGTTCCCTGCAGTTGTTGGCAGACTCCCAGACGACTGGGACACAAGAGCAAAAACACAAATAGAAACATGAACACCAACATGAAAATAAAGCTGCATGTTCAACACACAGATGAACTGTGATCAGTTTCCTCCAAAACAATGTCCAAAAAAGTGTCACCCAGTGTGGACCCAGCTCATTTAGGGAACAGGAAGAAACTGAAAACCAGATGTTTTTAATAAAACTGGCAGAATTTTGCATTGATACAACAAAAAAGGAGTGAGGCAGACAACAAGGGGAAACGACGAGTGGATGTGAGAAATCAAAGAAGAACAGAAAAATCTCACAATCTAACCTTTACTGAATACACACACACGCACACAGAATTTCTTTGTTTCAAACCACAATTAAGGGTGTTGTTTCCCTGTTTGGTGGTTATTATTCATTGATTTTGGTCCTTTAATTCAGCACGGAGAGGCAGGCTGTCCAAACTTTAGTCACCTCACCCCCATATTGCATCCTGTGGATCGGAGGGCCGGACCAGACAGGAGCTGTTGATCCATAAATGATTGCAGAAGTTCAGATGTTATGGTGTCAGCTAACGGCCCGATGTTACCTCCTCTAAAGTTTCATTGTTTGTTTTAATGTTATTCTCTCAATTTTGTTGCAGTAGGTGTGTAAGAAAGTGCGAGACTGACTCAGGAGGTTTTGTTGCAGGTGCCATACAGTAGATAGACATCTATTAACAAAGATCATCTATTTACATAGATCATCTATTAACAAAGATCATCTATTAACAAAGATCATCTATTTACATAGATCATCTATTAACAAAGATCATCTATTTACAGATGCTTCCAGGAAAGTAATAAAACAAACAAACAAACATTAGCATAGGAAATAAATCAGCTCACGAGAAAATTCTAATTAATGGCACAAACCCTGCTGTCTGCTGGGCCTGACTTTTCCCCCCATTGGCTTGCCCCAGGACAACTGAATATATCAGCATTACTCTCTGTATCCTTTATTTAAGCCTGATCATTCTCGCTACAGGGTGGGCCACTCTTAAATATTTCAATACAACAACAAACACACATCATAATATCTTATAGGCCACCTGAAAGCTATAATATGTATGTAGAAATCTACATGAAACTATCAGCACCTTCCCCACCCTCCATAATGTCAGTGCATAATAAGCTCAGCATACAGACAAACAGACCTTGGATCGTAATGTGTATCGGCACTAACAGGCAATGACACTAAACAAACGAGGTGTAATGTAATGAAATAGCTGAAAGCTGTACAGGTACTTAAGTGACACATGGTGTAGTTGAGTTCTTTCCTTTTAATTTTCTATTATGGAAACCTTTAAAAAAAAAATCAAAGCACTTTGGTGACGTCACGTTGGTTTGTGAAAGAAAAATCAAATGACCAAAACACACACACCACACTGCTCTGTGGTCAGAGCCACACAAAAAACAAAACACACACACACAAGTTGACTTGTACACACACAATCAAAGGCAGATGAGCGATGGCAGGGTGGACTGACATTTGTGATTATCTGGCTCTGGGTCGTGTTGTGTATTTTTAGAGATAGTGAATGTAGATATTTAGTCATCAGCCATTCATCAAGGCTGCTATGTTTCAGGCTGTGAATCTGTATCTGTATGGGGACCAACAACAAGTGAAGAGGATGGGAAGGAGATCAAGATAAACAGAGATATGAGACACCATCCACATCCACAGCAGGAATGTATAATATTTAGACTTCATCTATGAGAGGTATGTTGATGCAGAACAGGTTGCACATGTAAAGGATAAGGAATGTTTCATAGCAGGCAGAGAATGTGTTGGGTCGGGCCACAGATGGACAGTGCCTGGCACCCTAAAGCTCAATATTTAACTTGTGTGAACTCCCTGTTTTTCTTCTGGTTTTGGTCTTTGAGGCCTCAGGCTGCTCAGCTTGGGTTGTCAGCTTGATACTTTTCCTGATTTTAAGAGAATTTCTTATTAACCTGATTTTTAAACTCGTGTTTCAGAGGAAAAATGGATCCAGCCCCAAAAAGACACGCTGAAATAAAATGGATTTTCGTCTGCTTTATATCTGTGATTGATGTTGACAGCAGTTTTCACACAGTGCTGCTCATAATAAATCCCAAATAAGTCTATTTGGACTTATAAACTGGACTCTCTGGAGTCTGACTGGACCCAAACATGAGAAATATCACCTTCGTCATACTGTATGTGCAGGAGGAGTACCATTCTCATACATGTTTGAGTTGAAGTATGTAAAACACGTGCAGTACCTGTTTACACCGTCACTTCACTGTCACATGCAATCCTCAGTTTCCATATATGTTTTTATAGTATAGTATCTTATTCATATAGTACATTCATGTTTATTCTTACAGCCATACTTCTTCAATACTCTTCATACACTTTGTACATTTTTTTTATTTGATCTGTGTTGGATCTGCTTTTAGATTTCACACAGAGCTGCAGAATGTTCTGCCTTGCATTATAAAACATTTAATATTCTGGTTCTGGACTGTTTGTCAGACAGAGCAACATGTCAACTTGGGGTTTGAGAATTTTTTCTCATGTTTTATCGACCAAAATATTTAAAGATTCATTGAGAAAATGATCTGCAGATGAATCCAGCACAAAATAAGTCCAATAAAGATGAAGAAGCTTCAGTCCTTCACAGGTTTGTGAAGAACCATCCTTAATAAAGAGGTTCTTCAACTGCTCATGGCTCCTTGAAGAACCAGAGAGCCTTTGAAGAACCTTTTAAGAACCATCATTTTTCTGAGAGCTGTTATTGCAACAAGTGCTCTTAATGCTGAGCTGAGCTGTTTTTTTCCCCATTGTACCGTCGACTGTGTGTTAACCCACATATGACAAATCAAAGTGAAATCTGTGGGAGGATCAGAGGGAATGAAGCACATTTCAACAACACATCGGGGTTCAACAGGTTCAACACTTTCTTTAGTCGTGTCGGTGGGAATCAGACACACATCAGGAGACTCTTTGGTACTGGACACAACTGATCAGCCTCATGGAGATTTCCCATTTGTGTCAAATCTGGACTGCTGTGCACACCAGTGAGTCACTCAGGCAGCTGACCTGAGCCATGCAGTCGAGCTGTAAGAGTAACATATTTAAATTCATATGAGCATTTGATTTATAATGCTTGTTTTTACTTTCCAAGGTTCATTCATTATTTGTTCAAAGTAGTAAGAGTCCATTAGCTACACGCTGTGTAACAATACTGTGAAACTGTCAAGCCTGATGAAGGACGAGGAGGAAACGGGTGAAATATAAATACACAGATGATCTGTGGGTGTATTTGTCATTGTAGCATTGTTACTTCCAGTCCAGGGTTCTGGGAGTCCACACTCGTTTAAACAGTCAAAAAGCAAGAGGTTTATTGGTGCTACCAACTCACAAACCATACTCACAACTGAAACACGGGCCAACACAACACACAAAACAAACTAACTTTTCAGGGAAAGCTATCTAAACTTGATTCCAAAAGAAAGGAGTAGACTGCTGCTCCTTCACTTTAAGAGGAGACAGTTTAGGCAGTTCATACATTTGATCAGGATCCTCCTGGGCGCCTTCCTTTGGAGGTTCTTCAGACACAGGGGCAGATCCAGAACTTGCTGGAGGGTTCTGATCTGGGAACACCTCAGGATCCCCCAGGAGGAGCTGGAGGATGTTGCTGGGACGTCTGGAATACCCAGATTAACCTGTTGGCACAACACAATCTCAGATAAGCAGGAGAATCAGTCCATGTAAAGCTTTAGTCTAGAACAAAACGTCTCAACAACTGCTGTCCAAACTGTCACCCAGGTCAGTATACTCTGCAGAGGATGCCTTCAACGTCTTTGGTGATCGCCTGATCTTTTCTTTACAACAAGACCTTAACATTTATAACAAAACATGTCGTTGTCCAGCAGATCAACACGAGCATTTTGTGATTTCTGTTGACAGGACATCATTGTTTCAAAAAACAAGCTGACAAAACTTTCGTTAAGGTTTGGTTTAGGCACAAAAACAACTTAGATTTATAGAAATCTCATTAAAATGACTTCATGTGGGATAAACAAATGTTTGTTCTTTTAATAATAATAATTAGAAGTGAAGTGTTGTGTTTGAGGCTCAGTGAGGTTCACTGCATGTTCAGACATGGAGGACACAACCTCCGTCACCATCACCCTGACACTGATGTCATGTAGACACACACACACACTCACACACACTCACACCGAACACACACACCTCCTGCCATGCACACCTGAAGCCCGACTCCTTCTTTGCTCCCTTTGTTCATTTTCTCATCACTCCCGAGCCGTCAGAGTACATCTTTAATAGACAAGAAGACAGCAGAAAAAGACAAAGAAAGGACAGAGGAAAGGAGGAGAGGGATGAAAGAGAAACAATCTGTCCCAGACTAATGAAAAGAACAGGCCTGGTAAAAGTAAAGGTTTAATACATCAATCAGAGTGTTGCTTAATGAGAAGAAAGAAGAGGGCGAGGGAAGGAGAAGGAGACGAGGAAGTGAAGCACTTTTCTTTTATCCTATAAAACTATTAAACCTGAAGCAACATATTCTGGATAAATCTATCAGGACACCTTTGATAAAGTCAAACACGTCAGGCAAAAGAGCTAAATGTGTCTTGTACAGCATCGAACGGTTAACGTGGAGAATAGTGAAGATGTGATCTGACGCTGTTGATGCTAATCCATCGTTTGATTGCAGTCTTACTGAAATAAAAAGTGACTCAACAGTTAGTAAAGCCTGCGTTTGTCTGTTAGTCTTTCTTCTCTTGAATTGTCATCAAGCTGTCATCTCAAAGTGTCTTCCTCTGTTTATTTCAAGCGAAGCAGCGAAACACCTCAGTGTCTGTCAAATCAGAGGTCACGAACACACATTTTTAAATACATTAATAAATAAAAGCAAATTAAACTGATTTTCTTTGTAGGTTTTACAAGCAGACAAAAATATATGAAGAATATCAAAATAAAAATGTCACAGGATAAGTCTGGACATTTTTCTAAACTAAATTATCGTTCAAATTCATGCACTGATTTCATATTTTACAGTCAGATGTATGTGGTTAGACCTGCATTCGATCCTTCTTGTCTTCTTCCTCCAGAGCCCTCTGCAGGAAGTTCTGGATGATATTTCCCTTCTTCATCTTGAAAGTCTCGTCTTCTTCTTAACTGGAGCGTAGTCCTGCTCTGCCACTGCCACAGTGGACTGGTGTGTGTTCTGGAGGTGTTTTCCAGAGAAATGAGAAAGTCCTGCAGACTGGTCATTAATGGAAACCTCTCACATGTAACACAAACACAAAGTCTTATTTTTACATTCTGGTCATCTGTGATCAGATAATATTTCAACACATGCACATACATGTTGTCACACTGCAATATATCAGGCCACGATATTTAAATCCTAAGTCTACATCTAGCTGAAATAGCTGAAGATTTAGTTACAGCCACAGTAAACCACTGACTACTAGAATATGGAAGAACTAGAATTACTGTTCATTGACTTAAATATCACTAAAGATTGAAGATTATTATCTCATTATTTTCTTTCTCAGCGAGGCTCTCGAGGTGACAGAGAACTTTCTCCTGAATTCCTTCAGACCTGTAAAAGATTTACTCGTGAACGACACTCGACAGTGTTGTGATGACATTTAAATGTTGTATTTAAAAAGAACATTGAGAGAACAAAATGTGAAATGAGGAAACGTTTCATGAATTACGAGTGGTTGTAAAACAGCACGAGATGAGTCCGACCTTTAACGGGGTTCTGTTATCTGACACACACATCGTTACCGTGTTTTGGCTAATGATTTAATCAGTTTTCAGTCATTTAGACTCACTAACTCAGTGCACACACACACACACACACACACACACACACACGTCCACATCAGTATACTCGACATCGAAAGTTAGAAGTGAACTGCAGAGGCCTGACAGGCCGGGTCGACATAATGCCATAAATCTGGCATCTGTGCATACAAGTTGATTAGTGTAGGTGTTTTGCAACTATATTTTGTGGTGCGTGTGTGTGTGTGTGTGTGTGTGTAGAAGATGTGAAAGGGTAAACTGCATCAGCCCGCACTCCACTTGTTAAATCCAACAGCCTGGTCAGTGGTGCTGCACTTCAAACTAGGGCGGTGTAGATACGTCGCTGAACATGTCGCCGTAGGGCTCCATGGTCAACTTAGTAACAATGAATATGCAACACAGGCACCGGACCAATACGAAATTAAAATACTGACACACAGTTCCAACTGATTCATTCACTATTGTACTTAAAAGTTTGCTGAAGAATATTTCATGTTTCAGGAGTTTAAATAGTGGACGTTTGGTTAGCTCTAAGAAATGACGGTTTGGGATAAAATAAGTGTGTAACATGTAATGAACACTATGTAACTTAATATATTATGTAGTGTCAGTTACTTTAAGTATGTAATAGAAATAGCGTGACTAAAAAGGAAGTCTGTCTTATCTCAACCAGCAGGATCAGAAATGTGTTATTTTAGTTCACAGTTTAAATAATAGCTTGGAAAGTACTGCAGAACTTCAGCTGCAACAACTGTTACTGTTGCCTTTCAGTTGTCAGTTGCCTCATATCACACTCCTATTAAGAGCTTGGAAAAGTTTTTCACCTGAAGCCTGCGTAGATTTGTTGCTGGCATGCTGTGAGCTTTGGATAGGACCCACAGACCCGAGCAACAGTGAACCTGTTGGAAACATTTCAGGCAAAGAGGGAGACACAAAGAGAAAAACAAACTTTTTTCACTTACAAAGATTTGACATGGAAGGCTGTTTAGCATTATGTGACCTTTATCTGGCTCTCATATTGATATCTGTCATCACAT
This sequence comes from Argyrosomus regius, assembly GCA_946959425.1. Classification (NCBI taxonomy): domain Eukaryota; kingdom Metazoa; phylum Chordata; class Actinopteri; family Sciaenidae; genus Argyrosomus; species Argyrosomus regius. The sequence goes on along the minus strand of CAMPSB010000274.1, from coordinate 148,195 downwards.
TTCTTTTTTAATCAAATCACTCAGAGATTATGAGCTTTTCTTGATCCCCGACGACAAACAATCCTCCAATCAATTAATTTCTCTGACGCTCAAATATCCTGCATCAGTTACCACAGAATGTCAGAATGTCCTCTAATGCGACGGACTCTCACAGTTTCCAGGCGGTGCTAATGCAGTAACATTGTTAATATCATTGTTGTTTCTGGGGACGGAGGGGGAAGAAGCAAATACACCTTCTGGACGAGGTGTTGCCCTCCTCACTGTGAGTGACTGTAGTGGTTAAAATATGACCCTGTCAGATCGGCGCTCCGATGATTCAGAACAACGTGGGCAAATCAAAATGCAGAAACGCTTTTGCAGTTGTCTCTGACGGCCTGTAGGGGGTTCCAAAGCAGACGTCCTAGCAAGAACTTAGGTCCTAACATAGGAAGCTTGGAGTCACATGCCCATTCCCGTGTAGGGAGTCTACAGCGCAGAGCTTTCCTGTCGCTGGCCTTACCCCCTCTTGACCATCTCTTAAAACTGTAGAGGCACGATGGGTTCATTTCTCTACAACAGAAGGGAGAAGGTAGAAACGGCCTTTTGCATACCGACATGTTGAAGACGAGGAACCTGAATCATTAGAACTTTAAATCATCCATTAATCGTTGTAGCCATCAAATAAAAAACAAATCATTTCTTAACTTTTTGATCGCGTTGGCATCAAACCTGTGAACACAAACTAAGATTAACGTCCTGCACTTTAACGTCTCCTTCGTTAACACATTGTCGACTTTTCCTGCTCACATCCGGTTCTCCATCAACAAACATCATCCAGCTGTGTGTGTGTGCGTGTGTGTGTTTGTTACATATTTGTGCATCTCGGAGATTTTTTATGCGAAAGTCAACTATGTGTGTTTGTTGTGTTCCTCTCTGCATGAACAGTGTGTAACACACACACACACACACACACACAGAAAGAGCTTATCCTTCTTTACAAAGGCTAACCAGCTGTGTTGACAGAAGATGCTGATTCTCCATTCTCCTCTTTGTGTTCAGCCCCCCCCACCACACACACACACACACACACACACACACACCAAGACGTTCAGGCAATAAATCTCGTCAGTTTTAATAAATAGTTACATCGTTCAAGCTGCTGACGTCGCAGAGAGAAACAGATCAGAGAGTGAGAGGGTGGATGAGAGAGGGTGGATGAGAGAGGGTGGATGAGAGTGAATGCTAACTCGTCTGTGCGCTGTGCCTGGATGAGAGACAGAACCATGTGGAGTTTGTACATGGACGCCGCGCTTTGTACGAGAACATCCACGTCCTCACCTCAACATCTACATCCTCTCACCTGTCCTTTAAACCTTTAAATGAAATACTGTTGAGGCGCGGTCCTTGTTAATAAAGCTACCATCATCTCAGTCTGTGTCTCTCTCTTGAGACAAGTCAAAGATGTCCTAGGTGTCCTCGGGCAAGCCTCATATTATATGTAACTCGTCTGTATTAGACATTAGACACACCAAACACGACTCAAACACGACTGTATCACCTGTAATCACACGAGTTACGTCTCATTTGACTTCATTATAATTCAGTCAGACATAAATACATGTGTGAATTTGCACTTCATGACTGATCCTGATAAAAGCAGCTGCAGACTTGTATGAACTGGCTGATCCAGTCACAGATTTCTGACAGTTTATGGGAGAATTACAGATTCTTGTCAGACGGACTGACTCATCTTATCATCCTTCAACAGACAGACTGAAGCCTGTGACCTGTTTTAACATATGACAGTCAGACGACTTTGAATTATGTTTAGTTTTTTTATTTGTTTCTTTTCGGGTTGTGGCTGACGTCAGGTCATAAGAATATATTCATTTAATGGAGTGCACACATGTAATTATTAGTTTAATCATGCCCTAATGATGAGCGCTTCACACAGTCTGTCATTTTATAACTGAATTATGTCTCCAACTTCTTTGAAGGGAAAATTCTGATTCAGAAAAATACACTCTGCTGCCTGTAGACTTTCCATGTTTGTGATTGGTCATGTGCTGAAAACACCGCCCCTTTTATGTGCATACGCTCGTGGCTGGATCAGAGAATCCTGGGTTGACTTACAGAGAACTTTGTATGATCGCAGTTGTTCGGGTTAATGAGTGAGATCATGAAAAGACATCCTGAGGATGTTGAGCTTGCTTCATAGTGCCTTCTAACTGTATCCACCGGATACAGACATGTTCCAGCTGCACCTCTGCTGGCGGACTCCTGATCATAAAAACAGACAAAGGTAAAAATGTTTACTACGTAGCATTTTTAATCATGCTAGAAGCACATAAACCAAGAAAAAAGAGCAAAACGTCTCTGAAACGCTCCTGATGGGAAATGAAGCCGCGTGGAGGACGGACCAACACAGAGCCAAGAACATTTAGGCGTCGTGTTTCCAGTCAAGGTGTCAACGAAAACTGTTTCAATTTTAAAAAACAAAAGCAACCAATCACAGTTCTTGCAGTCCACATGATGATATGTACTCATATTTTTGAGCAGCGAAGCTTCAAGGCGTTCATGAAGACCTCAAGAAGAAGAACATGAAGCTTTAGTTGAGAGTGACGCCATTTTATCTGTTCGATGAAGGGTTAGGAAACGCCTCGATGGTCCTCATGAGTATAGCAGTCCAACAGTGTGTGTGTGTGTGTGTGTGTGTGCGTGTTTAGTTGACGTAAGCTGCCCACGGCTCTCGGCTGGCTGTGTTACCATGGTGACTGGTTGGCTGTGTTTTTGAATGCCCTGTGGCTCGGTGCACTTCTGGACTTCTGTCTGTCTGTCAGCCTGTCTCTCTCTCTCCGTCTATCTGTCTCTCTCTCACCTCACACACACACACACAGACACACACAGACACAGACACACACACACACACACACACACACACACAGACACACACACACACACACACACACACACACACATAAAAGAGCATCTCTTCTGCTCAGAGCAAAGCAGCTTGAGGAAATGAGATTTGTTCCAGAGAGACAGACAGACAGACAGACATAAACTGTCTCTCTCTCTTTATTTCTTTTCTTTGTGATGTTTTATTCTCATACATTTGAACACGATGCAGAGTTTGAGCTAACGTGAGCACACGCTGGAAATGATTCATTAACACAACGTAAAGACTGTGAGTGAAGCTTGAACTCTTATATTTGGAGAAGCTTCGGTGGAGAATCACCCGGACACGATGAACCCCGTCAGGACTCCTGATGGAGGAGGAAGGAGAGGAAGCTAGAGTGAAAGAGGAGGACAGAGTGAGCAGAGTATTTATAGGAAGGTTGGCGCGGTCGAGGTGTGAAACTCTGCTGATAGTTTGACTTTAAAGAGTCGACACGTCCTGTGTGCCTCCCGACACTGTTCACTTTTTTAAATATGAAACCAAGAAAACAAAAAAATATATTTCTAACCTGAACCAGCTGCTTCAAAAGAAAATGTAACTTTCCTGCTTCAGTTAGAGACAAACACTGAACCGTCTTTGAGACTAATTCAATCATTTCATTTATTTTACTCACATTTTTTATCATTATTTTGTTTTTCATCTTCTGCAGAAACCTAAAAACAACATTTGTTCAACCATGATCGCCATAACAATGAGGTTATTATGGTAACCATGACGACAAAGGCCCCTAACCTTAAGCATTCATTTTAACCTGCTGACATCACGTCATGAAACACCAACAACACACTTCATAGTTTAGTGGTGACGTTCACCATGAAACACGAGCACGTATGTGCTCGGTCAGTCAGGAGGACGTTCATTCGGCTCTGTGGGAGACGCTCCTATAAAAAGCAGCGGGAACGCCGTTCCTCTTTTCTTCACCTCCGGTTGGAAATCTCTGCACGAGGCTGAAAAGGCTCTGACTGACGAGCGCAGACGTGGACACGAAGCCTGCAGAGTCGCATTAGAGTGTTGATGATGATGATTATGGATCTGCAGTCACAATGTGGAACACAAACTGAGCGTCTTGTATCTGGGAAAGTTTTTTGGAGTACAAATATTTATAATATGAGAAAAGTGAATAAAACAAACACTCAGTTAAACTTCTTTGAATTCTTCCACAGCTCCCACTCAGCTTGTCTTTCCACTGTGTTAGTTTCTCCCTTGGCTGTTTTTTTTTTTTTTTTTTTTTTTAACTGCTGCTCTGAATAAATAAATGCTAAATCAACCCTCTCTCTCTCTCTCTCTCTCTCTCTCTCTCTCTCTCTCTCTCTCTCTCTCTCTCTCTCTCTCTCTCTCTCTCTCTCTCTCTCTCTCTCTCTCTCTCTCTCTCTCTCTCTCTCTCTCTCTCTCTCTCTCTCTCTCTCTCTCTCTCTCTCTCTCTCTCTCTCTCTCTCTCTCTCTCTCTCTCTCTCTCTCTCTCTCTCTCTCTCTATGTGGTAATTCAGAGCACTGAGGGCCGGAGTGAATTTTAAGGCAAGCTGAGGAAGCAGAGACTTTCTCACGGAGCCAGCTCGAAGCAGATAAACACAACAAAAAAACACAAATGTGAAATTCACAACAATCAGCAAACAATCGGCTCCTTCGCTCACATGTGCACATATAAAAATCTATCAGACACGCAGCAGAGACAAACATTCATCTTAACAAATATTGAACTGTTCAAACCACACTGCAGAAGACACACACATGCAGGTGTGTGAAAACATTCCCACCCTACACACACACACACACACACACACACACACACAAATACACTGAGGTAGACTTTATATGTAAAGGAATCAATAGATGTTCATGCAGCAGTAACAGAAGACGGACGTGCAGATAAAGAGACAAGAAACACGAGAAATGTGTCAGATCAGCAAAATAACCTGAAATCTAACAACTCTGCAGGAAAGATGCTGCTGTGGCAACTTAACGAGGAGAGAGCGTGTGTGTGTGTGTGTGTGTGTGTGTGTGTTCTGTATGTTGGCTGTTAGAAACACAGAAAATGAGTCAGAGAGCTAACCACACGTTCAGTTTATTTTCTGAAGGACAAACTTTGTGTAATATCAATGTTTTTTTGGAAAGTTGAACCAAAGTTCGGCAAAATAATTTTTTTTTTTCATCCACCTCCATTTTGTGATCATCAGTTTGTTCATGAGTTAAGCAGCAGGTGGCGCCAATTCTCGTTTTTATTATCATGGCATGTTTTATTTATTTTAGTTTACATCCACAGTCTGAACTCACCATCACGTCTCTGCTACAAAGTCAGTCTTTGGGTGGAAGTCCCGTTTTTAGCCGAGGCCTCTTTTCTTTTGACCCTGTTACAATACGTTGGCCCGTCAGTTAGTCCAGACTGAAATATCTCAACAAGTGATTTGTTGAACGTGAGCGACCCCAAAATGCAAACATGACCGGAGAACAAGATCAGTTCACAGAGAAAAAAGTGTGGAGGCAAGTGGCAAATATCCAAAAATCAGAAGATAACGGTACAGAGCTCGATGTGGCCGGTGAACAGCTGTCAGATATCCTGAGACACGAACAGATCGGGGTTAGCAGAAGCCACAACAAAACAAGTTTTCAAGAAGTTGTGGCTTCTTTACCACAACAGAAACTGAGCAATCTGGGGGTATGTGGGAGGATGGAGGTGTTAAATACTGCATGGTTTATTGGATGATGAGCAGCAGGTGGCGAGGTGAACCGTAGGCCACGCCCAGAAAACACACAGCAGAGAGACAGAAACAAAATGGAGGACACACTGATGAAATGAACAGGTGTTGAGAGAATGTTGAACTGAATTTAGATGGAAGGATTCAAGTCCAGTTGCACTCAACATTGCCCTTCTTAGACCATAATGTGCACCTCATAGGACTGTAATGAAATGTGGTACAGACCTTCATGGTCCCCAGAGGATGAATCCCACCGCTGGTCAGGAGTGCAGCCATGACGTTTGTGGTTAAAGCAACATTATATAACTTTTCTCTCATAAATCAGGTCCAAATGTGTCTCAGCTGCACTTTGTGTTTAATTCTAATTAGCAAATATTAACAGAATGAGCTGATCAGTCATGTGGCTTCAATTTTCCATCTGCGGTGAAGAAAAAGACAAAAACACAAACGTAGAGAAGGAGAAAGTGAAAGAAAGAGAAGTCTCTCCTGGTCATCCGTCGCAGATATTGTGTTTAACGAAACACGGCGCTCCAACATTGATTAGTTGACATTTCCAAAGCTAACAGCAGACACACACATTGACACAGCGGTTCACCATTGTGAAGATAAATGGCTCAGGTCTGTGCTCTGATATTAGAGGGCATCCGCACACACACACACACACACACACACACACACACACACACACACACACACACACACACACACACACGACCTGAAAAGATGAAATAAGCCTGTAGTTACTGTTACTGTTCCTTTAAAGAAAAATGATGTTTACATGCGCAGCAACAGCCGTAAATAGCTTGAAGCAACATTTTAATTAACTTTATATTGTTCAAAGTAATGTTGCTTCTCTTAATAACCTCATTTACTTGGATTAACTCATAATTAGACTTGTACTGGCTCTGCACTGAGCTTTGTGACCTGTGACAATTATGTAGAAGTACAAAGTTTTTTACATTAAGCTGCATTTACAGTCCACATGGCTCCAACATCTGATGGTGGTGTGTTCAAACACGTTCAAATCTCTAACACTGACTACAAAGTAGTCTCCGGTTCTTGAACGTCCTCATACAGACATACAGTATGTTACCTCCTCCTGGCTCTGCCACCCGTACGCTCAGGACAATCCAAACTTTTCTCGTCTGTTGTTCCCCGTTGGTGGAACGTCCTACCAGTTCCTCCCAGATCAGGGGCGTCCCTCTCTACCTTCACAAACCTCCTGAAGACCTCCAGCTCTTCAGAGAGGACCTCCTCTACAACACTAGACATGATACATCTATCCCCCTCTACAACTGGACCTTGGTTCTGTGTGAGTAGAACTTAATGCTGCACTAACATGTCCTCGTACTCGTACACTGACTGTGTACTGTGAACTTCTCATCTAACTCTGAGCAAGAGAGCAAATACGTGGATTCCCCCAAAGGACTTCAACTGTTTCATTCATCAATGAGAGTTTTCTGGTAGCATAGCATCAACACTTTATTAGATTTTGTTGTTGAATATTTGCAGTTTAATATCATTTGCACATTGATTTCTGTGGAACCAGCTCCCAGTTCTCGTAAGACATTCCTTCCTTCCTTCCTTCCTTCCTTCCTTCCTTCCTTCCTTTTTGATAGAGCTTATAGTTAGAGCTGGCTCAGGTGAGTCCTGAACCATCCCTTAGTTATGCTGCTATAGGCCTAGACTGCTGGGGAACTTCGTGGCTACACTGAGATCGGGGATTGTGGTTGAGCAAGTGAGCGGTCACCAATTAGTCATATTTCTATTATAATTATACCCAATCTGACATAGGTTCTGCTTGACGTTTCTCACCTCTTTAAGGAGGTTTTTGCTCATGCTGTGAATTGTTGGGTCTCTGGAGGTAACATTATAAAGAGTACAGTCCTGACCTATGTGCAAAGAGTCATGAGATAACTTTTGTTATGTCTTGGTGCTTTAGAAATAGAAGTGCTGACAGAGGACATTGATGGTTTGGTTGGAATAAGAAATCTGTTACTGTGGCTGAACATAAGAAAAAAGACAAGTGAGACCTGCAGAAACTCAGAGTTCATGAAGACAAAAGAAGACAAACACAGAACGAAGAGCAAGAAACTGTAAAAAGAGGACGGAGTGAGGACAGGAGGGATTAGCCTTCTGGGCAGAGCTGCTATCATTGGCTCTCAATATGCAACTGATGGTTTATTGATCCGTCGCAGCACTAAGCTCTTTTTGGTCCAAAGGAGGGAGAAAGAGAGAACTGATGAAAGAAAAGAAAGACAGAAGCGTGAGCCAAGAGAAAGAGAGAGGGAGTGTGAATAAAGTTTGAGAGGGACAAAGTGAAGAATGAGATAAAAAGAAGTGGATTGGTCATGGAGTGATGGAGGGAGAGAGAAGGCGGAAACAAAAACAAAGAAAGAAAGGAGGGAAAGATGGATGGACAAGTTGAGAGGCGAGGGATACGAGCGATAAGCATTTTGAACTGTAATGCGACCGCTGACATTTCAATCAGAGGATGTAGTGTTATTGCAATGTATTTCCCCATTTTCTCTGTCTTTTTGGAAGGTGTAGTAAAAATGAAAAAAGTGCCATAAAGTTAATGGAGAATGATACTAAAATGTTATATTTTGCCGTATTGCCCTTGAGACATTTTGTATCTCTAACACAAAGGCCATGGAGTCAGTAGTTTCCACAATATATGACGTTAAAGCAGTCCATTAGAAACGTTGTGTTATGGTCTCTGACTCTGGGAAAGCCTTTTCCTTCTGCTGACTGCGACATGTACAAAGTGTTGTAAGCAAAAAGACAAACCACGAAAGATGCACTGTCGAAAATATGCATGCTGTTTTTGTGTCAGTATAACATGGAGTATGATAATAACTAGAATTATGTGTTAAATCAACATCATGTAACTTTTCTCTGATAAACTAAGTCTGTTAAATCACATTGGATCATATTTTATGGAGAAAATGTTTTCTGGTTTTCCCTCTGATGTCCTCCGGCTGCTCCGCCTCAACTCTCTGTGATTTACAGAGTTTCCTGATGGACAGTGAAGTAAACTGCTGACAACTGTAGCTGCTGTTAGCTGCTGTTAGCTCAGTTTGTTAGCCGGGTTGTGAGCTCAGACGTTTTGGACCACCGGGAAGGTGGAGGTTTACAGGCCCAGCAGTCAGCAGCCTCTATGGACATAATGGCAGAGGAGAAGAGAGCGAAGAGGACGTTGACGGAGGAAGCTAAGAAGAGAAAAGGAGAGAGTGAGCGAGCAAGTTGTTTCGTCCTGTTTCCAGTCATTATGCTAAGCTAAGCTATGCTAAGCTAAGCTAATCAGCAGCTGGCTGTAGCTTCATGCAGACATGACCGTGGTTTCAGTCTGAAGCAAACTGACGCATCAAGATGCATAGCCATCCTCAGTAACAATTTAATTTTGTTACTGTGTTAAACTTCTGGCAGGATGTACGATACAATTTTTGTCAGTCACCACTCAAGTAGCATTTCCACTGAAGTCAAGAGCACCTTCACTGTGAAGTGGATTTATTTTACAATAGTAAAAAACTGAAATCACGCCCTGGCAGGGTACAACCCGGCCACAAAACTGAGAATCAAACACTGATGACCGGGCGGATGCCAAGAAGTTATCACTGTGAATTTATATGGATTGGAGAGGAGACTTGCTGCTGGCAAATGTTTGGTGAGAACAGGAGTGGAGGAGGGTTAACAGAACTGTGCCAACAAAACCGACAGGCGCTCTGGCATCAGACGGCACATACACACCCTCAGCATCCAGATTCTTGGCTCAGGTGATACAGTACTTCCTTTGCAACTGTTGTGCAGCTCCTGCTTGGCTCAAAGTACCTCTGTGAGATTATCTTGTTCAGAGGGGATGGGCGCATGGTTTTATGCAAATTACACACACACACACACGCAGGAGATACTGCTAAGGACGGATGAGCTTCAATCACTGTAAGCGTGATCCGCAGAGACTGCTGGTCAGATGGTTAGTGGGTAAGGCGAGTTCAGCTGTGGTAATGACACACCACATGTTATCAGCTTTTCTCCTGACCTGATCCACCTTCATTTCCTTCCCCACTCAGGTCTGTTCTCGTGTCTCTTCTCTTGTATCTCTGTGTTTTTCTTCATACAGATCATGCAGGGGCGAGGTTTGTCACTGCTGTGTTGGCAACCTCCATTTCCTGGAAGGGACATTCCTGTCAAGACGTTAAACGCAAAACATCATAAGGTTATAACTCACAAATCTGGAAAGGGGGGATTTGGCGGTAACATCCTTGGCTTCAGTCCGGACAAAAAGGATACAGCTGCGCTCATCACTGATGTCTACGTGGAATAAAAAACAAATATCCTCATGTTGCTAAGAGAAAGAACATAACGAGACAAACAGATGTTGGGAAAACTCAATGCACAACAATCCACATATGAAATAACCACTTTCATAGAAACACACAAGTAGGAAGTGTTTTTATCTGATTACTGTACAAAAGCACAACTTTAGAACTTTATTCAAACTGGATCAGATTTTATGCACAATATATGTGCTGCTTTTCCCTCGGATGTCCTCCAACTGCTCAGCTTCGACAGCTGCTAACTGAATAACAGGAAACAGGAAATGACGTTATACTACCGAAGTGATTTACAGACTTTGCTGAGTAGCGAATCTCTAACTGTCGTTAGCTTATGTAGCTAAATGAACTGACTCAGCCCCGGGGAGCCAGGAGCCAAACTAAAAAGAAAGTAGATAGTTTAAATTGTCATCAATAACCAGAACCAGAAATGTATATCATTACGTTGATATCTGTGATTTTATTTTGGCGGGTTTCCACTCGGTTTCCTGTGTCTAAAAATCTAAAAATGTCTCCACCCACAAAGGGTCCCCGGGTTTCCAATCTTCTTGAAGCTGTCAGGTTGTGTTGTGAGGGAGATCCTGACCCACCGTGCAGAGTTCATCATCACATCATCACCATCAGTGAACAGAGGGACTGACCCGGCTCTCACTGCCCAGACCGAGGCTGTTTACTGGGGGACAGTTCACCGAAGAGTCTGCAGGGAGGACTGAGCGGGTCAACATGACTTTAACAGATAAATGCAAACCAAACTGTGACCATTTAAAATGTGAAAAGCGTTGAGTCTACCCAGATGTTGCATATTAATTGTTGCTAACTTGACCGTGGAGCTCTGCACGTGTAAAACAGACGCTACCTGCAGCATCCTAGTTTGAAGTGTTCTGATCAAGCTGTGTTGATATTTCTGTTTTCCTTTCAAAGATCTGCAGTACTTCTATTTTTATTCACAGAGCAAACTATTTGCATAAATCATGCAGATTTCAGAGGCTTTGGTTTGACCAGCCTGAGGACTGTGATTATGCTTGTAAGGCTTGTTGGAATATTTTCATATGGAAAACACTGAATAAAAACACATCAACAGCTGGATCATCTGGTTCTAATGCAGTGCAACGCTGTGTTCATCATCAGCCACGTGTGAGCTCCGAGCTGAGATGTCAGAGATTCAGGCCTCACCGTTAGCAGTCGTGCAGGTTTAACACCTGTCACACTCTCCACCGAAACACCTCCGTTTCCCTTCTTTTCATCTTTATTCATCGACTGCGGATGCTGACCTCTTTGTGCTTCACTGTAAATGATCGACACTTGGTTGCCCTAAGCACAGGCCAGCACACATCTCATGCTGTACTCACACCCACAATGCCTTTCAAAGTGGAGCTTTGAAGGAAAGAGGCAGTGGATTTCAGTTTGTTCAAATCTTTTCTGAGAACACATCAGGGCTGCTGACTGGCTTGGATGAAGCCATTGGCAGAAAACTGTCTTCGAACTGCACTTTTTAACAGCTGGATGGTCTAAGTGCCTGTCTGCGCAATACAGGCCGATCACTGTGATTGTCGTAGTCACATTGCTATGTCCGCTGCAGAGGTCCAAGCCTTTATGGCTGCCAGAAGCACAAGACTGTGGCTTTCTCCCACAACTGCACAGTAGTTTTGTTTGATCAAGAGTTGAGTCATCCTGTTGTATAGCCCAGGGCAGTTTTTACAACAGCAATTCTGGTACAGATCCACTAAAGATGTTTGAGCTGCAAACAGCTGGAAACAGCTGACTTTTCTTTCTAGCAGAGAACACAATGAAACCGAATCACAGTGATCACCATGACTACTCCACACCGCTGCGTCTGTTACAGATGATATGACTTTTATATTTTCAAACTGTGTGAAGCAGTCAAAGGTCCTTTCTACCTTTAACAATGCACAAACAGATCAATGCTTAAAAAACATCAGCAACTAAAATCAATATCAAATATATACATTTATATCCTGTTGTAAATATATATTTCCTTTATTAGAACAAACAACAGTTCAGCTCCATGAGAAACAAATCGTGCAGTTCAAATGTGGACGGATGGAAACCAAAATAAAATCATAGATATCAAAGTAATGATGTGGTTCTTGACAAGGTAAAATATCTACAACACAAAGATCAGGACTTTATTTAACTTCATGATGTGTGTTCTGAGGACGTCGCCTCCTATCCAAACATTACGCTTCCAGAAATGAAGCCAGAGGGGAACCTACAGCGCCATAGTTTGAAGCGCATCGTCACTGACAGAGCTGCTATATTGTATTGTATAAATATACATGGGCAGTATGGCTACACTGATACTGTTTCCATCAGCATATTTATATGCACATTTTATGAAAGCAGCACATCAGAAAAGTTTGATGGCAAAATTCAGAACAACAATTTTGCACAAAAGTTTTTCCTCCCTGGAGGTCTTTTTCTAAAAAGAGTCAAACCTCTTAACGGGAGATGGAAAACACCAATTTCTGAATAAGTTAGACATAGCGAACACTGAAGTCACATGACTGATAAGCTGTTTCCTCATGGCTCTCATGGCCATGGGCGCCACCTACTGCTGTCTGTGAACTGATTTCTACAACATTCGGATAGAAACATGGATATTATACAATGTGTGTCCTTTAGAAACAAACTAAATGTACGGTTAGAACTCTTTTTTTCTTCTTCATAATGGCCAACATACAGAACACGCATGTTTGTTTCACACCTTAAAATTCCACTGGTGCTCTTTTCATGACATCACTTTGTTGCACCCTTTCTTCTGGTTATCTGAAGGCAGAATTGGCTCCACCTACTGATTAACCACCAACTAGTGGATGGAAACAAGCGTTCATTCTCATTTTACGGCCCAAAAGATCAGCAAACTGCTTCACATGACAAATATGAAAATTGTTATTTCTGCATAATCATCACGTAATCCTTTGGTGTTGTACACATTGTGTCCACAGGACATGATCTACATTACAATTCATGCTTATTTTCTCCAGATTTGGGTTGATGGATTTCAAAGCAAGCTTCCTGTTTTCTGCCAAATTTAAGCAGGCACAGCTGTGTACCTCCTGTCCTCATTCCCAAAGCATTTAGTCTGAGATTGCTACTGGTGAAGATAATCATACCTCATTTTTTGGTGATGGGGCTTTTTCAGAAAAAGCTTTTGAATTTGAATAGCATGATCAGGTCACTGGAGGAAGCCTGTAAAGCTCAACACCAGTGTTTTCAATACAAAGATTATGTGACGCTCCCGTGAGGAAAGCAGCTCATACTTCATGCTGATGATCTACATCGTTTTACAAAATACCAAAATATTTATTTGTATTTGGTGCTTCTTTGTTCTGATTAACAACAGACACATTTTCCAGAACATAAGACTTCATTTGAAAAAATCAGCTCTTACTCACTGAGGACAGCTGAACAGATGACAGTTTTTAATTTATAGTTTCCAGTCATGTTTGTTTAAATGGAACACCTCGGTTTAGTAAAGAATCATAACATTACCTCCTCCCTGGATAAAAAAAACAAAAAACTATACTGTGCTTCCCTCTCCTCTTCATCATGAAGTCATACTGCACAAACTCAGTCTATAGGTCGAGATGAAGCCACACTTAACTGGTTCCACATTGCAGCTAGCAATATGAGCTAGCATCAGCAGACCGAAGACCAAACACAACATCCAAAACCAGCGGTGGCCAGTCTACAACACGACAAGATGCCACAAAATCCTACACACTGACCCTTTAAATGTAAAAGACCAAGTTCTCCACCTCCACCACGTTGGCAGATCTGGTTTCAGGTACTGTTCACCTTTTCAATGGAAAGAACTGCCTTGGAGATTTTTAAAGCTTTAAAGTCATCTGATGTGTTCTTTCTGTCTGTTTGTGTGAATGTTTCTTCTTCTCAGGTCGCTCTCGGAAAAAAAAAGATCTTAATCTCAATGAGACTGCCAGATTAAATCAAGATTAAATATATAAAAATAGACGATTTACAGAGGATTTTCTAACTTTAATGTCTCATCCCACTGGCCAGTTTAAAACTTCAAATCTCTTTAGTGATGTCTGCGATTGTCTCTAATGCAGCATGAGATTTTATTATGTCTGGTCATGTTTGTTGTATGTATTTGTCCTTCTGTTTTGTCTGGCTCTGTTTGTTCTTCTTTATCTCTGCAGTACTTGGGGTTCTCTTGCAAAAGAGATCTTGATCTCAATGAGATTATGTGTAAGCACTTGATTTCCAACGTGGTCGGACTACACAGTATTTTCTGTCTCCTCTCAGTCGGTCATTTGAGTTCATTATGTGAACAACTTAGAGAAAAACCACATGAATTTCAGGTTTGTGGGAAACACATGTAGGAAAACAGTCACCACATGTTGCAACATGTCAAGCACATGCAGAAAATGTTTCCACATATTGTGATCACAAATGCCACATTACTTTAGTAAGTGTGTCTAACATGTGCAGAGCACATTTGTTCCACGTTTCACAGGTGAAATTTCACGTTGTCCAGCATATCCCGCAGATGTTTGATTGGATTGAGATCTGGGGCCAAGTCACTCATCTTTCAATGAGAGGGTGGACATGGTCTGCAACAATGCTGAGGTAGGTGGTATGTGTCAAAGGAACGTCCACATGAATGGCAGGACCCAGCCATTCCCAGCAGAACATTGCCTAAAGCACCACACTGCCTCTGGTTGTCTTCTTCCTGTAGTGCATCAATGAGCCTTGGCAGCCCATGACCCTGTCCCCAGTCCTTTTGATATGTACAGACCGGGAACGCCCCAAAAGAGCTGCAGTTCTGGAGATGTTCTGACCCAGTCGTCTAGTCATCAATTCACTCAAATCCTTCTAACACGTCAACTTTGGGGACAAAATGTCGCTGTCTGATATATCTCACCTTCTGACAGGAGCCATGATAACGAGATCATCTTCACTTCACGTGTCACTGGTCTGAATCAAGGATGAAATTTTGATTTCAGAGGTGGGGGACACAAGTATTTTTAATAAAACTCTAACTCTTTCAGTTCACTGTGTTTTCTAGTTTTCTATTGCTACTTTTAAGTTTACTGTTCCCTTTTTTGGTTTGACTGGTTGTAAAGCATGTAGCAAAACATTATCACCCAATTCTGTGTTTCACCTTGTTAGTCAGCTTCACTCCAACTCAGTACCACCAATGTTACACTTATTTTTGGAATATATGGTAAACAGACCTCATTTACATAGCACCACCCAGTGGTGCAGGTCAAACTGGCAGGAATATCACAGGTGGGAGAAATTGAATAAAATGTCCATAATTCAGTGGAAGTAGGACCTTGAAGTGGATATGCTGCTTTATTGGGAGCCAGTGAAGGTGTTGCAGGATGGGTGTAACGCATTTCTTTGAGTAACTTACAGTTGGACTTCTAAAGAAGTCTCTTATGTCCACTTTTCTTTTTTTAGACAACCTGGCTGCGCCTCATTACCAAACACACATACACACACGCACATGGACACCGATTCAAACGTTAATGTGAATGAAACCTGCTCTGATATTACAATCCTTCTAGCTGACGTGACCCAGGCAGAACAAACGCCCAACTTACAGTGGCAGATTAACAGGGACTCCTGGGCAACTAGCAGACCGGTGAGCAAGTCCTGGTGCTGTTTACAACCTGATGGAGTGACAGCGGGGACGGCCAATCACACAAGAAACGGCAGAGCCAATCAGGAGCTTGTGGTTGGGTCTAAGGGAAACAGGCTTCAGCTTGAGCGGCCGTTTTCCGCTTGGTCCTAGTGCTTGACCGGTCTCTGTTTACTGTAACGTAACATTGTTTTTGGACGGTAAAAACTGCAGGCGACCAAACCGGCCTTTTGAAAAAGGTCAGGGGACGTGTCCCCCTGTGCCCCCCCCAAATTACATCCGTGGTCTGAATGTTAATCTGTGTATTACCGTGATCCCATCTGGCCCACAAGTAACCCCATGGATTCCACGTGGGAACTGACAGGAAAACATGTTAAATTTCACATGTGCACGTGTGATTTTAGTATATCCTGAATCTTGTGCATTGGGTAACACCTGGTCACATAAGTCAAACTTTCTACGTGCTCCTTCAAACTGATTATTAGACTACATGAACACCAGCTGGGAGCAGCACTTGTTCGTGGATTTGGCAACACTGTTATGCAGTATGTTGTGCTCCCTGTGGTCTGAAACTTTCCCTGGAGGACTTTGGGAAGTGGCAAAAAGTTCTTTGACATTTCAGTTGTTTAAAACATCTGCACAAATATTAAATGTACACGTGGCTACACGGCAGGTTTCCTTTCAGAACAATTCTGTGAAAGTCAAATCAATTCAAAAAGAATTAGCCCGACAGAAGCAAATGAGGCCAGAGAGAAAAAAAACACAAGACGAAGACAAATCAAAGCACGGGGAAATCAAGGCTGAGTAAAAACCCAACTCAAGTGTACCATTTGAAAGGCCAAGTGCCCTGAATAATGTAACAGCCTTTATCCTCTCCCCAGGCTAACAGGGCACTTCTTAACATTCTTAAAAGATGCTTTTCAATTAAGCCTGACTTGGTGATGGCAGTGTGTATGCTAATGTGCGAATGTGTGTGAAGTGTGTCTATATATGTGTGTGTGTGTGTGTGTGTGTGTGTGTGTAAGAAGCTGTGTAAGAATCAGAGAAAGAGAAAGCGACAAATACACTGCGAAAAGCAGACTTGAATAACATTAACACAACTACATTACAATGACAGTGGAATAAAACAAACTTTTTAATCAGCATAAAGAGAAGAAAGCACACACACACTCATCACTGCAAACTGTGATTCAAATCTAAATCCCTGTGAGAGACGTCGTAAACGTGCAATTATCAACTTCAGAGCCATCGTCTGCAAACATATAATAAACCATAAAAAATCTGTGTGTCGGAATGAATGCCTGAAATGTTGTTTACTCTTTATATTATGTTCAGTTATATTTCTGTTTGCAACTTTATAACCTCCAGCAAATTATACATTTTTAAAGCCTCATCATGTAACTTTCCTCTCACATTTACATTTAGTCATTTAGCAGACGCTTTTATCCAAAGCGACTTACAGAAAAAACTAAACTAACGTCTGTTACCTCCTGTTGATCTACACTGACCTGTGATCAGGTGAATGGTGTCTCTGTCATTCGTACGTCTGTTCTCACACTATGTAACTTTGGGCTCCGGGTCGGGAGAAGTACGTAACGCTTTACGGCACTAAGTCACACACCACCAACTATTTCACTGATTTTGGTGAAACTGGATCATATTTTATGGAGAAAATGTTTTCTGGTTTTCCCTCTGATGTCCTCCGGCTGCTCCGCCTCAACTCTCTGTGATTTACAGAGTTTATGATGGACAGTGAAGTAAACTGCTGACAACTGTAGCTGCTGTTAGCTAATGTTAGCTCAGTTTGTTAGCTGCTGTTAGCTCATGTTAGCTCAGTTTGTTAGCTGCTGTTAGCTCATGTTAGCTCAGTTTGTTAGCTGTGCTGCCTGGACTGTGAGCTCAGATCACCGGGGGAGTGTTAGTGTTTGTACCACAGGCGTTTTGGACCACCGGGAAGAAGAAGAAGAAGAAGAAGAAGAAGAAGAAGAAGAAGAAGAAGAAGAAGAGGAAGAGGTTTTCAGGCCCAGCAGTCAGCAGCTTCTATGGACATAATGGCAGAGGAGAAGAGAGCGAAGAGGACGTTGACGGAGGAAGCTAAGAAGAGAAAAGGAGAGAGTGAGCGAGCAAGAAGCCGCCGGACAAGAGTAAATCTGTAAAGTCACACACCACCAACTATTTCACTGATTCTCCATAAAATTACCAATTCTGGCAGATATGAAGCCGCAAGGAAAACAAACCAAAACAGAGATACAGCTCAGGTTTTGTTGGTAAATGGTGCAGTCACTTTCTGTTGCTTCAAGACTGCAGTCCAACAACAATCAGTCGGAGACGATAATGACATGTTTAACTTTGTTATCTGTCTACATGTTTTAATTAAAGTCAAAGCCATGGTCATGTTTTATTTAAACTGCTGTGTTTTGAACTCTGGTGTAAACGAAGCAGAGGTCACACAAAAGTGAATTTCAGTTCATTCGCAGTGAAAACACAGCAAACCGCGTTTGACTTTACCTAACGGAGGTCTGGGTAATTTAAAACAGAACGACAGACTCTTTTACTTCAGAGCTTTTCTGCTCTCTTTCTGCACAGCCTTCTGCTTCACATTCATTCAAGGTTTCCACAGAACAACCGCCGTGTTCATTGTGAATACTGAGCAGTTCTGCTGAAGCAATTTCAGACTGAGTGCCTTGCTCAGGGGGACCTCAAAAGTATACCATGAAAGAGGCAAAGGAATAACTCATTCATGTTCCATTTTCACAGCCAGACTGTGGATTTTTTGAAAAACCAATTAGGACAAATATTGCCCTCAGTTTTCTACAGCATCCATCACTGGACATCAGCAAAACTCATTTCAAGAACCACTTTTATTCTGAATAACTGCCTGACCTTCTGTTCCAAACTGGTCACAGTTGAGGCACCAGACCTCGATGGCTTATCTTGGCTTTTACTGAGTCTGTCCACCAAATCCTTTAAGAAAACTGCCTTTATTAACCATCATTCTCTTAATCTGTCAAAGTCTGCCTTTTTACTACAGTCTGCCTGAAACACTGTTTTCCTTTCTGCTGCTCTCTTTCTTTTCCTTTCCAAATTACCGCTCTGTCTCAACCTTTTCCTGATTAACAAGTGAAGTTTGAGACACAAAAACGGAAAGCTGTGATGTGCAACTCAGATGAAAGAGAGGAAAAAAAAGGAAAGTATGAATGAAACAGCTGCAATACATTATAGTGTCAGTGCGAGCCAACAAATTTTTATCACCATAATTATTGGATCTTAATTGGAATTATACTGTCCCCACATGCTAGCTCCGATCAGCTGACAGGTGTACGCTAAAAAGCTGGTTTCTGCAAGTTCCAGCAGTGAATTATGGTAAAACTCGTCACATGATGCTTGATAAATATATACACAGTGTTATTACACATCTTGACATGAAAAATCATGAGTAAATAACGTGATTTAATATAATTTATGAAGCATTTTCTGGGCCCAAACACCACTGAGCACAAACACACAAAATGCCACAGTTTAACACTTTAAGTTGATTTCAAGACCAAACAAATCTGGTTGTATGGAAACAGAAATGATGGATGACCGCCCACATTAGCTGACCCACAAGATCAAGAAAAAAAAAACAAGATACAGATCATCCTTTTTCTTCTGCAGTATTTATTGTGTCTCTATAAATTCACATGCTGTTGAAATTTGGAGGGTCAAAAGTGACGGTAGTTGCAGAAACACCCAAAAACTGAAAATAGGATTCAGTTTAACTACTGTGTGTCACCAGAGCAACATTAATATCTGTTGATGCTGCATGATCATACAATAACTCTCACTCCAACTGACTTAACCAATGCTGTGTCTCAGTTCTCATACGTTCATAACTAGAGTGCAAAAGTGTGTTCACTATCAATTATAGCAAAATGCAGTGTACTGTGAGAACAGTCAAAAAGTTGAATGTTGAACTCTTTACACTTCTCAGTGGACGCCGTTCTGTCTACGTGGCTGAAGGGGAGGGACCACCGTCATTGAGAAAATAGCAGCCGAGGAAGTTGAGGTGAGTACCTCAATATACAAATGTAAGCTGGATATGATTCATATTTTGGAGGTCAAATGTTGGAGCCAATGCTCCGCATGGTTGCAATTCGTCAAAGAAGAACAAAAACAAGGTAAAATGTTACAATTGCCACTTCCTGTACTTGAACACCCTGCTGAAATTGGCACACTATGCCAGGAAGTACACAGTGTACTACATAGAAGTGTACTAATGGAAGGATCCAGATTTAGACCTAGCACATGAGTTTACCAGATGACTGTGAAGTTTGAACCCTGAGCAGCATGTTGACTGATGATTTTTAAAGAACAAAACAGTGAGAATAAATAAATGGCTGGTACAGTGGATGTTTGAGACACAGGGAGTGTGTGCCTGGTGTTAAACAGATTACAAATAAACTTTGAACGCAGTCCAGCATGTTGGTCCTTGTAGCGTTTCGTCTGCCTGGTCAGATACACAAGCAAACACTCACCTTCGTGAAAATAAGCCGTCCTGTGATGTTGCTGCAGAGAGAGAATGTGGTTTCACATACGCTGTATCTTACAGGAACAAGTCGTGTGATACATTTCTTTCCATGTGATTTTGAGGGATGAAGTACATCAATTAACAACATGAAAGGACAGTTTGTTGTTTTTCACTCCACAGGCTGCGAACAACTCCACCAACATTTCAAAATCTCATTTGCACATTTAAGCCCACTTGAGTTTTAGTGGAAGGAAGCTCCTGATATACCGTGTGTGTGTGTGTGTGTGTGTGTGTGTGTGTGTGTGTGCGTCATGCTTCATGCATAATGTTCATGCTTCATTGTTTTCTTAAGCTTTGCCAACTGCTGCTCTCTGTTTCCTTGGCTCAGGCACTGCGTGTGTATCTATTAGTGTGTATATGTAACTTTGTGCATCTGTGGATGTGTGTGTGTATCCATAAATCCACTGGTTTCTCTGGAGAAAGGCCAGCTAAGCTTCTGTTCAGCACATTATCTGCCCCTGTGCTGCCACAGTGCCTGGTATACCAACCCGTTCTCATTCCCAACTCTAAAATACCGACGATTTGTCACGCCCCTGGGCGTCTGATACAGACGCAAAAGGTACCCTTCTGCGTCTGTATGAAACGCTCTGGGTTCTCAATTGACTCCGATGTAAACCCGTCCGCGGCAGTAAGAGGCGCTCAGAGCAGAGGCTCCATCCGTCCATTCACTCCAATAATAACCCGATCACGGCGATACATGACGCTGTGAGCTTCAATCTGATTGGAGAACCGAGGACTCTCTGCCCGAAAGCATTTCTCAGTACTTTAAGGATTTCTTTTAATGATATCGTCAACATTTCTCAACACAAACATGTCAAAGTGTCACTGATAATTCAACAATAAGATAGGTTCGTGTTGTGGCCTTCAGTATGATTTTTTTCTCCTTCCATTCTGAGAAATAAAGTTTTATTTGTATGTTTTGGATAGCGGAAACGCCTACACTACCCATGTTATAAAAATTAGGATTATACTGGGGTTCATGTGTGTGTGTGTTTCTATTTCTTACATGTCTTGTTGGTTTGTTATTTTATTTTCACATGTAAAACACATTTTTAGATTTATTCCCCAATTTAGATTTAGTCCATCCATGTTTATGATGACTTACACACATACTAATACTATTGGACATGAATATTCTGCTGTTTTTGTCCTATACTTAAAAGACTGGCAAAATATCAGCAGATACCAGATAAGCCAATAAGCTTCTTGGAGTGGGTTACTGTGAAATTTGAGGTGGACAACTTATGCAAGGAGCCTTGTCTGCACTGCAGTCTTGTCTTATAATAATGCAGCACAGTGTGAGGATACAGATGTGATATTTATTTATCTGTAAAGTCACTGGTACCATAGACTGCAGTCTGCAGTGTAGTTGATACACTTCACTGATGAACACACAGCTGTAGAGTAACATTAGGCTTAATGATCAAAGAAAGGTAGTATGTCACGTCCGTATTATGTTCATATTCTACTTCTCTCTGCATCACACTTTTTTGACAATAGTTTTTATAGGTGGAGCAAATGAACCCACCACTGCACACATTTCCTGCATTTGGCGGGTGCTCATATCCAACCCTGTATATCAGATATAGTACAGCGCTGTGCTTTTCTGCAGTGTTCTCGGAAAGGGACATGAGTTACATGTCTCAGCCAACTCAAGAGAAACAATGAAAACATATCATAACATTTCTGTGAATGTTACTGGGGCAGTTCATCCTTCGATAAAAATACAGCTTTAAAAACTGATTGCTGAATGTAACTGAGTGATCACAGTTTTATGTACAGTACTCATGCTCGCCCTCATCCAGACTGACATTTGGCCTTGGCAGAACACAAGAAGCAAAAGTATGCTCTTCATGTTAAAATATTTCAAATGTATCATCTTTAAACAAATACTCAGTATCTGAGCAGTAGCTGGACGTTCTGAAACATAATATGCTACTATGTTTCCCCTTCTGATGTTGATAGATTGTATCTGCTGTAGATATTCAGACAAAGGTGTTTGAGAAGTTGGCTGTGAGGCTCCTGAAGGAGGAGGAGATGATCCTGTGCAGAGAAATGCAGCAACACTGCTAAGTGTTGAAGGAACAGTCTTTGAAGCTGGGAACGATCTCCTCAGACTCTATGCACATCTCTCTTTTTTATTTTAGTGATGGTGATGTGAGGTCTGGCTAGTTCTCTTTGCATTTTTGTCTTAAATCTTCTTAAATCTATCTTTGAGGTCTGCAACTAAAACCGCCCTCTCCCTTTAAAGAACGACTTGATTAAAGGATCCTAAATCCTTGTGTTTATATAGTGAGCTCACTTTCATTACTGACTTTATTTTTGATATTCTGTTTTTACAGCCTCTCTTGCTGACATGTCTGAGGATGCACAGAAGGGACTCCAGTGTCTGGTGCTTCAAAAACAAACTGAACTTAAAGCTCAAATGCTAAAAGTGGAGGACTGCTACAGGACAATCCGCAGCCATCAACTGCTCCTGGATATTGACTTGGAGGAGGAGGAGATCGGAGAAGAGAAAACTAAAACGTGTTCCCTGTTGGCTTCGCGGTCCCCTGTTGGTGAATGACTGAAAAGTCCACTGTTAGATACGTATGCAAGTGCACACTCACACACAAATACACACACTGAATCACAGACAAATAAGCACAAGCACATTCACCCAGACTAAGGGGCGGCTGTGGCTCAGAGGTCGCCCACTAATCAGATGATCGGTGGTTCGATCCCCTCCATTCTGCATGTCGAAGTGTCCTTGGGCAAGATACTGAACCCCAAATTGCTCCCGAAGGCTGTGCCATGTGTGTGAATGTGTTTGAATGGTTAGCTCCTCAAACTGATGAGCAGTTGGCACCTTGCATGGCAGCTAATGCCATCAGTGTATGAATGTGTGTGAATGGGTGAATGAGATATGTAGTGTAAAGCGCTTTGAGCGGTCGGAAGACTAGAAAGGAGAAATATAAGTACAGTCCATTTACCATTCACCATTCCATTACTAAACATGCACAGTTCAAAACAGAAATAGATGTACATGTACTAAAGAATTAGTTTGGACACCCTCCGACCGAGATGCACAACAGCTGCTCACACACTTTTTTCTGAGTAGTTAGATCTAGTAGCAGCTCAGCTAGCATGGAGTTTTTTTTTCCATCATAACTGAACAGATAATCCACTGACAGACTCCCTCAGGTGGGACTGCCGTCTCCCTGTCAGTTATATTTTGTAACATTGCACATGCTCTTTCATTTCTGTTTCTCCGTGAGGTCGGATACAAGCTGAGGCGGTGTAAACAGAAGGGGAAAGGTTCGACTCACATCACCTTTATATCCGTATCCAGTAGCTATATTTCTGTGAACTGTGTGTTTCCAGCTGGTACAAGGGAGTGTGTGTGCGTGTGTGTGTGTGTGTGTGTGTGTGTGTGTGTGTGTGTGTGTGTGTGTGTGTGTGTGTGTGTGAAAACAAGACCTTAAATAAAGGTTGGGGCATCACTCTCCGTAAGTATTTGATCAGCTGACCAGCAGCCAGAAAACAAGACAGGCTGTGTTGGGTTGAAGGAGAGAAAGTGTTTGTGTTTGTACTCACTATGGAAGCACACTGGTGTGTGTCCGTCTATGAAGAAAAGATGTGTGTATTCAGGAGTGTGTATGTTGCATGTTTGCTTGATGGACAGGGTTTAGCCAGCAGGCCTGCTGCAGCTAAAGCAGTAGCTGCTGGCATGCTGAGGTTTAATGGGTCAAAGCCGGTCCCTTAGCAGAGGTGATTTGGAGTTTACTGTGCGGTCTTGTCGGTGTGAGATTGCATACGTTGGTGTGAATCCTGATTGACCTGCACAGAGTCCTGATCTCTACCATCATCCAGCGCCTTTGGGATGAAGTGACTGCGAGCCAGACCTTATCAACCAACATCAGTGACCGACATCACTAATGCTCTCGTGGCTGAATCCCTGCAGCTAGCTCAGACATCTTGTTTAAAAGAGGACTGGAGTGATGTCATAGCAGCTGATTAATTCTCATGTTTTAGAATAATATGATCAACAGTCACATCCAGGTGTGCACATACTGTACTTTGTTTATGTGTGGTTAGTCTTTGTGGAGGTTCGGCACTGCGGCTCTGAGCAGGCTCTGCATCATATGAGTCACAATGCTAGGATGGAAATGAACGTTTACATTTATCCTCAATCCTCATTTATTGCACAGAGTTGATAAATTCAGACGCTTTTTCTTGACACAACAGATATATGATAAGTGTCTCAAGATGAACAGAAGACTGATCTGATCTGTCTGCTTTGACTGACGTCAGAAACACGCACTTATCACATCGATTATCACGTTGACAAGACAGCAGTTTCAACTATCAACTTATTTCCTTGCCAGGTTGCATCACGCTCTCATACTTTTATCGCTGTGATCAGATTTGAATGATGCAACGCGATGACACCGTACAGACAGACAGCTTTCAAAAGTACGTATTGCAGAGATTCTTTAACAATTACAGCTCACGGCACAAAGGAAACAAAGATCATGACGTGATGTGAAAATGTGAATTAACGCTTGTTTCCATCCATGAACAGCTTTGTGAATATCAGTTGATCAGGAGTTGATTCATGAGAGAAGCAGTAGGTGGTGCCAATTCTCTCTGAGTCAAAACAGATTTAAGTCAAATGAATTGTTTTACTTTTGATATTAAATTTGAAGTAATATTACTGTTATCACAAACAAATGAAGTACTCCTGTTTTTAATGAAGTATTCTGCTTCAGTCCTTCAGCACCTGCATTAACATTACCATAAATGATATTCATTATTATTCTTTCAATGTTACTTTAACAGCTGTGAGAAATAGTCTAACAGGAGGTCATGGTCTATACCCACCCACACACACACACACACACACACACCTTTATAAACTAAAACACACACCGGGGAAACACTGAGGCAGGAATACAAAAAAGATGAAAGCTCAAGATAAAAAAAAGGTTTATCAGGTAATAAAACAGATTGAAATCTACAAGTAGACAAAGTAAAGGAAGAAATAAATCACATTCAAATGTGTGAACTGATAGTCAGAATGTAACAAAAGTAAATGATGAATAAATAAAGATCTGCACCCTGTGCATAACAACACGTATGTTACAGCTGCTGACGATGCTCCGATGTAGAACTTTGCTTGTGTGTATATAAATGCTAAGTTTGGTGGTGTGTGGCCACCTTCGTCATCGCCTGGGGGATCCTGGTCCGACCGTCCAATCCACAGCACCCAATTTGAGGAACTACTTTCTTTAAGTCTGAACGGTTCGATGTGTGGGCCTGATAGCAGACATGTAGAGATCACATAAATGTTAGATAGTGAGGTTTTTGATTTAGTTAAAGAAGTTAGGACTCTTTGGGCAGCACCCACTCGCCCTTTGTTGTTGTAGTTTACTTCAGCTCTTTTTGTTGTATTATTAATCCTAATTTGTGGCAATAAATAACTTTGTTTTAAGTACAATTGGTTTTATGTTACTTCCTTTCCCTACACAAGCTCGGTGGTAACAAAAAATAATTAGGTGATATTGATCCAGACACATTTTCACATGGTGGACAATGAAGTTTTTGTATTTGCATTTGTTGGATAATTAGATGTTTTATTCAGCCGTTAATCTGACAATGCAACATGAACTCTCAGTTTAACACAAACACCTCGCAGGTACTCGGTAAAGTTAACCGAGTATTGCGTTAGTGCTACATTGACCCCGCATTGACAGATTCACAACAGGGGAAGAAATTACAACAATATTTTCAAGATTATAATTAAATCTTTGTGACGGTGACACACAGCTGCTGAGTCACTGTGAGGAAGGCAGAGATTGTTGGACTTCTTCTTCTTCTTCTTCTTCTTCTTCTTCTTCTTCTTCTTCTTCTTCTTGGCCCTAATTGGAGGATGCAGTGAGACAGATCCACACATCATTTGAAATCATTTCAGCATATTTTAAGCGTTAGCAGCACTCACCCCTGTATTTCATCAGCAGTAGGTGTGCAGCGTTCATATATAATTCATATCTTCACATAGAGCTTATGGCTTTCACCCTGGGCCCTTGAGTCTTGGCCCAAAGGATAACCAATGTCTTGTAAATCTACAAATTCATCACCGGAAAAGTATAAAACGGAGATCTTTGCCAGCTCCGGAGGCTGCTGACATATTATCTATGGCTCTAGGGAACACGAGGAAGCAAACCCCTAATTACAGACAATATAATAAAACAATCTGCAGCTATTAAAGTGCATGAATCATTTTCATTCGCAATTATACAACTACCCAGAGTCCTCCTCCTTCACCCGCAGAGGATCAGCCACAAACTGGTTCTGATGCTTTCAGGGAAGTTCACATGAGGACACAAACTGTCTCACATCCAGCATCTTCTCCCAGAGAGAGAGAGACTGTATATTTCAGGGTACAAGTGAAGTGTAAAGAGCTGAAGCTACTGACACAGCACAGATCCTTTTCTTGTGATTACCCTGGTTGTAAGGGGAAGGAAAAAGAGTGTAGGAGAATAAGGTTTGAAGATAGAAGATAAATGTGACTAAATGTGGGAAAGAAAGTGACCAGAGGAAGAGCAAAACAGGAAAAATTAGAGATGCAAAGGTCAGACAGACAGAATGACGGAAAGAGAAAGAGAAAGAGAAACAAGCAACTTTAACTTGAGCTGTCCAATTCTGCAGCAACCTTACAACCTGGATTTTCAGTGTGTATCTTCACTGGTTCTCCTCAACATTGAAACATTGAGAGCAGCTTAAGCAGTGTCTCGGGACCTTTCACCCCAACCACAGACTGTTTACCTTCATCTCCAGGGGCGGACTGGGGCAAAAAAGTGGCCCGGGAATTTAGTACCTGACTGGCCCACTCGGGCGGATGATGGTGGCGGATGCTGTCAATGTTGGCTAATGCCACTGAGCGCTGTCTGGCCCTGGTCCATACACAATACTGATGTTTTTACAGCCAGACTAGCCTAAATGCATTGTGCTAAAAGTTAGCAAGCTAGACAAATAACATTATTACATTACAGCCACCCACCTGACCAGCATCCCCCTCCCGGTCACGCAGACCTGTCTCTCTCTCTCTCTCTCTCTGTCATTCACTCACTCAAACACACCATACCTGAGAACTAAAGTACTGTAGGGGGTCTGTGGACACTCCCCCAGAAAAAAAATGTGATTTTTAACACATAAATGAGGCGTTCAGGTGTACTCTGAGGAGAAAATAGAGGGAAAAGACAACATTGCTTCAGATTAAAAAAAAGCAGATTTAGTACTGACTGAGGTTCCTATCATTGGAATGGCAAGAATGTCTGGAGTGTATGAAACTGGTCCAGTGGGGAGCTGAGGCTGGAGAGCAAAAACAAAACTCATTTTTTAAAATCTTTTGTCCTGGACCTTTCAAGGTGTCCGCTTCATCACGGGCCTCTGAGGCCACACTTTCTTCTTCCACCACTCCTGCCCTGTTCTCATCTGTATCTTTAGCTGTACTGTCAGATATTAAATATGAAAACAGACTCCCACATGCTTGAGCTTTACATGTCCTGAGATTTTCAGCCAACTATGATTATAGAATATATTAGCCTACCCTTTACAGCAGGTAGCCCACACACACACACACACACACACACACACACACACACACACACACACACACACACACACACCTGTTGCTGTGCTGTCTCTCTCTGTCCTCTGCTCTCTGGACTGGGCTGTCTGTTCTTTTGTTCTTTTGGGCTCCTAATAAGAGCCATGGACGGCTCAACCCGACCGGACGCGCTGGTTCAAGCCGGGTTCGTGCAGAGCCACCACGCCGTACCAGGCTGGCCCACTGACCCACCTCGCGGTACCCCCGTAGGCCAGTCCGCCCCTGTCACTCACCGCCTGGTTATTTCGGAATAAATCCGTGATTTTTGACAGTTTAGATGCTCTCTCCTCCAGCATCCGCTTCTTTTTTATTCTGGCCTTTTCGGCCCCTCCTTTCTCCTTTCTCTTCTTTCCCTCCATCACTACTTCCACCTTGCCCGCTTTCTCTCTGTCTGACAGCCGCTCATTCATCCCCATACGTTCACTGGATAAACGCAGAGTTATACGCGGTTCCCATTTCCCATGAGGCTTTGCTCCGACCATTCTACATTCATTTATGAACAAAAAAACAAATTAACACTAGACACTCTAGCAACCATGAGTGAGATGTAGAGAGACAATGGGTCTTATATATATTGGCCGTCGTACTGGGCATAAGTATGATTGGCGGAGATCTTGGAGATTTTCACGGGAACATGCTTGAGTCCCGAAATTTTAACTCCATGGGCTGGTCATGAACGCCACACGGCCGCGCAGGGCAGCCTGCGGGCCGGCTCAGCCGAGCTCACTGGCCGCCGGCCGACCGGGAAATCTCCCAGTCGTCCCGATGGCCACTCCGCCCCTGCTCATCTCTACTAGGAGGTGCTAGAGGACTCTTTGTTTCCAAGCTCTGGATCAGCCTCCTCACCTCAGCTATCACCTTACTGAACTCTACCCCTCAGTCTACCTCCTGTCTACATATTTATACAAACTCTTCACACAAATGTTTTTTGCACTTCTGGCTAGATGCTAAACTGCATTTTTGGACTCTGAACAGTCGCCCTTGTTGAGTTCCCCTCCTCCAAAACATTCACCTGACCTCCTCACCTGCCCACCCAGCTGCACCTCATTCATAATCAGCCCTGGTGTTTAGTCTGCAGACAGTCTTTCTGCGCTGACACAAACTGACAGTAGACTTAGAGTCGATCTGGTAAATCTGCCAAACAATGCCACCTCTGTTGAACAGTACCACTTTACTAAACTGAGTTTTCATCATGTGTTTATGGATTCTTTCCCCAGTTTAAGCCACCATCCATCAGCCCGTAGGTAGAGCATATTTGTATTCTTAAAACATGCCACAAATTATACAGATACATAATTATATGAAAACCTACTTAACAGTGCCAGACAAACACAGTTCTCGTCTGTTTTTTCTTGTTGGTTACATGGTTGCTGTGTATTTGCATGTGTTCAGTCTTCCATGTTTGCCTTCCTTCCTCCCTGTCAGGGTTTTTGCCAATAAAAGCTGAAGTCATTAACTACCTATTTAATTGAGAGGGATAGAGGAAAGAGTAGGAAACTGTGGGAGAAAGTCTTTTTCTTCTCAAGAGCTCCTCGCTTCCTTTCTTCCTGGCAACTTAATGGAGCTTAACGCAATTAAATTTAACATTCACCAGTTTAATCCAACCGTTCTCTGTCTCCCTTTATTCTCACTCCCTCTCCCATACTTTCTACTTCCATTTCCTTCCTCTTTCCTTCAGTCTTTGTCTTGATGTTCTTGCTATTTTCATTCTTTCATTTATCTGTTTTTTTCCCTTACAGTCTCAACAATCAAATTTCAGCTAATTGCTGTCAACAGACATGCTGATCAGGATTTCAGGTTTAGTCCTGAGGTGTTCTTAGAGGAAGGACAAAAGGGATTATGGCCAAATGATCAGCCATCATTGACAATAACAACTCCCGTCATATTCATGGCAAAATTTCGCAGTGAAATCAATAATTCCAGTTGAAGTGTCATAATCAGAGGATCCGCTCCAGGGGACAAAATTAATTAGCGCAAATATTCTGTGTAGAGTTCAACTGTGTCAAGTTGAACTGCTGTTGACCAACAACAAGCTGTCTGGACAGTGCTGACCTTTAAGGGGACAGAGAGCCAGACAGTCCACAGCAAAGGAACCTATCATAGCTCATTAGCTGTGCTGCAACACACACTTCCTCTGTCGGAGTAAAAACTGTTGATGAGTTCAGTTCACCATTTTCACACAGTGGTCACTTTCCTCTAAGGTCAGGCCCAGGATGGGAATCTTGTAGAAACTCGAAGGCTCGTTGACGCCTTCAGGGGCGTGTGACTCGTAGAAACACCCCTCCATCCAGTGGGCCAGTGAGGTCACCTGTGGATTGTTGAGGTCACCTGTGGGTCGTTACAGACACCTGTGGATTGTTGAGGTCACCTGTGGGTTGTTACGGACACCTGTGGGTCGTTGAGGACACCTGTGGGTTGTTACGGACACCTGTGGGTCGTTGAGGACACCTGTGGGTCATTACGGACACCTGTGGGTCGCTACGGACACCTGTGGGTCGTTACGGACACCTGTGGGTCGCTACGGACACCTGTGGGTCGTTACGGACACCTGTGGGTCGTTGAGGACACCTGTGGGTCGTTACGGACACCTGTGGGTCGTTACGGACACCTGTGGGTCGTTGAGGTCACCTGTGGGTCGTTACGGACACCTGTGGGTCGTTACGGACACCTGTGGGTCGTTACGGACACCTGTGGGTCGTTGAGGACACCTGTGGGTCGTTATGGACACCTGTGGACTGTTGAGGTCACCTGTGGGTCGTTGAGGACACCTGGGTGTGAGTCGTCAGGGTCACATGGTGAAAATGGTTGCTGAACTGCCTGGAAGTGATTTTAGGACTGCATTGGCTGACAGATTGTGTCCTAACTCCCTCCTCTGTTGAGGGATGCTTTCTTCAGGTTAACAACAGTCTTTCAAGTCATCTGTCTACCCTGGCTAAAATACGAACATTGCTGTCCTCAAAGGAGTGTCCCTTGGCCTTGAGATATAGCTAGACTGCTGAGTCCTGACCTGACGAGTTGGCTATTCTGTGTTGAGCCATGCACTTTTCTCCAATAAACCCCACAGAGGTAAATACCTGGGACTCCCCACCATTCATGTATGAGAGGTGAAACGTTTTCCATGAACTGAGTGAGTCCAGTCGCCTAGGAGAACTTTAAACGGATGCTACATCTGTGTTCGGATAGTGAAAATCATCGGGCCATATTTCAAGGTTCGACTTACATTTTCATATTTTCTTTTCGGCAACACGACTAATAAGAACAGCACAAGTTCAATTCACACATCTGTGAATGCAGCTGTTTGTACAGCGCACAAAAAAATGTATATTTAAATATCTATATTTATATTAATAAACAGGCTCCATCTGTGAAAGAGAAACAGATAAGTAGAAAGTAGAAATGAACCAAAAACAAACAATCTCAAATGAGTAGAAACGTTATAGTTTCTATATTTATATATTTTTAAATTATACCATCCACCATATGATAATTTAAGCCATTAGTGTTTATATGTTATTCTATTCTGCTGCTGTGACACTGCTATCAAATATCAAATGTTACGTTGTACATCCATTACCTATATGTACAATTCAGACATTCAGGCAAAGTTATAAAAAAGAAAAAAACATGTTTCACTATGTTCCTGAATCTTTAAATGTCACCCCAATAAAACAAATAACAGCACATTATTATACAGTACTCATTATTTTCTAAAGCCAATAATTTTCTCTTAAACTAATCCTACAATTCTCATTACAGTTAATTTGGACTAAACCTGAAATTGATTTTTGGAAGAACGCAGTTCCTGTGCGCGGCATGAACCCCCCAGGGTGAGAAATAATATCATAGTTGGTGTGAGAGCGATAATTTTCTGCACGTCATCCACCTCAATCAAGCGCTTACAGACTTAAAGACTGTAATCATAATAAGAATAAATACACGATGGAGCGCTGCCAATCATTGTTTGATTAGAGCATTCACAAACAAGGTTAGTTGGAGATAAGGTAGTTAACTTTGCATGTTATGTGTGTGTGCTTGTTTTTTCCCTCTTGTTAATTATAACTATTACATGAAATCATTGTTATCACTTCTAAAAGTTTCAGATTTTCTGGGTTGAAAAATATTTTTTTTCTTCTCACTATCAGATGCATTACAGAGTTTTGAGAAAAGACTTTATTATATTGTGAAACTGGGTGACACTGACTCGTATCTGAGTGACGGCCACTTGACACCTCTGCAGGCAGTAAAAATAATGTTCATCCATATGACAGAAATCACTTTAAAATGGCAATTTGGGCACTCTGAATTAACTGTCCATCAAATTTACACGTCTATAAAAATTAATATTGTTGGCAAGGACTGTATGTTAGAGGATTTAACTAAATACATTTCTGTAGTGAAGACAGAGCAGAGAAAATATATGAATGAGGACAAAAATAATGGTGAGGAAGAGAAAATATCTCCAGTTTTGTAATTTAAATGACAGACACCTCCTCCTATTACTACAGGTACATGCAGTCCTGAATTCTGAATTTTTATCACCTTTAAATCCACAGAAAAACGTGATTGTTTCACTCATATTTGGGCAGACGCTTGGAAAACATGTAACCAATAAATATCAGCATGAAACTGAAGCTGGATAAATCCAGGTTCAAGCTTGTTGTTTCATGTTGTTGACAGATTAGCGTCAAAGGTTTTTACAGAGGGAAGTTTGGATATCTCTTTTTATCAATCCATAAATCAGAAAATACTGTCAACAGCCATAAATCCATCCACTTTCTCCAAGATGTTATGAATCAGATGTTGTATAAATCAGGCTCTGGATGATATCTGAACAAATGTGGAAGGTCTGGCGGATGTACGTGCTGCTGAAGTTCAGATTAGTCATTTAATTGTGTCATTTTGGCACACTGTCACACAATGTCATCAATCCAGTACCTTATAGAACAGAACAGAAGTACAGCGTCAGATTTTGAAGCGAAGAGGCACTGATTGGGAGTGAGAAGGTGTTGATGTAAGAGTTGTTGGTACAGTTGTGTCGATCTTATTCATGCTTGTTTTTTTTTTCTGTTGCTAGCTAGTTAGCTACGTACAAATCTCATATATAAATGAAATGAATTGAGTAAAGCTCTGATTGGTCAGTGCTTTTGGGGAAATTTCCACCAGTGGGCACTGGACTGAACTGAGATGTTTTATTGGTCTGGAGCCAGGCTTGCCCTAATTAACACGTACGTGAACATTAAATGAAATAAGTTTAAATCAACAATAAAGCTATAGATGGAGGACATGAGGACGAGGTTGGGGTGGTGGAGGGAGTGTCGATGAATAAGTGATGATGGTGGAGGATGAATGAAAGAGCTGCTGTCTGAAGTTTTACTTTAACTTGATATATTTTCTCTTCTTTGTGGAAGTGCGACCACAGGCAGCGCTTTAAAGCAATTTTACAAAAGGTTGGAGGATTTCACTTTGCTGCACACCGTGCCTATCATCAGCACAGCGCTCCACTCCAGGGCTTACTGCTTAAATGACCTGAGACTGGGCCATTGCAGAGAAATTGTCTCTTTTGTAGCCTAAATTTCCAGCACTTCAATGTTCAATCTTTTTTTTTTTCGTAACACCCCTCTCTTTTTCTTTTTTTATATATATAAATATACACACACTCACGAAAAGCTGCCAATTACTTAAGCAGTAAATGTGAACATCAACTTTCTTCCTGCAGTCTCTTCGGGGCTCTGATGATGGGTAATATCTAGAGAAAGTGGCAGATGTAATACTTTCTGTGCAAACGGGCAAATGACACAGACGGATCATGGAATGCCCCTGCAGAGATCCTTCAGCACTGATGGGACCGATGATGATAACCACATTTCACATGACTGTGGAGCAGACGTGACCATGAATACAGTGTAAACATGTCGTATGTAGTTGAAGTGTATGAGACTCTTTCCTGCAGACAGGTCATTGTAATATATTTTAATATATTTTTGCTGACATAAATCTATTCATAATGTTTTTCTGCTCTGCATTGACACATTTTCTGATCTGTGTGTGTGAGTAACAGTAGTGAAGGAAGTATTCGGGTCTTTACACTAATTAATAGATATACTCAGTGTATGCGAAGAGTTGGCAAGGAGGACTGACCGGGGCGATGTGACTTCTCAACAGAAATTTGGAGATCTTTTCTCATAAGTTGCCAAAAATAGGAAAAGAGGAAGTTGTGTTTTTTTAAATGAAAACAACTTGTGATTGACAGTTTCTCTTTTTGAGCTGTTTCGTTGATTGAGGAGGAAAAAATGCTCTTTTGAGATCTACTGGAGTCTCGAGGTTTAAATGAATGTAAGCCAACAAGATGTCCTCGTAACATTTACGTGTGTGGACAAACCTCTGTAATGTGAACCTCTGCTGTCTTAACAAACCTGCATTGATCAGGATATAAAGGAATCTTTATATTTCCTTTTCTTCCTCAGCTCGACTCTTTTATTTCCCTCTCTCTTCATCTCTATCTTCCTTTCTCTCTCCATCTGTCCTCCCTCCTTTTGTTTTCCGCCTCCCCCTCCTCACTCATTGTTCCCCCCATGCCTGCATCCCATCTCCCTTTCCTCCCCTCTGCAGCTCTCCACCTCCTCTCCCATCTGTAATGGTAATGCAATGTTCTCTGTTCAGCTCATCAGCATCAGCGCCCTCACCGGTGCTCGTTCCCTCCTTCCCCGAGTATTTAATTGCATTAGCATAAGCGAAACCTTATGTGTGTGTGTGTGTGTGTGTGTGTGTGTGCGTGCGTGTGTGTGTGTGTGTGTGTGTGTGTGTGTGTGTGAGAGATTCATGGATTCTGACTAATTTGAGGAGCAGGGGATTCTCTCTCACCATGTGTCTGTCTCCATCAAGTGTAGACGATGCTGGCTCTTCCTCTCTTTCTTCCTTTCTTCCTTCCTTTCTCTCTTCCTTCTCCAAAGTAGAGACACTTGGAGGACATAAATCAAGAGGTTTTTGGCAACAGGAGCCGGCCGTGTGTTCCAAGAATGGAGTAAAACTTTTTAGATGGAGAGTGGAGAGGAAGAAGGCAGATGGAGGGAAGAAGAGAATGAGGTGGATTCTGTCGACGTGACGAAGAGGAAAATCTCGACTGTGACCTGAAACATCCTTTTACGATAGATACCTCGAGGCGATGCAAAGACATTTCCATGGGAACTTACATTCATGCTACAGCACTATTTAAATAGGAGCTCCACCATTTTACAGGTCAGAGTCTGTTTTCATGTTGGCGAGTGTTACTGCATGCAGAGGGAAGGCCGATGAATGTCCTCGATGTCAGATGGGCAAGTCAGTCTCCATAAGTCCCCATGTTCAAATGTCCAACTTCACAGCAGAAATAAACATGTTTACAGCCTGGTACAAAAAACAGTTTTGGTCTCTATAGCTAATTTCCCCGTTCATGACAACTGTACTGAGGGTGAATTTATATACAACTCACCTGTTCAGATTATATTAAGGCTTAAAGTTATGCAGGATTAAGAGCGTGGACGCTTTGATTGACAGGTGGGTGTCGTCACAAGTGTCCGATTTCAGTGACCAGGGTTCATTCAGCCCAACTCAGCTCCACCGACCTCCACCTCAAGATGGAGACAACCAGAGCCACCACACAACGGCTGTTCAGAAACCTGTGGAGGACATCACAGAGACTACGTCCAGGTTTTAGACAGTCTGCAGGGACATCACAGAGACTACGTCCAGGTTTTAGACAGTCTGCAGGGACATCACAGAGACTACGTCCAGGTTTTAGACAGTCTGCAGGGACATCACAGAGACTACGTCCAGGTTTTAGACAGTCTACGGGGACGTCACAGAGACTACGTCCAGGTTTTAGACAGTCTGCAGGGACGTCACAGAGACTACGTCCAGGTTTTAGACAGTCTGCGGGGACGTCACAGAGACTACGTCCAGGTTTTAGACAGTCTGCAGGGACATCACAGAGACTACGTCCAGGTTTTAGACAGTCTACGGGGACGTCACAGAGACTACGTCCAGGTTTTAGACAGTCTGCAGGGACATCACAGAGACTACGTCCAGGTTTTAGACAGTCTGCGGGGACGTCACGGAGACTACGTCCAGGTTTTAGACAGTCTGTGGTTTGTCTTTTCTGGGCTACTGTAGAAACATGGCGGTTCTTCTTTCCAGGTCATTACACACGAATGCAAACAGAGTTATGAATATCACATTGTGTCACATTCATCCTTTAAGACTGTCGTATTTGTTATTAGGTTGTCTCTTGCGTTCACGTTCATCCATTGGAATGAACAGAAACAGAAACACTAACATAATTAAGTCTTTTAATCCATTTTGTTTTGCTTGTATATGATTTATGAGTGCATTTAGAGTAGAAACCCACCATTACAATATTTTGTGTGTGTTTGGAACATAATTAGCTTCTGAACAGTTTTAAAGCATCATTCATCATTCACAGCGGAGGGAATTGAGTTTTAACTTCATCTTCAATCTGGTTCTTTTCCAAATGTGGACTGCGGTACAAACTTCATGTTGTTAGAAGATTTCCCAGAGCTGCCCGAGTCCAAACCAGATTCTTTTTTTAAATCTGAGGATCTGCTTTGATGTCCAGCTCGTAGTCAGTCATTACGCTTTAACTCATGCGTGTCCGGTGTCTACCACGAGGACAGTTTGAGATGTTTGCTCCAGCTCAGCATGGCAGAAGAATCATGTATTTAAACCACACTCAAAAAATAATGGTTCTTAAAAGGTTCTTCAAAAGTTTCTCTGGTTCTACAAGAACCTCTTTATTTAGGGGATGGATGAGCAGCGGGGTAACGTGACCTTTTGGGTTGGCTGAAGACCAGGCACTGGATCATCTGAACGGGTTTCACTGTGCAGGCTGGGAGGCCCGTCAGGAGGGCAGTAGAGATGCCACGGCCTGGATCAGGAGCTGGGCAGCATGTGGAGTCAGGTGAAGCCTGATTTTGAAGTGCGAAGCGACATGACCAGGCAACCATCAAATCCATCCCCACATTTGATTCTTCTGGGTGCACCTGAGGGCATCCTGTTCTACCTGGAGGAGAGTTAGAAGTAAAAAGAGTTTGTCTGCAGCACTCATTAAAGAATCCCATGATTAATTGAGTCAGTCTAACTGATGAGAAGTCGAGACAACAACTGAACAAATGATTTACCAACCACTTAGCTGTGATGAGGTGAGAGAATCTTTAGAGCGAGCGTCCTGTTCTTTAATTACACCTGAATGTATCTTCTGATTACTTTTATTCTCATATTCCATTTCTTTTATTCATCAGCTTGTTTGGTGCTTCGTTCAAACACGTCTTCAAATGAGCAGAACGCATTTAGAAGCGCTGCCAAGCTTTGTACCCCGGACTGAAAAATACAGTGTACAAACATAACCTGAAGCTCTCACATTATGATGGTGACTAATGTCAAACACTCATGGATCTCATGGAAAGTAGTTTCATGGATTATTATCCTGGATTATGGGTAATTGTTGAGGTTCAACAGGTTCAAACAAAGACGGTAAAATGACGAATCCTTTTTGTCTGCTGCTCAACACGTCCTGATAAACTTCAGACAATGAACATGATAAACAAACACTGACAATCTATGAGTGATTCTGGGGCTGCTACAAGGTTACATAACGTAACATGAGTTCAAAAGGTTTGATCAGTCTAATGTTTCTAATGTTGCTTTCACACCAGGATAGTCCAGAGGACTCCGGAGGTTCGATTGGTTCACTTTCACACTGCACTTTAGAAAGCAGACTAAACCACCTAGACAACGTCATGTAGTTACAACAGCTGCTCGTTTGGGGGCGCTACTGCCCAAAAAACAAGCACTGACTAGGAAGAAAAAAAGGTACAGGAAGAAGAAAACCCAGCTCATTGATTGGCTTTCTGATCTTTCGTTTGCTTTCCTGCTGTAAGCGGTCTGAGGCCCACGTTTTTAGGTGGACCAGAGTTCTGATGAGTTTTCACACCTGCCCAAACGAACCGGACTATCTGAGGAAACGATCCATTTAAAGCGGACCAAACAGCGCTGGTGTGAAAGCGCCCTAAGTTAGACTGGTCCCGACCAATGTGACAAATCAATGCTGATCTTCCTCCAGTCTCTTCCTGCGCACACTCAAATCTACCAAACTAAAACGTTAACTGGAACTGTACGCATCATTTATAGTATACAGACAAACTCGTTCAGCTTTGACCTGCCGTTCTTTCTGTAGTTGTGCATATGAATTGGATTCGATCATTTGGCCAAAGTGTTGGCAAGTGTTGTTTACAACCTGAGCTCTCCGATGTGAGCTGAAGGTGTAAAGTTGTTTCACCTTTTACTCGTGTGTGTTTTAAACCTCTGGCAATGCAAATAATCATCTGGCAGCAACTGACTGTGAGAAATAAAAGAAAGAACACTCTGATGGAGGATACATGCTGGACTTCTTTTACAGCTAAAAGTTTAATTTAGTCCACTTCAGATTATACACATGACTTCTGGCATGTGTTATGAAAGCACATTTCAAAAAATCTAAATATATTAGCTAATCCATCCGCATGCATTTCTGCAGATTCACTCCAGTGCACAGAATGTGAGTTGACGCTAATCAACGTTATTCGCTGGCATTTGGACTAATCTCCTTCAGACCAGATGAAAGAGGAGAGAGATAAAGGGGCAGAGAAAGTTTCAGAGGGTTTTCTGGAAGGATCTCAAAGTCTAATCCCAATCCATTGTCCATCAATTGGCATTTATTTGGACTCAGCTAATCAACACAAGGTCCCTCTATCTCTTTCTCTCAGGATTCCCACAACATAATGTGCAATTAAATCTCCTGCAGAGGTCTTTCTGTCTTTCTTCTGCATTTCTGTGAGACGACTTTATCGTTGTTCTCTGTGAGTGCCAAACACCGCCACGCCACGATGCACACATGTTCATGAACCGAGTCCAATCTGCCAATTTAGCATGTTGTCATGTCCCAAGTTACAGAGTGTTTTCTCAAAGATACTTGAATACTAATCCGCTCTCCATTTGTATTCATGCTGGACTCTGATTCTTCATATCTCTACTTCTCTCTCCTTTTCCCATGATGCAACGTACACTGCACTCATTATAGACAAAGCAAAATTCAAAGTGTTTCATGTGATGCTCACTTTGCAAGCCCGGCTAAGAAATTGAGATAACATTAGCCAACAGCAGCTACACAGGTGCATCCAGACATGATGCTATACCTACAGTCAGGGTTTACATTAGCCGGCTTTTGGTTGTGTAGTCGTGTAGTTGAAAATGTCTGCTGGTAAATATTTCAAATAAATACATAAACTCAACTCAAACAGAAACTCTGCTGTAATTTGGACACGTTAAATATTAAACTTGCTGTCAGCCGAACAGTAAATAGCATTAGTTTGTGTTTTACTGCTGTTCAAAGGAACAATGTGTAGAATTTAGTGCCCTCTATTGTTGTATTTGTTGATTGCAGCCGTCTCCTTCCTACGT
Source organism: Argyrosomus regius (assembly GCA_946959425.1). Taxonomy (NCBI): domain Eukaryota; kingdom Metazoa; phylum Chordata; class Actinopteri; family Sciaenidae; genus Argyrosomus; species Argyrosomus regius. The sequence continues at coordinate 108,890 of CAMPSB010000274.1, read as the reverse complement.
ATGGAAAGAAACGCGTGTTTAGTTTGTCTGTTCTGGGCTCCTGTAGAAACACCTGGACCTGCTGTAGATATCAAAGTCTCATTCTAAGGTAACAAAACACAATAAGTCTTATTTTCAGCTGATTAAACACAATGAAAACATTATATTCTAAAAGCCCCCTAAATCTGACACACTGCGCCTTTAAATAATTATAATAATGGCCATTGATGTGGCAGCATTTGACGAGTTTGAGGTGAGAACGAGCTGCAGATTTATCGTCAGACATGCAGGAAATCCAGTGATGGCATCAAATCTTGAAGTATGACAGTCAGAACATCCTTTATGTGGCCTGATCGTCCTGCAGGCTGCTGGTTTCCACAGTGATCTGCATGTCTTATTATCCTCCCATTAGTATTCATGCTGGATTAGGCTAATCAACGCGCTGTACCTCCATCAAGTTTTATTCTATCGGCCTCTTTCTCCTTCCCACAAAGAGCTGTACACTCGAGACTGTCTCTGCCTCTCTGTGTCCGTCTTCAGTAACCTGCTGTCAATGCAGTTTGTTGTCATGTGGAGTAATCCTCCTGCAGTTTAGATAAGAGGCCGAGCTTTCTGAAAGAAACACCACGCTTCTTTCATCTGTATTCATATTGACTGAGCTGAACGACGAGCGGTGCCTCCCTCTGCTTCGCTGTCTGTTTGATTGCTTCCTTCCCGTCCAATCTGCATGCTGCTGCTGAGAAAACATGAAAGTATTCTCCCAGAGTCCTTCAGCTTCTTCGTCAGCGTCACTTTTATTCTCTCTTTGTCAAGACTGTCATCTGAAAAAAAAGAAAGAAAACTTGTAAAAAATCTTGTAAAATCTGTATTTGTTGTGATTTGTTGTCTCCAGTTTCAAAGTGTAATCCCACTATGGTAAATATTTTCAGCTGTACTCGAGCATTTGTTCTGATTACATTACTTCTGATCAAAAACTAGCGAGTTTTCTCTTCTTAGCTTACTCCGTTGACGTCCTCTTTGGTCTCTTCTCCTCTAACATGTATGTTAGAGGCTGCTGAGCCCGGTTACATTGCCCACTGGGGCACCGGTTCTGGCACGACACTAGCTCTGCTCCCTGTCAGCAGCTGGTTCTGGATCTCTGTTTTGGATGTCTTGTTCCACCAAAGAGACATTTCCTGACTTATAAACTTATTAAATAATAAATAAACTCAACAAAGATACAAACTTCCTCACGAGTTGAAGTAAAAAGATCTCAGACTTCCTCTCTGCTCACAAACTATTTATTTCTCTCATAAATGTGTTAAATTGTCTTAATGAGCACTTCTCCTCTGCCAAGATAATCTATCCACCTGACAGGTGTGGCCTATCAAGATGCTGATTGAACATCAGAGCTGTGACAGAGGTGTGACTTGGACTGTCACAATAAAAGGACGCTCTAAAATGTGCAGATTTCTCCTGTAAAATACATTTGTTAGGCGCTGTGGACATTTCACACAGGCCTACAGATCATGACTCCCTCTACTCTGCCTCTGATTGGCTTACCTAAATATTCCAACTATTAAAGCAACGTGCACAGACAATCCTTGACTTTTCCTTCCTGAGGAAGTAAATTGGTATCTGACGTAGCTGACGTTCAACTGAGACTAAAGATTTCTTTATTCACGATGACTCCCGAGGACGGTCAGGAACATCTCAGATGATCTTTACAGATATGAGCGCTGCAAGATTTTAATTCATTCATTCACCTTTGTCCAGGTGTCACCGTCCAACAATCCACCTGAACCCAAATTCAAACTGGTCCTTGAAGAATTCTTCTAGTCATCTACCCAAAGTTACATAAAGTTACATGTTGCATTGTGTGTCTGCTGGTTTGTTCGTCACTGTGGACACAGAATCATCCTTCTCCGACAGTCAAACAGATATTTTTGGGTCATTCAGGGTCAGAAATGTCTCTCTTCAGCAGATGAAATTAGCCATGTAAATGTGGAAGTTTTAATTATTCTGACAGCTTGGGAAAATGAAAACATTAACATTTCAGTCTGACCTGCACAGGCTGGATGTGAAACTGTAACCTAATTAAATCCAGCAGGAATTACCTGCCATCTCATAATTATGAATCAACACACTGGCGATCGATGATTTCTTGGACTGAAGTCAGATAAAAGACGTTCGTTTCATAAAAATCTGAAATGTAGGAAATTGTAAAAGTGGAATTTCAGCTTGGAAACGTGTGCAGAGTGCACCCAGCCCGGCAGCACACCGCAGGCAGACACCGACCTTTCAGTCGGCCCTGGTCGGCCCGCTGTCGGCGTTCTGCTCTGAAGGTATAAACGAAGGGATTTAATGGAGATCAATTAAAGTGAAATTAATTTCATAGAGCAAAAGGTGGATTTTGCCTCAGCTGATAATGGCAGAACAGTCGGAGAGGTGAGGGTTTGGTATTTAATGATATCATAATATAATTATATTTCGGTGGCATTTAGATGGTCATATTTTCAAGCATAAAAAAAAACTGTTGAAAAGTTAAACCTTCACATGCATTACAGAGTTACAATGATGAGTCACCGCCGTGCACAGCTGATTCATACACACCAAACAAAACCTGTGTGAGCTCTCAGTCGTCCAGGTCGTCTGTCCTTCACTGGACTTGGTTGCAGATCTGCAAAGACGTCCTTGAAACTTGAAACTTGAAACTTTATTCACACACACACATATACAACATACTGACATCCAATAATTGTCATTACTTAAACTTAAGAAAATAAAAGAGAGAAGAAGGTTATATACCTGTGTGTGAATCAGGTCTCCCGTAGAAGCTTGTGTACATACAGAACAAAACAATACAGAATAAGCCTCTCGTCCAAGAGGCTTCTTCAGTTCCTCTGAACACAGAGTGGAGGCGGGTGTCGCTCACAGTGTCTGCGCCGCCCGCAGTCCGAGAACCAATGATGTGCTGGTCCGTTTTCAGCACCATCTGCGGTGCTTTCCAGTCTGAGACAGAACGTACCAAACTGTGATGTATTTGGTAAGAATGCTCTCGATGGTGCAGCGGTTCAAGTTCACCAGAATCATCTGAGAAGACAGACGGATCTTCTTGAGTCTTCCCATGAAGAAGAGACACTGAACCAAACGCTGAGATTTACATACACAACCAATATATAATATATATATATATATATATATATATATATATATATATATTTTATATATGAAATATAAAATATCTGGAAGTTGATTTGCATTCAGTAAAAAAAGAAGCAGCTCCTATAATTTCTTTTCTCGCAGGGCAACACAGATGACGGGTTTAACAAAGGACATGAGGGTGTGTGTGTGTGTGTGTGTGTGTGTGTGTGTGTTGTTGGACCGAGCGTGTCTTTTCATATGACAGTCTTCACTGGCCTTCCTGTTCTCTGGCGACCCGTCTTGAACAGCCTTTTGGATCGCTGCTCTTTTATCACCGAGTTCAGTTTTCACATCAAACATGACCTCCATGTCACGCCTGCATTTGCAGCACTCACACACACATTAGGAAGTGGCTGTCAGACGGCTGACACGGAGCTGAAAATGAAGCCGAGAGGCTGCAGCTCCATCGAGGTTCAGCGACTCCACCGGACACAACAGAATGTGTGTCGGTGTCAGACTTTTTACAAATCAGCATGATGGAGTTATTTCAGCATCCTGTGATCTGTTTAATGCACCAACAACACAGAAACATCTGTTTATCCTGGGTTCATACAGCTGTGGTAGGACACACTAATGTGTGCACCTTAAATGAACTCATGGATTAAATAATATTTACTCTGAATTCTTGGAAGAACTTTATAATAAACAGTTCTTTGAAGACCCGATAGGTGACAGGTTCCCCCATGGCATTGGATCAACAAATTTCATGTTTTATATCCAAACATCATAAGAAATAAACAGATATTAAAGACCTCTTTGTTGGGGGTACTGAATGGTACTGAACAGTAACTGTGCACGGTGTGAGTCGGACATTATTTAAGCCCGAGGATTCAGGAGGTAAGTGAGGATCACAGTCGGACTCAGCATGAAGCTGCCTCTGACCCTCTGACTGCTGAGGAAGGCCACGGGGGGCAGGTGGGGGCAGGTAACACTCCATCCTGCTTTCTCTCTGAAATTATTCAAACGTCCTGAAAATTGGCCAATCGCAGCTCACTGACGCCGACTCGACACAACGGCAGCATCTGGTTTCTGTTTCACTTTTCATAATGTCGTTTATTTGTCTCCAGCTGAGTTCAGAAGGTCGTCTCCGCCAGGCGCTGTCACGCTGAACTAACCCGTCACCGTGGCCTCCGCTCGGAGAAACTCTCCTCCGCGCTCGGCTGCACTGATTTGTCAACCGATGAACAACAAATCCAGCAAACAGCGGTAAAGCTGCTGTTTCATAACAGGCCGGATAAAATTGTGTCAGTGTAGACGACTTCCTGACTGCAGGTGGAGTATCAAGGCAGCGGTGCCAATCTGTCAACCTGTTAGTCATGATAGGAAGAAAAAGTGCAGCACCAGAGGCGACGAGAACGTTCGCAAAACGCTCCTTCATGATCCGCCACCAAAGCAGCTCAGACACACACAGGTCAGATTTATATTTAGAGCACAGAATCACGACAATCTGTCAGAGTTTAAATCCAAAGAAAGAAGAAGAAGAGGAACAGGAAGAGCTCCAGTCCAAACTCACATCGAGGGATTCGTCTGCTGCTTCCTGTCAATGTGACATCGAGCCTCCTCATCCTCCACACAGGTCTCATGTTTCCAGCTCGAGTGAGTCACATGATTCATGACGTCCCCTCACGGACGCTGCTTCACATCCTGTCAGACACGTTTCACCTCGTTCATCACATCTCGAGAATCAAAGCTGCAGATTCTTTATCGTGAAGTCTGAGTGGAGGTGGCCGAAGCAAAAGTCCAACGTTTTGTGTAATTTACTTATGAAATCACCATGGCAACAGCCCTTCATTGAACTTAGAGGCATCAGACCGAACAGATATCGAACCGTTCATCTGACCAGTCAAATCAAATCAAACACTGTATGAGATCCTCCTGTTTAAGAGGTATGATTTATGATAACTGTGTAAATCAAAGCTGCCGTAGTAAACATTCATCATTTAACAGAGAGGAGGCATGAACACGTTAAAATGCTCTGTGATTCATGTCAGCTGTTTTCTGGGAGTTACAGTTGAAGCTGAAGCACTGAAAGGGTTTGAAGTGTCTGTTTGAAGAGTGAGATATGAAAGCAGCTGAATGTCAGTGGACGTCTAAAGGCCTCTCTGCTCTTACCTGGTGACCTCTAATCTGTAAGAACTGCAGAGGTCGTCTGTCATCGTAATCCTGTGAGAGTCACCGCAAATTACCCAGAGGTCATGTGATGGTCTGAATCCAGTCCCTCAACTCTCTGTGATTTACAGAGTTTCCTGATGAACAGTGAAGTAAACTGTAGCTGCTGTTAGCTAATGTTAGCTCAGTTTGTTAGCTGCCCGGACTGTGAGCTCAGAGCACCGGTTATTAGTGTTTGTACCACAGGCGTTTTGGACCACCGGGAAGAAGAAGAAGAAGAAGAAGAAGAAGAAGAAGAAGAAGAAGAAGAAGAAGAAGAAGAAGAAGAAGAAGAAGAAGAAGAAGAAGAAGAAGAAGAAGAAGTTTACAGGCCCAGCAGTCAGCAGCTTCTATGGACATAATGGCAGAGGAGAAGAGAGTGAAGAGGACGTTGACGGAGGAAGCTAAGAAGAGAAAAGGAGAGAGTGAGCGAGCAAGAAGCCGCCGGACAAGAGTAAATCTGGGACTGACTTTTAGTGGTTGGTGAGAGCTTGGTGAAATAAAAGGCTGAAAGACAGACGCCGAGCTGGGCTGACTGCTGTTGGACTAGTCAGTAATATTAGCTGGCTGCTATGTCTGCTGTTGGTGACCTTGTTGATGTTTGGCTGTTGTCGACTCGCAGGTTTTTGATCAGAAGTAATGTAATCAGAACAAATACTCGAGTACAGCTGAACATAGTTACCACAGAGGGATTACACAGTTGCACACAGTGGGTCATTCAGAACAGAACACGTGGAGCTCCAACATATTAAAAGTGATTTTAAAGGCCACGCTCGCCCACACAGGTGTTTCTGATGAAGAGGCTGATTGTCATGTGAAGAGGCTGATTAGACCCCGCCACAGGACTGCGTGGGGGAGTACAGACAATGTTTGATTGACATCTACCTGACTCTCCGCTTAGTTCGGTCACACCTTTCTGTGGGACGGCTGACGTGTTGGTTTGTTTCACGGATGATGACTTCAGCAGTCCAGCCACTTTGAATGAGCTCATTAGCTTCTCTGTTGTAACAATGCAGCGAGGTCCTCTTTGATTGCCATTAGAGGTGTTTTTACTTGAGAGCACGCTGAGGTCTGAGCAGGCGGCCTGCTCGTCAAACATGATTATGATTCTGAAAATGTGCCTCGCTTCTCGATTTGCCTCAGGAGCGGCCTGAGTATGTTGTGGCATGTTTGCCAGCAAATCCTGATCCAGATGGCTGGTTTAGTCCCAGTAAACTCATGTGATGACTAACACTGCTAATGATCTGGAATTATTCAATGCAGTTAAAGTGCTGCGAGTGTTGGTAGAATACTTAATATGCTGTCATAACATGTGATGTCAAAAATCTGAATCTGAAAGACTCTGTGTCTGTGAGGCCGACTCTGACTGTGTGTTCATCATGTTTTCTGCAGGACTCGCAACACTGTCCAATAATACATGAATTTATTCAGTCATTGAAAACCATCACACTGTTTTTACCACTGACAGTAACAAGAATGGACGTGGTCTCCATGACGTCCCCGCAGACTGTCTAAAACCTGGACGTAGTCTCCGTGACGTCCCCGCAGACTGTCTAAAACCTGGAGTAGTCTCATTTGCATATTTAAACATCAAATTTCAGAAAACTTGTCATACTCTCTTCTTCACTCTTCATGTTCATGTCATGGCAGTCCAACAGTCCCTCCAATAGTTGATACATTTCAGCTTGGATCAAAGTTCAGTGGATTCAGGTTGTGTACTACACAGCTACACATCCAGATACTTTTCACATGAACACGCTATGTGCCCATTTTACACCACATCAGTGCGTGTGATTTGTGTTGCACTCCGGTTTGGTCAGGTTCAGAGGTGGAGGTATGCCTGACCTCGCCGGCGTAATGCACCAGAGCTGCAGGATGACGTGTTCATATGAAGCTCACACTGGTGGAGACACATGAGGTATGTTGGTTCTTTCTAAGGTCGATCAGTGAAGTTTTTTTAGTGTTCAAATGAAACGTCAGGAAAACGTGTTCCTTCTGTTTTTGGGTGGTCTTGTTTTAGACACCGACCACCTTCTTGGGTGTCGTCACGGTCTCCACCTGACACTGCCAATCTACAACACATGAGCAGCTTTCTCCTGACCTCGGGGTCGAGGTGTCAGGTGTCAGAGGTCGAGCAGAGAGGGGTGGGTCACGATCCAGAGAGCCTCGTACTGATTTAACTGAGAGGATCATCTCTCTCATCCTAAACCTGCCTGAGAGAGCCGGTCAAGTTAAGATCATTCCCAGTGAACCAAAACAGGTTAAATAAAGTCCTGATCTTTGTATTGTAGAACCAGAACTATACACCATTATATCTATGATTTTATTTTGGCGGGTTTCCACCTGGTTTCCTCTGTAACGCCCACAAAGTGTCCCCAGGTTTACAATTTTCTAACTAAATTACAGTGGTGTGCTTTGTTTTCAATGAGACATTTATTTATTTCTTATTTAAAACTTTAAACTGGAGCACCACCTCCAGCAGAAATGGATTGTGTTACAGAAAAAAAGCAGTTTAAGTTTATTTTTCTGATTCTTTCTTCTTACTGCCATTAAGACATATGAAACGGCTGAACCCCCCCGCTGCGTCCGCCTCATTCAGAGGCTACTATTTTCTGTTCGACTGCAGGTTTGCTTGACCTCGCAGCAGTTATGGTCTCCAACTGCTTTAAAAGCAGCAGTGGGAGGCAGCGGGAAAAATACAATAAAATGAAATAAAAACAAGAAAATGAATAAAAATGGTTCACACAGAGCCACAGCTGCAGTAATGAATGCAATTCTTGATTTTAAAGTAACTTCTATATCCCTATGACTTAACATGACTCAACATTGTAAATAGATTCAATTCAGCTACAAATGAGAAGAGACGACGTTCAACCTGTATTTAAACAAACAACAACATATCTGATGGTTTTTTAGAGTTTGTAATTTCCTGATAAACCATAAAAAGTTGCTGATGAATCATCCTGCACTCTGGGGCGTTTACTAATTTTACATCCAATGATCTGCTAATTAACTGCTGCTGACTGAATCTACCGTTAGCAGGCAACAGAACCGGGCTCAACAGCCGGACTGGAACAGATTCAAACACAGCCTCTGAGACCAACATGGAATAATGTTAAACTGCCGAGGTGATTTACAGACTTTATGATGGAAACACTGATAATAGTGACTCAGCCCCGGGATGCCAGGAGCCAAACCTGGCAAGAAAACCTGCTCACTGCTGGTTCAGAGGTTGGGTTTGGTTCCCGGCTACGGCTGTGTTCACTGGAAGGTAGACGCTGACACTAGCTTATAGCAGTGGAACTTGCTATTGGCTACTGTAAATGTCAGTCAAACCACTATTATGTTTTATGCAATCTGGAGTTTTATAACTTTCTGTAAGACGTTCCAGTCTGAGGGTGAGCAGCAACCAAACGCCGTCTTTCCAATTTCTGTTCAGACAAAATATAAAAGTCTCTTGACTTTAACGAGGACTGTCCGTCACACTGCAGAGAAATATAAGTACATATAGGATGGGGGCAACTCAAGAACTACTTTGTATATGAAAATATATCATGTCTTGTTTCGCAGTATGGCCGACAGAAGACTATCCTGATGATCAGACTTTAAGAGATACTCACTAAAGTCGACTAACTCAGACTGCTGAAGCATCATTTTAACTTTTGCTGAACTTTGGAATCTAATTTTACACCGAACAGCTGTCTGCTGGATTTTGTCCCCCATCGCTTTGAAATCACGTCGACACTGAAACTACGTTTTAAAAAGAGACCTGTTCACAGGAAAGAAGGAACGCTACCTTCAGACTTAAACATCAAACGTCAGCAGATATTTACAGATAAGTTGGAATTCTCCGTCAGATCAGAAGTGTTGTTACGCCGACTTAGTCGTTTCAACCCTTCACCCAGAGTCTAACCCTAACCACAGGACGTCTAACATTACACCTCACAGTCATTCAAATGCTTGCACACCCCCACACAAGGTCAGCAGGTCATGTATTGTGTCTTGCCTTTGGTATGCCCCCCCACACCACCACCACCACCACCCCTCAGGTAAATCGGCTATCAGTCAGCTAACAAGCCAATCACAGTGGTGGATTGGCATTCCTCCTGTCCAAGTGCTTGAGTAGACAACTAATTGGTTCTTTTGTGTGAATGAGGTGCGGGGTATTATTTAGCCGTGGGTGTCTGCTTAAGACAAGAGCACTTTAGAAGATCACAGCTGGTGGAGAAACCTCGTACTCCGGCCTTTCTCTTTTGTTTGTTGTTATAATGCTGACGTCTTCTGTTCCCAATTTATGTAATTACATACCTGGGAAAGAAAGAAGCTCTATATTTGAACATTTGTGTGTTATGAGTGAAGTGAACATACATACTGTATTCACAAAGAACTGAAAACAATCAAAACTAAAAAATAAATGAGTTTTGGGTGGCTGCTTTTGGACCATTTGGGCGTCATAAAGCTGGTTTATATTCTAATAAAGCATCTTCTGAGTCAGCTCAACTCGACACACAATAACTGATATCTGATGGTCGACTAAACTGAATGTCAGTTTAGTTTTTTTCTGTGCTCAAAGGCTTGAAAAAGCTTCAAGCTGTTCTTGGAAGTGGAGGCTTTAATATTTAATTTAGAGTTGGTAGAAAAGTGTCATTATTGTAAAAGTGGTTCTGAGTTTGCATAAAACTGATAAAAGACCAGAGACGTGTCCTACACGTGGACAAAAACCTTCTTTTTATCGGTCACATCTGGCGACACTGGACAAGCAGTATAATTCTGCTGAAAAGAGGTTTTCAGTGATGCTTATCTTCACGATGAATAGAAAAATCCTGAATTTATGGTGCCTGTTTTGTTTCTAGTGTAAAAAGAACAACACTGAACAAAACACTTTTTGTTTTTGCTTGCATTTTGTAAAGACTTTCTCTCGCATGTTGATGTTCACAGGTGTTTTTTCTTTGCCAAGATAATCCCTCCACCTGACAGGTGTGACATATGAAGATGCTGATTAAACAGCAGGATGTGACACAGGTGAGTCTTGGACTGCTCACAATGGAAGGACGCGTTGAAATGTGCAGTTTTATCACCAAACCTTTACGACATAGGTCAAACCCAACAAACCTTAACCATCGTCAGATCATGAAACAGATTCAATATCTGGAAATAAACAGTGTCGTGCTGTCGATAGTGGCGTCAGTAAACACTTCCATGTTTGTGTCGTTCAAGAGGGAACTTTGAATTGGAGGACTTCCTGGCTTGTCAGATTGTCGAACGGCGTCTGAAACAACTTTTCCCAGTGTCCGAGTTCTGTAACCGACACTCCAATCATGTTTTTCTGAGAAATATTCACACACTGTCTGAACACAAATGCATTAATGGTAGTGGTTATATCAAATCGTGTAATGAGAACTGTAGCTGGTGCAAAATGTTGCTCCCATGTTTTTTTACTGGAACAAACTCCAAGGCGAGATCATATCCGTCACCCTTCACCGTCTGACGGCTTTTAGATTTAATTTACAGTTTTGATTCGATCAAATTTAACTCCCAGTTTGGAGGTCATGTCTCAGATAACTTTCCTTTCTCCACGTCTGATCTGACAATTTACAGACGCATTCAGTGATGCAAATAACATTATGGCCTGTTTTTCCTTCCAGCTGATAGAAAACAACTGAACAGCTTCTGCTTCCAACATCTGATCACAGAACTCTGGTGTATTCAGTCTGTCATATGGCCAGACAGTCTTCAGCAAAAAGATTTGGATCTTGTAACATGGGTGGAGACGAGGTGGAGTCCTGTTTCAATTTGTGTTTTCAGAAAACAACAGCTGATGAAACTTTCAGATTTCTTGTCTTTGTTTTTCTCACTTGTTCTCCTTCGATGTATTTTTCTTCCTGTTGTGTCTGAGCCGGCCCCGAGGTGCAAAAACATGCCAACATTTCATAAATAAATCGACAAAAAAGAAAACGTGTTTCAGGAAATGTCTCATAAAACTTATCAGGATTTCAAATTTTAACGTCATTTCAGTAAACAAGAAACAAACCACACACCACTGTGCTCTGCTTTCTGCATCAGCCTGAAACATTCATTGTGTGCATTTCTTTCTGTATGAATGTGTGTTTGCGTTCATGTACAGATGCATGTGCACGTTTCATTTTAACAACATTTTAATATTATTCTCCAAAACAACAGGGGGCAGCATTTCACCAGCTCTCGGTGTTGTTTGCAGTTGATGATCAGTGATATCAGTAATAAACCTTTAATGTCCTCCAAACTATCCAGACTGCAGGATCATTTATGTTTATTCCACAGATTGTCTAAAACCTGGACGTAGGCTCAGTGAGTTTCCTGTGGTGGCTCTGGTCGCCAGCTCCCGGCCAATCGAAAAATGACCAGAGAGGTGGAGCGTGGGTGGAGCTGAGGCAGGCTAAGGCAAACGCCCACCTGTCAATCAACGCGTTCACACGTTACATAAATAATTAAATAATATAATTAAACACGTGACGTCTATAAAAGTTCACACTCATTACAGCTGTCACCAACGGGCCTTAAAATCCTTCTGGCATGTTGCACCTCCGGCTGCACCCAGTCAGGAAATTGGCCTGTACAGCACGTCCGTGTACATACTGTACATGCTGTGCGCATCCACGTGAGTCATACAAAAGTAAAGTGAGTGGGAGCAAAGTCAGGTCATTACAGTGATTACAGGGTGACTCAGGCTTGCTGGTTTGATTCCAGTTGAGCTCGTGTGGAGTAAAATATTGAAACCACAATGTCTGTGATCGTGAGCTGATGTCTGTGTAACAGTGTTTCCCACAGAACTGTTAGTATCGTCACTTTAGGTCATTTGACCGTTTTATTTAAAATTTTTACAGTGCTAAATTTTAAGCTATTCATTATTCATATTTTATGCATTCATATTTTACTGCACTGCTACATAATTAGTGGTCTAATTAAGGATTTGCATGTCGAACTTTTAGTTAAAAGACTATTTTTAAATATTGTTATTTTGCAGATTATTGGCATTACATTGCAGCCTTGCACTTTTTACCTGGAAATGCCTGGAATATATGCGGTCATGGAAGGACAAAGCGAAGGGCGGTTACTGAATGGTCATCGAGGTTTACCTCCAAGCATGAAGTCCTAACATAAATAACATTCACAAATTATGAATGAAAAGACTGCAGAAGTTTGCACTGCACATGAGATATACTGTAACAGAAGTTGACCCCACATCAACAAATTATGACATCAGTCTGGTGTCGGTCCAACACAAAACTGGTTTGACTTTGGTATTTAAAATTCTACTGTTCACTAAACACGAGTATAATCCTGCAGGGGTGCAGCGACGACACCCCCCTTCACTGAAAAAGTCCTGTATCAGCGGCAACTAGCTCTGAAGTTATTTTGGCCCGTCTGCGGCGGCTCAGCGGCCAATGATGACTTAATGACATCTTTTTGGCAGTTTCTTTATTTACCTGTGGCTACCCCACGGCAACGCTTAAAGGCAGAAATGTCTGGAATCCTGAGCCGCAGTCATTTTGTTTTGTGCTGCATCAATCTCTTGTTCTCCTATAATGATTTCTGCCTGAACAGACTGTACGCATTCAACTTGTTGTTCTGAAAGCAGCAATTATAACTGAGAACAGAACATCCTGATGTGTTCAAAACATGCATCTCAGACGCCCTATCCCACAGAAGATGCTTTTCAATGCGTATATAAGTACATTCGTTCATATCCAACAAGATGCCAAAAACTCATTTATGTGTTTATTTCAAGCTGATTGATAAATTACAGTTACTGTGGAACTCTAATGAAGCTGCTGTGTATTGTTTCAGGTCCCTAAAGTCTCCTGACTCTCTTCAGTTTGTTCTGTTTTCGTCAGCAGTACTTGGCACCTTGTGCTGTGAAATTCTTCCTTTTACTCTTTGTTGAAATGTTTTGTGAATGAAACACATTCTACAATTTAATGATCACATCTCTTCATGAACGACGAGTTTGAGCCTCAAATAATCCTCAGAGCTGACTTTAAATCCACATGAAGAGACGTGACTGAGCGGTGCTGCATCATCATGAGACTTCTGCAAACTGTAGCTGCTGTTAGCTAATGTTAGCTCAGTTTGTTAGCTGCTGTTAGCTAATGTTAGCTCAGTTTGTTAGCTGGACTGCCCGGACTGTGAGCTCAGAGTGTTAGTGTTTGTACCACAGGCGTTTTGGACCACCGGGAAGAAGAAGAAGAAGAAGAAGAAGAAGAAGAAGAAGAAGAAGAAGAAGAAGAAGAAGAAGGTTTTCAGGCCCAGCAGTCAGCAGCTTCTATGGACATAATGGCAGAGGAGAAGAGAGCGAAGAGGATGCTGACGGAGGAAGCTAAGAAGAGAAAAGGAGAGTTGATGTTTGGCTGTTAGCAAAGTTGTGGACTGGACCGGTTTCCCTCTGGCGTCACAATTCTCCTGTTTCCTGAGATTAGCTGTTTCACTGGATGGCACAGTATCTCCCTCTGTTCCTGTTTGATGTGGTTCACATGGCAGATCCATAAATAGATGACACAGTGAGGAATACATGAACCCATAACCAACTTAAACACAACCGTAAAGAGTTAACGCAGAGAAAGAGACAAAATGGACTGAAATAGAAAAGGACGGCGTCGAGCTACCAGGATTGAGGAGACAGCTGCATGCTGGGAGAGAGGCAGAGAGGGAAAGTTCCACACTGAGTGATGGAGAGCGACGGAGAGGCAGCACTGAAAGGTTCTCGGTTATTATATGGAAGGTCTCCCCCCACAGAGAGGAAAAAATGCTCTTCAGCACCTAACATCCATCTTACACAGGGTCGGCTGCATGGGGTGCACACACACACACACACACACACACACACACATACACACACACACACATATATAGATATGCACCCAAACACACAGCAGAAAGAGACCTGAGGTGATCAGGGGGAAGATATTAAAAACTGGGTGTATCCCTGCAGACTGGTTGGGGGGAGTGCTCCTTAAACTCTCTCATCCAAAGCCTTACATTAAATCACACTCTGGAACCTGGTTTAATGAAAAGTGAGCAGCCCTCATGACTCACACTCACTGAACATCATTTTTTAACCATGTTTTTTCTCCTTAAACTTGATCCAAAGTGGACGAATCTGAGATCAGGGAGAAGGATGGCTGCTGAAGTCCATCTGTCCTGACGGGCAAATGAGAAAACAATCCTCCTCTGGAGACCGCGATGCATGAACATGATTTTACTGTTTGTCAAACCTCCAGGAGTCCACGGTGACAGCTGAAGAATACCAAGATAGATAACAAAGTGAGTGTTTTGGTTCAGATTTGTCACTCGTGTCATTTTAACAGACTGCAGGTGATAACATTGTTTTTTCATGCACAAGTCAATATTTTAAATAACAGTGGATCGCTCCCTCTGAGTTGGGACGGAGATATTGCCCCAAGTGAAGGAGTATCTCGGGGTCTTGTTCATGAGTGATTGGAAAATGGAGCGTGAGATGGACCAGTGGGATGGTGGGACTGCAGTATTACAGAAAGCTCTAGATGTTCCAGTTCATCTACATTCCAACCCTCACCTATGGACTGAGCTTTGGGTAGTGACTGAAAGAACGTGATCACAGATACAAACTTCCTCTGTAGGGCGCCTGTGCTCAGCTTTACAGATAGAGTGAGGAGCTTGGACATCCGGAGGGAGCTTGAAGTAGAGCCGCTGCTTCCTCACATCGAAAGGAGCCAGCTGAGGTGGTTCAACATCTGACCAGGGTCCTTCTGGGCGACACTGGGAGGAGACCCTTATGCAGACCCAGAACCTGCTGGAGGGACTATAAAGCCCATCTGGCCTGGGTACGCCTCAGGATCCTCCAGGAGGAGCTGGAATGTGTTGCTGTGGAGAAGAACGTCTGGAGGGCCCTGCTCAACCTGCTGCCACCACAACTTGGCCCCGGATAAGAGGAAGAGGATGGATGGACAGTCAATATTGAGATTTCAGGCTTCAATAACGTCTTCTGTAAGATGAGTTGAAAGAAGAGCCAAAAATACACAAGTGTTATTTTACATCACTTTGTTTATTTGTGTTCATAGATTTCACCCAAAGTTAATATTTACATATTTAAAGTGGCATTATGTTGAACTTATGATTTAGTTTATGAGAGAAAAGTGACATAATGTGGCTTTAAGCTGTCCATCTTCATGTTTCATATGATGCATTCTGTGAACAAACGCCTGCTGATTGTGGTAAAAACATATTCTAACGTTGCTCAAACGTCCAGAGAAGGTCGATTCAACCTTTAATATTTTGTTCTTACTTGTTGGAGGTCAGACTCAGCCAAGGCCGCTTTAATGCACGGGCTTACCTGGGCTGAAGCCCAGGGGCCTCCCAGCCCATGGGGCCTCCCAAGTTCAGGTTCATGATGAGCTGAAAAGGTCATATTGCTTTGTAACTTGTCAGGTTTTCTGTCAATCACTCTAATCGCACGGTACGTGGCTGCTGATTGATCCAAATTAGGAGTGACCCATGTGGCCCCATATCCTATGGCCCGTGGGCTCACCTATCAGAATGTAAATAGTTAGTTTTGGGGTGTGTCCCTCTGTGATTGACTGACATTAAGTGGAAAATGTCGGTGAGGACGTTTGAGAGCGGTGCCCAGAAAAGAAAAAACTTATTAAGAAGGAGTTGCGCGCAAAGGAGCTACTAAAGAGCATCCCAAAGCTCACCGGATTTTTTAAACCAACTGTTGCTGAAGATGGACCCAGCAGCACCGGAGGAAGCTCGCTAACCCACACACCGGAGGGAGCAGAGGAGGCGCAGGCCGCGCAGGTGGATGTAGCTGGAGAGGAGCAGGGGACCGCCCGAAGCGGTGGAGGGGAGGAGGAGGGGGGAGCACACGAGCCCCAGAGAGAGGACCAGGCTGCAAACCAGTTGGGGGGAGACGAGTCAGATGACCCGTATAACAGTGACCGGGCCGCTGGGGAAACAATATCGACTCAAAAGTGCGCACTTATTGGGCGGAAATGGGACCGGAGTCCTGTCAAAATAAAGATGCTGATGTGTCGGCATCAGAACGCCGATATAAACAGCAGAGAAGATTTTTTCTCAAAAATGCATTTCAGACGCAAACTCAGTGACGGAGAGTGTGTGCCCAGAGAATGGCTCTGTTACTCACCATCAGCAGGGAGTGTGTTTTGTTTTGCCAGAGAAGAGGCTCCTACTTTGATCTGTGGCTGTTCTTTGCTTATGCTGTTATAAGTTATTATCAATGTTTGTGCAGACAGGTGATACTGATGTTTTTCATAATATGGTTTGAAATCATACTTTCACACCTTTTGGTTTTATTATCACCATAAGTTGCTGTGTGTGGTTGTTAAATAAAGTGTCTTGTGTTTATGCTCAACAATGACAATATTATGGTGTTTTCTGGCTCAAAGAGGGTAACTCATTGTTGTATGTCTCAAAAGAAACTAATGCATTTTGTGATGTAGATTACCTAGATATTACACTCTTTTAAAATGAGATTTGAGAGGATGGGGGGCCTACAAAACCTCTCAGCCCCGGGGCCTAACAGTAGGTTAAGGCAGCCCTGGACTCAGCCAACCTGTGTAGTAAATCCTCCAGCTTTGGTGGTGCCTCCTTTGGTTTGCACCCCTCCTTGCCTTGATGAGACAGCTGTAATGATGCTCTCTTCTTGAAATAACAAGAAGGGAAGAGCAACAGTTGCTGTGTGATTGTTGCATCCTCTGAAGAATCTGTTGGAAAGCAGGAAGTCGTGTGTTTAATGTAATTCTCCTTTTATTAGCAGCCGTGGCTGAACACTCAACGCTGAAGTGACTAAAATGTCACAAACAGGAAATCCAGGTTTGTTTAACTTGAAGCAGCGTGACTGTTCGACATGAAATCAAATAATAAAAAAACCTTCTCTGTCATGATGATGCCACACTGACCCCATCGCCACACTATGTAGTTTAAGTCAGGAGTGAAGTGTGTGAAGCTTTACAGCACCGAGCCACCTGATGAACTCTGTGAAATATAGCTGCTGTTAGTCAGTCAGCTCTGCTCAGTTAGCTGTTACTTATGAATGCCGTCATCAAAGTAATCCAGTTAAAGAGTTACCTGTTAGTCGTCCTGATTCCACGTTTACAGCTCTTTGTTCGAAATAAGGCAATGAATTGTTCCGTCCTCGACCAGATAAACTGACCTACAGGTGTGAACATGAATACCTTCAGACGTTCTTTCCTTTTGTATGACGTGCACAGGAGAATAACATGCAGAAGCTCTTTATGATGAATGACTTCTGAAAGGTCAGCGGTCGGACCCGTACAGCTGTGCTGATGTTCTGGCTGAACTGCGATATCTAAGTTTGAAGTCTAACCAGTGTTTAGTGGCACCCTGGTTCCCTCCCACCAGCCATCGCCACACCCAGATGTCGCTTCAGGTGAGGAGGAATACTTGTGAGGCTGTTCAGCAGGTTCACAGCGGATGTCCACCCACTGCAAATGGAGCATAGAAAATATGGAACAGCTGGATGAGGAGATTCATGGCTCCCTCGAGACATAAACAAACGCTGGAACTCATTCATCTTCTCTGTAGATTTATCTGACTGCCTGTCTGTGTCCCTTTCTAATTATCTGTCTGTCTCTGTCTTCTTGTCTCTTCTTGTCTCTTCTTGTCTCTTCCCTCTTTTTTGATTTTCTTTTCCTCTCTTCCTCCGATGCAGCTCATTACAAGCTTCAGCACAAGAGTTCTGCAGCGGTGATGAATTTCATCTTTAAATGCTCAGCATGCCGGAGAAAATCTCACGTCCCTAAAGCTTTAGTCTTATCTCATCTTTTTCTTTCAGTCACATGAATAAACCTGAACAGACAAATTCCTGAGACCAACATCACAATTTACATTTCACGTAGAGCTGTGGTGGTTTTGAGCATGTTGGAGCATGTTTTAAAAAAACTGTCAGAACCAAGCAGCAACGTCTGTGTCTGTGAAGTGAAGCCAAAAACTGTCCACTTGAGGCTGGCTCCAGAAGTGAGTCAGTCTCCATAAGTCCCCATGTCAAAACTTCACAGCAGTGGGGTGTTGGTTAGCTCAGTCGGTAGAGCTGCCGCCCCATGTACGAAGGCTCAGTGCTTGCCGTGGCAGCCCAGGGTTCGAATCTGACCTGTGGCTCTTTCCTGCATGTCATTCCCATCTCTCTCTCTCTCCACACATTTCCTGTCACTCTTCAAAGCTAAAAAAAGGCCAAAAAATATCTTTAAAAAAAAAACAAACTTCACAGCAGAAATAAGCATGTTTACAGCCTGGTACAAAAAACAGTTTTGGTCTCTATAGCTACAGCGTCAAGGAGACTACATCCAGGTTTTAGACAGTCTGCGGGGACGTCACGGAGACTGCGTCCAGGTTTTAGACAGTCTGCGGGGACGTCACGGAGACTGCGTCCAGGTTTTAGACAGTCTGCGGGGACGTCACGGAGACTACGTCCAGGTTTTAGACAGTCTGCGGGGACGTCACGGAGACTACGTCCAGGTTTTAGACAGTCTGCGGGGACGTCACGGAGACTACGTCCAGGTTTTAGACAGTCTGCGGGGACGTCACGGAGACTGCGTCCAGGTTTTAGACAGTCTGCGGGGACGTCACGAAGACTACGTCCAGGTTTTAGACAGTCTGCGGGGACGTCACGAAGACTACGTCCAGGTTTTAGACAGTCTGCGGGGACGTCACGAAGACTACGTCCAGGTTTTAGACAGTCTGCGGGGACGTCACGGAGACTACGTCCAGGTTTTAGACAGTCTGCGGGGACGTCACGGAGACTGCGTCCAGGTTTTAGACAGTCTGCGGGGACGTCACGAAGACTACGTCCAGGATAGAGGACAGATGGACAAAAACATCAAGTTTGACTTTTGACTTAAAATATCTTTGAGTTCATGTGTAATCATCTATCAGTCTTATAAAATCATCTTTATAAGACTGAGTCAGGATTTTCTGTTTGTGTTCTCCTTTAAGGTGGACGTTTCACTGTGTTTAACTTTCCTGTGTTTATTTTTGGTTGTATTTTTTGGAGGTAGCGCGGCGGGATTTGGAGTTATTCTTCACTCGTTAAGGAAAATATTTTTATGTGATTATTAAAATACTTCACCTCAGTGCAGCACTGACAAAACAAACATACAAATATCAGAAAACTAAAATAAAACACGTTTAATCAGTTTCTTCTCAGGTGTGTGGGCGTTCAAGGTGATTCATTACATTTCACTTTGCACTTTGCACATCATTAATATGCATGTGAAGTTCACATTTTCAAAAGTAACCTTGCCAGTCTCTGTGGTAGGCCGCTGGAGAGCGGAGTGGAGTCCTCCTCAGGGGAGAACGTGGGTGTGGATCAAGCAGCAGAAGAGACGACCCCAATGCAGCACTAACGATTCATAAAGACCAGGCCAGGCCCGCTGGGAGTCCACCACAGGTAGACTTCAAACGGCAGAGAGCAGAGGAAGAGGCCGATGAAGAGCCATGATAAATGATACAAAACCAAGCAAAGAAAGTCAGACATGAGCAGAAAGCAGCAGTCAGCTCTCGCTGCTTGTTCTGTTATCGATGTGTTTTTGAATTTGGACTGCGGGGAAGCAGTTTGTACATAATGAGGCGTGATTCTCGAGGACCGGACGTGAGACTCTGCAATCAAACCCTGCTTATCTCTGATTTCATAATCTCTGCATCGCGTGCAGGTGTTTTACATTTTTCCCTCTGCATGTGGAGATGATGATGATGATAACGTCAATACTTAAAGACGCTGGCATGTATGACGAGGACACCTGAGCTGTTCGATGACTGCAGCTGTGGGTGGAGGCCGTGCCGCCTCAGTCAAAAATGTGCAGCTAATAGCCAGATACTATAACATACACAACAATGGTAACACTCCCTCACCTCCTCGCCCTGCTCTTGTCCTCCTCGTCTCCTGCTCTTGTCCTCCTCGTCTCCTGCTCTTGTCCTCCTCGCCTCCTGCTCTTGTCCTCCTCGTCTCCTGCTCTTGTCCTCTTGGTCTCCTGCTCTTGTCCTCCTCGCCTCCTGCTCTTGTCCTCCTGGTCTCCTGCTCTTGTCCTCTTGGTCTCCTGCTCTTGTCCTCCTCGCCTCCTGCTCTTGTCCTCCTGGTCTCCTGCTCTTGTCCTCCTCGTCTCCTGCTCTTGTCCTCCTGGTCTCCTGCTCTTGTCCTCCTCGTCTCCTGCTCTTGTCCTCCTGGTCTCCTGCTCTTGTCCTCCTCGCCTCCTGCTCTTGTCCTCCTCGTCTCCTGCTCTTGTCCTCTTGGTCTCCTGCTCTTGTCCTCCTCGCCTCCTGCTCTTGTCCTCCTGGTCTCCTGCTCTTGTCCTCCTCGCCTCCTGCTCTTGTCCTCCTGGTCTCCTGCTCTTGTCCTCCTCGTCTCCTGCTCTTGTCCTCCTGGTCTCCTGCTCTTGTCCTCCTCGCCTCCTGCTCTTGTCCTCCTGGTCTCCTGCTCTTGTCCTCCTCGTCTCCTGCTCTTGTCCTCCTCGCCTCCTGCTCTTGTCCTCCTCGTCTCCTGCTCTTGTCCTCCTCGCCCTGCTCTTGTCCTCCTGGTCTCCTGCTCTTGTCCTCCTCGTCTCCTGCTCTTGTCCTCCTGGTCTCCTGCTCTTGTCCTCCTGGTCTCCTGCTCTTGTCCTCCTGGTCTCCTGCTCTTGTCCTCCTGGTCTCCTGCTCTTGTCCTCCTGGTCTCCTGCTCTTGTCCTCCTGGTCTCCTGCTCTTGTCCTCCTCGCCTCCTGCTCTTGTCCTCCTCGTCTCCTGCTCTTGTCCTCCTCGCCTCCTGCTCTTGTCCTCCTTGTCTCCTGCTCTTGTCCTCCTGGTCTCCTGCTCTTGTCCTCCTGGTCTCCTGCTCTTGTCCTCCTCGTCTCCTGCTCTTGTCCTCCTGGTCTCCTGCTCTTGTCCTCCTGGTCTCCTGCTCTTGTCCTCCTGGTCTCCTGCTCTTGTCCTCCTGGTCTCCTGCTCTTGTCCTCCTCGCCTCCTGCTCTTGTCCTCCTGGTCTCCTGCTCTTGTCCTCCTCGTCTCCTGCTCTTGTCCTCCTCGCCTCCTGCTCTTGTCCTCCTGGTCTCCTGCTCTTGTCCTCCTCGCCTCCTGCTCTTGTCCTCCTGGTCTCCTGCTCTTGTCCTCCTGGTCTCCTGCTCTTGTCCTCCTCGCCTCCTGCTCTTGTCCTCCTCGTCTCCTGCTCTTGTCCTCCTCGTCTCCTGCTCTTGTCCTCCTCGCCTCCTGCTGGTCTCCTGCTCTTGTCCTCCTCGTCTCCTGCTCTTGTCCTCCTCGCCTCCTGCTCTTGTCCTCCTCGCCTCCTGCTCTTGTCCTCTTGGTCTCCTGCTCTTGTCCTCCTCGCCTCCTGCTCTTGTCCTCCTGGTCTCCTGCTCTTGTCCTCTTGGTCTCCTGCTCTTGTCCTCCTCGCCTCCTGCTCTTGTCCTCCTGGTCTCCTGCTCTTGTCCTCCTCGTCTCCTGCTCTTGTCCTCCTGGTCTCCTGCTCTTGTCCTCCTCGTCTCCTGCTCTTGTCCTCCTGGTCTCCTGCTCTTGTCCTCCTCGCCTCCTGCTCTTGTCCTCCTCGTCTCCTGCTCTTGTCCTCTTGGTCTCCTGCTCTTGTCCTCCTCGCCTCCTGCTCTTGTCCTCCTGGTCTCCTGCTCTTGTCCTCCTCGCCTCCTGCTTTTGTCCTCCTGGTCTCCTGGTCTTGTCCTCCTCGTCTCCTGCTCTTGTCCTCCTGGTCTCCTGCTCTTGTCCTCCTCGCCTCCTGCTCTTGTCCTCCTGGTCTCCTGCTCTTGTCCTCCTCGTCTCCTGCTCTTGTCCTCCTCGCCTCCTGCTCTTGTCCTCCTCGTCTCCTGCTCTTGTCCTCCTCGCCCTGCTCTTGTCCTCCTCGTCTCCTGCTCTTGTCCTCCTGGTCTCCTGCTCTTGTCCTCCTCGTCTCCTGCTCTTGTCCTCCTCGTCTCCTGCTCTTGTCCTCCTCGCCTCCTGCTCTTGTCCTCCTGGTCTCCTGCTCTTGTCCTCCTCGCCTCCTGCTCTTGTCCTCCTGGTCTCCTGCTCTTGTCCTCCTGGTCTCCTGCTCTTGTCCTCCTCGCCTCCTGCTCTTGTCCTCCTCGTCTCCTGCTCTTGTCCTCCTCGTCTCCTGCTCTTGTCCTCCTCGCCTCCTGCTGGTCTCCTGCTCTTGTCCTCCTCGTCTCCTGCTCTTGTCCTCCTCGCCTCCTGCTCTTGTCCTCCTCGTCTCCTGCTCTTGTCCTCTTGGTCTCCTGCTCTTGTCCTCCTCGCCTCCTGCTCTTGTCCTCCTGGTCTCCTGCTCTTGTCCTCTTGGTCTCCTGCTCTTGTCCTCCTCGCCTCCTGCTCTTGTCCTCCTGGTCTCCTGCTCTTGTCCTCCTCGTCTCCTGCTCTTGTCCTCCTGGTCTCCTGCTCTTGTCCTCCTCGTCTCCTGCTCTTGTCCTCCTGGTCTCCTGCTCTTGTCCTCCTCGCCTCCTGCTCTTGTCCTCCTCGTCTCCTGCTCTTGTCCTCTTGGTCTCCTGCTCTTGTCCTCCTCGCCTCCTGCTCTTGTCCTCCTGGTCTCCTGCTCTTGTCCTCCTCGCCTCCTGCTCTTGTCCTCCTGGTCTCCTGCTCTTGTCCTCCTCGTCTCCTGCTCTTGTCCTCCTGGTCTCCTGCTCTTGTCCTCCTCGCCTCCTGCTCTTGTCCTCCTGGTCTCCTGCTCTTGTCCTCCTCGTCTCCTGCTCTTGTCCTCCTCGTCTCCTGCTCTTGTCCTCCTCGCCCTGCTCTTGTCCTCCTCGTCTCCTGCTCTTGTCCTCCTGGTCTCCTGCTCTTGTCCTCCTCGTCTCCTGCTCTTGTCCTCCTCGCCTCCTGCTCTTGTCCTCCTCGCCTCCTGCTCTTGTCCTCCTCGTCTCCTGCTCTTGTCCTCCTGGTCTCCTGCTCTTGTCCTCCTGGTCTCCTGCTCTTGTCCTCCTGGTCTCCTGCTCTTGTCCTCCTCGCCTCCTGCTCTTGTCCTCCTGGTCTCCTGCTCTTGTCCTCCTGGTCTCCTGCTCTTGTCCTCCTCGCCTCCTGCTCTTGTCCTCCTGGTCTCCTGCTCTTGTCCTCCTCGTCTCCTGCTCTTGTCCTCCTCGTCTCCTGCTCTTGTCCTCCTCGCCCTGCTCTTGTCCTCCTCGTCT
Organism: Argyrosomus regius; assembly: GCA_946959425.1. Lineage (NCBI taxonomy): Eukaryota > Metazoa > Chordata > Actinopteri > Sciaenidae > Argyrosomus > Argyrosomus regius. The sequence continues at coordinate 85,445 of CAMPSB010000274.1, read as the reverse complement.
CCTGCTCTTGTCCTCCTGGTCTCCTGCTCTTGTCCTCCTCGTCTCCTGCTCTTGTCCTCCTCGCCTCCTGCTCTTGTCCTCCTCGCCTCCTGCTCTTGTCCTCCTCGTCTCCTGCTCTTGTCCTCCTGGTCTCCTGCTCTTGTCCTCCTGGTCTCCTGCTCTTGTCCTCCTGGTCTCCTGCTCTTGTCCTCCTCGCCTCCTGCTCTTGTCCTCCTGGTCTCCTGCTCTTGTCCTCCTGGTCTCCTGCTCTTGTCCTCCTGGTCTCCTGCTCTTGTCCTCCTCGCCTCCTGCTCTTGTCCTCCTGGTCTCCTGCTCTTGTCCTCCTCGTCTCCTGCTCTTGTCCTCCTCGCCCTGCTCTTGTCCTCCTCGTCTCCTGCTCTTGTCCTCCTCGCCCTGCTCTTGTCCTCCTGGTCTCCTGCTCTTGTCCTCCTGGTCTCCTGCTCTTGTCCTCCTGGTCTCCTGCTCTTGTCCTCCTGGTCTCCTGCTCTTGTCCTCCTCGCCTCCTGCTCTTGTCCTCCTGGTCTCCTGCTCTTGTCCTCCTGGTCTCCTGCTCTTGTCCTCCTCGCCTCCTGCTCTTGTCCTCCTGGTCTCCTGCTCTTGTCCTCCTGGTCTCCTGCTCTTGTCCTCCTCGCCTCCTGCTCTTGTCCTCCTGGTCTCCTGCTCTTGTCCTCCTCGTCTCCTGCTCTTGTCCTCCTCGCCTCCTGCTCTTGTCCTCCTCGTCTCCTGCTCTTGTCCTCCTCGCCTCCTGCTCTTGTCCTCCTCGTCTCCTGCTCTTGTCCTCCTGGTCTCCTGCTCTTGTCCTCCTGGTCTCCTGCTCTTGTCCTCCTCGTCTCCTGCTCTTGTCCTCCTGGTCTCCTGCTCTTGTCCTCCTCGCCTCCTGCTCTTGTCCTCCTGGTCTCCTGGTCTTGTCCTCCTGGTCTCCTGCTCTTGTCCTCCTGGCCTCCTGCTCTTGTCCTCCTGGTCTCCTGGTCTTGTCCTCCTGGTCTCCTGCTCTTGTCCTCCTCGCCTCCTGCTCTTGTCCTCCTCGTCTCCTGCTCTTGTCCTCCTCGTCTCCTGCTCTTGTCCTCCTCGCCTCCTGCTGGTCTCCTGCTCTTGTCCTCCTCGTCTCCTGCTCTTGTCCTCCTCGCCTCCTGCTCTTGTCCTCCTCGTCTCCTGCTCTTGTCCTCTTGGTCTCCTGCTCTTGTCCTCCTCGCCTCCTGCTCTTGTCCTCCTGGTCTCCTGCTCTTGTCCTCTTGGTCTCCTGCTCTTGTCCTCCTCGCCTCCTGCTCTTGTCCTCCTGGTCTCCTGCTCTTGTCCTCCTCGTCTCCTGCTCTTGTCCTCCTGGTCTCCTGCTCTTGTCCTCCTCGTCTCCTGCTCTTGTCCTCCTGGTCTCCTGCTCTTGTCCTCCTCGCCTCCTGCTCTTGTCCTCCTCGTCTCCTGCTCTTGTCCTCTTGGTCTCCTGCTCTTGTCCTCCTCGCCTCCTGCTCTTGTCCTCCTGGTCTCCTGCTCTTGTCCTCCTCGCCTCCTGCTCTTGTCCTCCTGGTCTCCTGCTCTTGTCCTCCTCGTCTCCTGCTCTTGTCCTCCTGGTCTCCTGCTCTTGTCCTCCTCGCCTCCTGCTCTTGTCCTCCTGGTCTCCTGCTCTTGTCCTCCTCGTCTCCTGCTCTTGTCCTCCTCGTCTCCTGCTCTTGTCCTCCTCGCCTCCTGCTCTTGTCCTCCTCGCCTCCTGCTCTTGTCCTCCTGGTCTCCTGCTCTTGTCCTCCTCGTCTCCTGCTCTTGTCCTCCTCGCCTCCTGCTCTTGTCCTCCTCGTCTCCTGCTCTTGTCCTCCTCGCCTCCTGCTCTTGTCCTCCTGGTCTCCTGCTCTTGTCCTCCTCGCCTCCTGCTCTTGTCCTCCTCGTCTCCTGCTCTTGTCCTCCTCGTCTCCTGCTCTTGTCCTCCTGGTCTCCTGCTCTTGTCCTCCTCGTCTCCTGCTCTTGTCCTCCTGGTCTCCTGCTCTTGTCCTCCTGGTCTCCTGCTCTTGTCCTCCTGGTCTCCTGCTCTTGTCCTCCTCGCCTCCTGCTCTTGTCCTCCTGGTCTCCTGCTCTTGTCCTCCTCGTCTCCTGCTCTTGTCCTCCTCGCCTCCTGCTCTTGTCCTCCTGGTCTCCTGCTCTTGTCCTCCTCGCCTCCTGCTCTTGTCCTCCTGGTCTCCTGCTCTTGTCCTCCTGGTCTCCTGCTCTTGTCCTCCTCGCCTCCTGCTCTTGTCCTCCTCGTCTCCTGCTCTTGTCCTCCTCGTCTCCTGCTCTTGTCCTCCTCGCCTCCTGCTGGTCTCCTGCTCTTGTCCTCCTCGTCTCCTGCTCTTGTCCTCCTCGCCTCCTGCTCTTGTCCTCCTCGTCTCCTGCTCTTGTCCTCTTGGTCTCCTGCTCTTGTCCTCCTCGCCTCCTGCTCTTGTCCTCCTGGTCTCCTGCTCTTGTCCTCTTGGTCTCCTGCTCTTGTCCTCCTCGCCTCCTGCTCTTGTCCTCCTGGTCTCCTGCTCTTGTCCTCCTCGTCTCCTGCTCTTGTCCTCCTGGTCTCCTGCTCTTGTCCTCCTCGTCTCCTGCTCTTGTCCTCCTGGTCTCCTGCTCTTGTCCTCCTCGCCTCCTGCTCTTGTCCTCCTCGTCTCCTGCTCTTGTCCTCTTGGTCTCCTGCTCTTGTCCTCCTCGCCTCCTGCTCTTGTCCTCCTGGTCTCCTGCTCTTGTCCTCCTCGCCTCCTGCTTTTGTCCTCCTGGTCTCCTGCTCTTGTCCTCCTCGTCTCCTGCTCTTGTCCTCCTGGTCTCCTGCTCTTGTCCTCCTCGCCTCCTGCTCTTGTCCTCCTGGTCTCCTGCTCTTGTCCTCCTCGCCTCCTGCTTTTGTCCTCCTGGTCTCCTGCTCTTGTCCTCCTCGTCTCCTGCTCTTGTCCTCCTGGTCTCCTGCTCTTGTCCTCCTCGCCTCCTGCTCTTGTCCTCCTGGTCTCCTGCTCTTGTCCTCCTCGTCTCCTGCTCTTGTCCTCCTCGCCTCCTGCTCTTGTCCTCCTCGTCTCCTGCTCTTGTCCTCCTCGTCTCCTGCTCTTGTCCTCCTCGCCTCCTGCTGGTCTCCTGCTCTTGTCCTCCTCGTCTCCTGCTCTTGTCCTCCTCGCCTCCTGCTCTTGTCCTCCTCGTCTCCTGCTCTTGTCCTCTTGGTCTCCTGCTCTTGTCCTCCTCGCCTCCTGCTCTTGTCCTCCTGGTCTCCTGCTCTTGTCCTCTTGGTCTCCTGCTCTTGTCCTCCTCGCCTCCTGCTCTTGTCCTCCTGGTCTCCTGCTCTTGTCCTCCTCGTCTCCTGCTCTTGTCCTCCTGGTCTCCTGCTCTTGTCCTCCTCGTCTCCTGCTCTTGTCCTCCTGGTCTCCTGCTCTTGTCCTCCTCGCCTCCTGCTCTTGTCCTCCTCGTCTCCTGCTCTTGTCCTCTTGGTCTCCTGCTCTTGTCCTCCTCGCCTCCTGCTCTTGTCCTCCTGGTCTCCTGCTCTTGTCCTCCTCGCCTCCTGCTTTTGTCCTCCTGGTCTCCTGCTCTTGTCCTCCTCGTCTCCTGCTCTTGTCCTCCTGGTCTCCTGCTCTTGTCCTCCTCGCCTCCTGCTCTTGTCCTCCTGGTCTCCTGCTCTTGTCCTCCTCGTCTCCTGCTCTTGTCCTCCTCGCCTCCTGCTCTTGTCCTCCTCGTCTCCTGCTCTTGTCCTCCTCGCCCTGCTCTTGTCCTCCTCGTCTCCTGCTCTTGTCCTCCTGGTCTCCTGCTCTTGTCCTCCTCGTCTCCTGCTCTTGTCCTCCTCGCCTCCTGCTCTTGTCCTCCTGGTCTCCTGCTCTTGTCCTCCTCGCCTCCTGCTCTTGTCCTCCTGGTCTCCTGCTCTTGTCCTCCTGGTCTCCTGCTCTTGTCCTCCTCGCCTCCTGCTCTTGTCCTCCTCGTCTCCTGCTCTTGTCCTCCTCGTCTCCTGCTCTTGTCCTCCTCGCCTCCTGCTGGTCTCCTGCTCTTGTCCTCCTCGTCTCCTGCTCTTGTCCTCCTCGCCTCCTGCTCTTGTCCTCCTCGTCTCCTGCTCTTGTCCTCTTGGTCTCCTGCTCTTGTCCTCCTCGCCTCCTGCTCTTGTCCTCCTGGTCTCCTGCTCTTGTCCTCTTGGTCTCCTGCTCTTGTCCTCCTCGCCTCCTGCTCTTGTCCTCCTGGTCTCCTGCTCTTGTCCTCCTCGTCTCCTGCTCTTGTCCTCCTGGTCTCCTGCTCTTGTCCTCCTCGTCTCCTGCTCTTGTCCTCCTGGTCTCCTGCTCTTGTCCTCCTCGCCTCCTGCTCTTGTCCTCCTCGTCTCCTGCTCTTGTCCTCTTGGTCTCCTGCTCTTGTCCTCCTCGCCTCCTGCTCTTGTCCTCCTGGTCTCCTGCTCTTGTCCTCCTCGCCTCCTGCTCTTGTCCTCCTGGTCTCCTGCTCTTGTCCTCCTCGTCTCCTGCTCTTGTCCTCCTGGTCTCCTGCTCTTGTCCTCCTCGCCTCCTGCTCTTGTCCTCCTGGTCTCCTGCTCTTGTCCTCCTCGTCTCCTGCTCTTGTCCTCCTCGTCTCCTGCTCTTGTCCTCCTCGCCCTGCTCTTGTCCTCCTCGTCTCCTGCTCTTGTCCTCCTGGTCTCCTGCTCTTGTCCTCCTCGTCTCCTGCTCTTGTCCTCCTCGCCTCCTGCTCTTGTCCTCCTGGTCTCCTGCTCTTGTCCTCCTGGTCTCCTGCTCTTGTCCTCCTGGTCTCCTGCTCTTGTCCTCCTGGTCTCCTGCTCTTGTCCTCCTCGCCTCCTGCTCTTGTCCTCCTGGTCTCCTGCTCTTGTCCTCCTGGTCTCCTGCTCTTGTCCTCCTGGTCTCCTGCTCTTGTCCTCCTCGCCTCCTGCTCTTGTCCTCCTGGTCTCCCTGCTCTTGTCCTCCTCGTCTCCTGCTCTTGTCCTCCTCGCCCTGCTCTTGTCCTCCTCGTCTCCTGCTCTTGTCCTCCTCGCCCTGCTCTTGTCCTCCTGGTCTCCTGCTCTTGTCCTCCTGGTCTCCTGCTCTTGTCCTCCTCGTCTCCTGCTCTTGTCCTCCTGGTCTCCTGCTCTTGTCCTCCTCGCCTCCTGCTCTTGTCCTCCTGGTCTCCTGCTCTTGTCCTCCTGGTCTCCTGCTCTTGTCCTCCTCGCCTCCTGCTCTTGTCCTCCTGGTCTCCTGCTCTTGTCCTCCTGGTCTCCTGCTCTTGTCCTCCTCGCCTCCTGCTCTTGTCCTCCTGGTCTCCTGCTCTTGTCCTCCTCGTCTCCTGCTCTTGTCCTCCTCGCCTCCTGCTCTTGTCCTCCTCGTCTCCTGCTCTTGTCCTCCTCGCCTCCTGCTCTTGTCCTCCTCGTCTCCTGCTCTTGTCCTCCTGGTCTCCTGCTCTTGTCCTCCTGGTCTCCTGCTCTTGTCCTCCTCGTCTCCTGCTCTTGTCCTCCTGGTCTCCTGCTCTTGTCCTCCTCGCCTCCTGCTCTTGTCCTCCTGGTCTCCTGCTCTTGTCCTCCTGGTCTCCTGCTCTTGTCCTCCTCGCCTCCTGCTCTTGTCCTCCTCGTCTCCTGCTCTTGTCCTCCTCGTCTCCTGCTCTTGTCCTCCTCGCCTCCTGCTGGTCTCCTGCTCTTGTCCTCCTCGTCTCCTGCTCTTGTCCTCCTCGCCTCCTGCTCTTGTCCTCCTCGTCTCCTGCTCTTGTCCTCTTGGTCTCCTGCTCTTGTCCTCCTCGCCTCCTGCTCTTGTCCTCCTGGTCTCCTGCTCTTGTCCTCTTGGTCTCCTGCTCTTGTCCTCCTCGCCTCCTGCTCTTGTCCTCCTGGTCTCCTGCTCTTGTCCTCCTCGTCTCCTGCTCTTGTCCTCCTGGTCTCCTGCTCTTGTCCTCCTCGTCTCCTGCTCTTGTCCTCCTGGTCTCCTGCTCTTGTCCTCCTCGCCTCCTGCTCTTGTCCTCCTCGTCTCCTGCTCTTGTCCTCTTGGTCTCCTGCTCTTGTCCTCCTCGCCTCCTGCTCTTGTCCTCCTGGTCTCCTGCTCTTGTCCTCCTCGCCTCCTGCTTTTGTCCTCCTGGTCTCCTGCTCTTGTCCTCCTCGTCTCCTGCTCTTGTCCTCCTGGTCTCCTGCTCTTGTCCTCCTCGCCTCCTGCTCTTGTCCTCCTGGTCTCCTGCTCTTGTCCTCCTCGCCTCCTGCTCTTGTCCTCCTCGTCTCCTGCTCTTGTCCTCCTCGCCCTGCTCTTGTCCTCCTCGTCTCCTGCTCTTGTCCTCCTGGTCTCCTGCTCTTGTCCTCCTCGTCTCCTGCTCTTGTCCTCCTCGTCTCCTGCTCTTGTCCTCCCTCGCCTCCTGCTCTTGTCCTCCTGGTCTCCTGCTCTTGTCCTCCTCGCCTCCTGCTCTTGTCCTCCTGGTCTCCTGCTCTTGTCCTCCTGGTCTCCTGCTCTTGTCCTCCTCGCCTCCTGCTCTTGTCCTCCTCGTCTCCTGCTCTTGTCCTCCTCGTCTCCTGCTCTTGTCCTCCTCGCCTCCTGCTGGTCTCCTGCTCTTGTCCTCCTCGTCTCCTGCTCTTGTCCTCCTCGCCTCCTGCTCTTGTCCTCCTCGTCTCCTGCTCTTGTCCTCTTGGTCTCCTGCTCTTGTCCTCCTCGCCTCCTGCTCTTGTCCTCCTGGTCTCCTGCTCTTGTCCTCTTGGTCTCCTGCTCTTGTCCTCCTCGCCTCCTGCTCTTGTCCTCCTGGTCTCCTGCTCTTGTCCTCCTCGTCTCCTGCTCTTGTCCTCCTGGTCTCCTGCTCTTGTCCTCCTCGTCTCCTGCTCTTGTCCTCCTGGTCTCCTGCTCTTGTCCTCCTCGCCTCCTGCTCTTGTCCTCCTCGTCTCCTGCTCTTGTCCTCTTGGTCTCCTGCTCTTGTCCTCCTCGCCTCCTGCTCTTGTCCTCCTGGTCTCCTGCTCTTGTCCTCCTCGCCTCCTGCTCTTGTCCTCCTGGTCTCCTGCTCTTGTCCTCCTCGTCTCCTGCTCTTGTCCTCCTGGTCTCCTGCTCTTGTCCTCCTCGCCTCCTGCTCTTGTCCTCCTGGTCTCCTGCTCTTGTCCTCCTCGTCTCCTGCTCTTGTCCTCCTCGTCTCCTGCTCTTCTCCTCCTCGCCCTGCTCTTGTCCTCCTCGTCTCCTGCTCTTGTCCTCCTGGTCTCCTGCTCTTGTCCTCCTCGTCTCCTGCTCTTGTCCTCCTCGCCTCCTGCTCTTGTCCTCCTCGCCTCCTGCTCTTGTCCTCCTCGTCTCCTGCTCTTGTCCTCCTGGTCTCCTGCTCTTGTCCTCCTGGTCTCCTGCTCTTGTCCTCCTCGCCTCCTGCTCTTGTCCTCCTGGTCTCCTGCTCTTGTCCTCCTGGTCTCCTGCTCTTGTCCTCCTGGTCTCCTGCTCTTGTCCTCCTGGTCTCCTGCTCTTGTCCTCCTCGCCTCCTGCTCTTGTCCTCCTGGTCTCCTGCTCTTGTCCTCCTCGTCTCCTGCTCTTGTCCTCCTCGTCTCCTGCTCTTGTCCTCCTCGCCTCCTGCTCTTGTCCTCCTCGTCTCCTGCTCTTGTCCTCCTCGCCTCCTGCTCTTGTCCTCCTGGTCTCCTGCTCTTGTCCTCCTCGTCTCCTGCTCTTGTCCTCCTCGTCTCCTGCTCTTGTCCTCCTCGTCTCCTGCTCTTGTCCTCCTCGTCTCCTGCTCTTGTCCTCCTCGCCCTGCTCTTGTCCTCCTGGTCTCCTGCTCTTGTCCTCCTGGTCTCCTGCTCTTGTCCTCCTCGTCTCCTGCTCTTGTCCTCCTGGTCTCCTGCTCTTGTCCTCCTCGCCTCCTGCTCTTGTCCTCCTGGTCTCCTGCTCTTGTCCTCCTGGTCTCCTGCTCTTGTCCTCCTCGCCTCCTGCTCTTGTCCTCCTGGTCTCCTGCTCTTGTCCTCCTGGTCTCCTGCTCTTGTCCTCCTCGCCTCCTGCTCTTGTCCTCCTGGTCTCCTGCTCTTGTCCTCCTCGTCTCCTGCTCTTGTCCTCCTCGCCTCCTGCTCTTGTCCTCCTCGTCTCCTGCTCTTGTCCTCCTCGCCTCCTGCTCTTGTCCTCCTCGTCTCCTGCTCTTGTCCTCCTGGTCTCCTGCTCTTGTCCTCCTCGTCTCCTGCTCTTGTCCTCCTGGTCTCCTGCTCTTGTCCTCCTCGCCTCCTGCTCTTGTCCTCCTGGTCTCCTGCTCTTGTCCTCCTCGTCTCCTGCTCTTGTCCTCCTCGCCTCCTGCTCTTGTCCTCATGGTCTCCTGCTCTTGTCCTCCTCGTCTCCTGCTCTTGTCCTCCTCGCCTCCTGCTGGTCTCCTGCTCTTGTCCTCCTCGTCTCCTGCTCTTGTCCTCCTCGCCTCCTGCTCTTGTCCTCCTCGTCTCCTGCTCTTGTCCTCCTCGTCTCCTGCTCTTGTCCTCCTCGCCTCCTGCTCTTGTCCTCCTCGTCTCCTGCTCTTGTCCTCCTCGCCTCCTGTTCTTGTCCTCCTCGTCTCCTGCTCTTGTCCTCCTCGTCTCCTGCTCTTGTCCTCCTCGCCTCCTGCTCTTGTCCTCCTCGCCTCCTGCTCTTGTCCTCCTGGTCTCCTGCTCTTGTCCTCCTGGTCTCCTGCTCTTGTCCTCCTCGCCTCCTGCTCTTGTCCTCCTCGTCTCCTGCTCTTGTCCTCCTCGCCTCCTGCTCTTGTCCTCCTGGTCTCCTGCTCTTGTCCTCCTCGCCTCCTGCTCTTGTCCTCCTCGTCTCCTGCTCTTGTCCTCCTCGCCCTGCTCTTGTCCTCCTCGTCTCCTGCTCTTGTCCTCCTGGTCTCCTGCTCTTGTCCTCCTCGCCTCCTGCTCTTGTCCTCCTGGTCTCCTGCTCTTGTCCTCCTGGTCGCCTGCTCTTGTCCTCCTGGTCGCCTGCTCTTGTCCTCCTGGTCTCCTGCTCTTGTCCTCCTCGTCTCCTGCTCTTGTCCTCCTGGTCTCCTGCTCTTGTCCTCCTCGCCTCCTGCTCTTGTCCTCCTGGTCTCCTGCTCTTGTCCTCCTGGTCTCCTGCTCTTGTCCTCCTGGTCTCCTGCTCTTGTCCTCCTGGTCTCCTGCTCTTGTCCTCCTGGTCTCCTGCTCTTGTCCTCCTGGTCTACTGCTCTTGTCCTCCTCGTCTCCTGCCCTGCAAACGAGCGCTACAATAAACAGAATACCAGCGAACCTCCGGGGAGCAAACAAACAAACACGAACCAGCAAATCAACAAAGTGCCTAATTATGAAGATTTGCATTGCTGCTGGTGATCATTAGTTGAGGGATATTAATGCAGAATACTGTTTTGAGCTCGAAACACAGGAAGATTATTCCGGAGTCAGTGCTTTAATAATGTAATCCACCGGGCCTCCGGACCACATCTGTTTACATCTCAGACGCTTCATTTTAATATTGACTGAAATACTCAAAACTACCAAAAGAAAAATGGTTTCATTAGACATGAAGCTGAAACGATGTGAGACCGGACATGGTGTGGCAACACAAACAAACAATCAAGACACAAATATTAATTATCAATTTAATTGGCAACAGTGTAAAGTTTATGAAAATGTAACCAATAACAATCTAACAGTCTAACAAAGAGTTAAAGGAGGTCACTTCGTCTCATGTTCTGACAAACAGATCAGGATACTGAACGACAGGTGAGTCTCATCAGTGAGTTAAATCATGTTTGTGATTAACAGTATTACTCGACCTTGCTGCCGTCAGCTTTGTGGTAAACACTTTCAAAGACTGAATCTGTATCACTGGAAACTGATCCTACTATTTCATGTCAACATGGCTGCTGTGAAAAAGGTCTGTTCAGTGATGTTTTAGATGTTTTATGACTCCAAATAAACTCATTCAGGATTTAGGAGGTGAAGTGCTGCGTAAAAAACGTCCTGTCAACACCAATCCAAGATATAGATCTGTTCACTTTTCAATCATTCAGCAAAAGCAGAAGAGATTTTTATTTAGTAACTAATCTGAGCAGGTGGAAGAAAGCCGGGTGTGTGTTTTGTAAGACCTTTGTCCTTGAACCGAACCTCCATTGGCAACTTGCTTTTTTTCTTACCGGTGTACACAGACCAGATAATCCTTAACACACACACACACACACACACACACACACACAAAGAGATGGATAAGTCATTGGCTGTCGGCCTAAAGCTCACAAAGGAATGCCAGAGGGTATCGGAGATGACTCACTTTGAGCACTATAGCTCTCTTTTCTTTCACACACACACACACACAGTATGGACCTCTGTTTCTGGTCCTTTAACACCAGAACCAAGCAGTCTTTTTTTGCAAATGCATGTAACTCTGTTAAAACAAAACTCCTACATCACTCATGACTTTTTAGTAGGTGTGGTTGATCATTTATACCTACAACCTGTCATAGAAACTGGTGTAGAAATGTCTTTTCAGTACCTGCTGAGATCCTCGTGTTAATAGACCGTCAGATGAGCGATCTGCAAATGAACGGCAGACGCTTTACTCGTGTTAACTATGGAAACAGCATGAATATGAATATGAACTAGTGTTAAGTGAGAAGAGTTAAATGAAATGTTGAGCTTAGTCTAATGTGTTTGTAGTGTACTGTTTTATGTTGTTTTGCTGTTTGATGTTTTTGAGTATTCAGAAAAGCGCTTATAAATAAAATGTATTGATACTGCAGCCTTGATATTACTGCGTGCAGTGAAGTTACTTCTGATATGCAGGTGAAATGTTATTACTTATTTGAAGTGGCCACAGTTCATTTCATATTTGTATCACAGAGAAATGTTTAACTGTCCATTTTTGTCTTTGCTGAATAAAGTTCTGAAGTTCTGGTTCTGTACAGTAATCAGTGAGGCCCGGCCATAGATGACTGTAGCAGCCCTCACAGTCACTCACAGACTGGATCTACTGTATAAACACCATGTAAACACCAAGACAGATTCCTGTATGTGAAAACCTACTTGGCAATAAATCTGATTCTGATCTGGAGTCAGTTCAGAGTCTCATCAGCAGATTATTGAACTCACAACTTCTGGATCTAAAAGTGGCTCGGTGCCAAGATATTAACCCACTGGACCAGTGAAGGTGTAGGAGGACATGAGGAGCAGTGAGCAGTGGACCATGTGGTCCAAAAGGACATGGAGACGTGGTTCTCCTTCTAAATGATGAGACAAACAAAGTGAAGAACAGAAATGTTCTTCAGCAGCTCTGTCAGGACTGATGGAGGAGAATCTTCAGCATGATTCCTCCCCTCAATCTGATCCTGGTTCTTCTTCTTCATCACTACTGAAGATGGTCCAGTGGGGAAGGACGCCCACCGCCAACATGGAGCTGTGAGATCGAACCTCGGCTCCGCTTTCCATGCAGAGCAGGTCTAGACCATGCTCTTATAATATTATTTACAGAGACCAACAGTTCCACCATGAGCGAGCACTTGGCGACGGTGGTGAGGAAAAACTTCCTTTAAACAGGCAGAAACCTCGAACAGACCCAAGCTCACTGGTGGACGGTCATCCACCATCTGAGAGATGCTTCATTCTTTCACTTCACGACTGTTTGTTTACTGCAAAGACACAAATGGACAGTTCAAACAGTTCTCTGTGAAACTAATCATGGCCACTTCAAATAAGTAATAACATTTCACCTGCATATCAGAAGTAACTTGACTGCATGCAGTAATATCAAAGGATGTATTTTATCTGTGCTTTCATCGTATGAAATATATCGTTACAGAGAATTCACATTCTTCTGTCTTCATGGTCATTTTTATGATCTGTGTGAAATGGTGACGTTTGAATTTTAAAGAGGGTTGTGTGACTTTGACATGACCTCTAAAATGTCCTCTGTAATGATGGTGAGGTGAAGTATGCACACACACACACACACACACACACACACACACACACACACACACACAGATGAACAGGAGGCCTCTGCAGGTCTGTTTCGTCCCTTTAATCTCTGACCTGACTTCCCAAACCGACGCTATGCCAAATGCTACAGGAATGCCAAACAAACAGACGTGCCCCGACATCGCAGAGACATTTCAGTCTGAAAAAAAAAGGGAAGAAATGTGTGGAATGGAGGTGAAGTCAGGAGAGGAAAAGAAGAGTGAGAGGATCAGAGAAAGGGGGATAGATCAGTGACAGGGCGGAGAGGACGAGATGAAAGGAAAGTTAGACAGGACAGGAGAGTGATTTGAAGAGAGAGAGAGAGCGCTGAAGGGGAGAAAAAAAAGGGAGACGAAGGGGGCGGGTGGAGACAGGGAGGAGAAAGAGAAATGAACGGATGTGAAGAGGTAGGGAAAAAAGAAAGGAGAGGAGACAGATGGGTGGGAGGAGAAGGCGAGGAATGAAAGGGAAGAGGAGCATGACGATAAGACGAAAGCTGAGAGGATGGAGAGCGGCGGAGGTGAGGACTGAGAAGAGCAAAGGGATGAACGAGAGGAATGGACAGATGGTGGGATAAGAGGAAGGGATGAAGAGGACAGATAAGGGGGGGGTGGTAGGTGGAGGAGGATGATGGAGAAAGAAATGAGGTGAAATATATGAGGAATCAAAGAGCAGTCAGAGAGGAAGGAAGGTCTTAAACAGAAGAGGAGGGAGCACAAAAAAGGGGAAGAGGAAGAACCCATGAAGCCTAAAAGAGGAGGTGTGGAACGAGGGAGGAAATCTTAGAGGAGGGAGGAAAGAGGAGTAAGACTTTAAAGGAGAAGAGAGGAGAAAAGAGCACAAACAAGAGATTATGAGCAGAGACGAGGAGGATTTCATGTGTAGTCCGCACAGATCCTCTCAAACATCAGCCTCCACCCTGCTGAGCTTCACCGTAAAGATATTTGTCATATCTGTCATCTGAACAATAAACACAACAACAGGATGTGTGCTGCTGTGAGAGCAAACCTCTGCAACAGAAACCAACAAACAAACTGGAAAAGTCTTTGATTTCCCGCTGATGCTGCTCACTCTGCAGATTTTATGATAGGAAAATGTTTTTGAATAGAAACTTTGGACCCTGCAGGCGAACGTATTGTTTGTTTTTCATGCACTGGTCAATATTGAGATTTTTTGACATGTCTCCTTTCAGAGGAGCAGAAAGAAAAACGTTTCTGTCTTTACCTGACTGTTTGTGTCTGTAGATTTCACCTAAAGTTAGCGTTACATAATGCTTTATGTGCATATAATCTATTAACATTTCTGGATTTCACTCAGGTCTCTTCATGTGGATTTAAAGTCTGCTCCAAAGACTATCTGAGCTATCTGCTCGTTTCAACTTGATGAACATCACCTGTTCATGAAGAGGAGATGTTCAGTGATTAACAACTGTCAGATACTTTCACAAGTTGTTAGGCTCAAGTCTAAATCTGTCCATCATAGTGTGTAAGTCACAGAGAGTTGAAGCTGAGCAGTCGGAGGACTTCAGAGGGAAAAGCAGCAAATATATTGAGAATAAAATCTGATCCAGTTTGAATAAAGTTCTGAAGTTCTGGTTCTGTACAGTGATCAGTGAGGCCCGGACAGAGATGACTGTAGCAGCCCTCACAGTCACTCACAGACTGGATCAAACAGGAAGCACAGATTTATTTTATCTTCCTCATATTTTTTACTTAATGTTTGATATGCACCAAAAACACTAAGACAAACTCCTGTATGTGAAAACCTACTTGGTAACAGATTCAGATCACCTGTGAGAGTCACCCTTATTTCTAAAGAGTGCTGCTCCGCAGGTATCGAACTCACAACTTCTGGATCTAAAAAGGGCTTGGTAACAAGACCTCAAACCACTGGACCAGTGAACATGTAGGAGGACATGAGGAGCAGTGAGCATGTAGGGTTGAATGAGGAGCACGGAGTACTAGACCATGTGGTCCAAAAGGACATGGAGATTGGACTACAGTAGCCTACCGAGGTGGTTTTCTTGACTTGATTTATTTTATCTTCCTCATATTTTTTACTGAATGTTTGTTTTGCACCAAAAACGCCAAAAACACCAAGACAACATGAAAACCTACTGATTCTGGTCTGGCTCATCAGCAGATTAAGAGCACCTGTGAGAGTCACCTTCAGTTCTAGGAACGGGCTCTTAGCGGGGTTTGAACTCACAACTTCTGGGTCTAAAAGTGGCTCAGTGCCAAGATCTTAACCCACTGGACCAGTGAAGATGTAGGAGGACATGAGGAGCAGTGAGCAGTGGACCATGTGGTCCAAAAGGACATGGAGACGTGGTTCTCCTTCTACATGATGAGACAAACAAAGTGAAGAACAGAAATGTTCTCCACTCCGGCAACCTGAGGTACGTGATCAAAGTAAGTGTGTGTGTGTGTGTGTGTGTGTGTGTGTGTGTGTGTGTGTGTGTGTGTGTGTGTGTGTGTGTTCGTGTTCAAAACTCCAAAACAAAAATCAAACTAAACCGTTAAACCCGTCCGAAAACCGCGTTGCGCATGTCTCGTCGTGAATTTCCGTCGAATTTCTCCGATTTCAAGAACTTCAAGACATCGAGGGAACAAAGAACAGGTAAGCCAAGGTAAGTCAAGCTAGCTGGCTTGAAAAAGTGAGCTAGCTTGGATGTTTCTTTTTTTTTATTTAATAGAAAAGAAACAAAACTTGATTTTCTTAAAATAATTCATCGTCTTCATCACTATGTGCTGAACACGACCTCAGGAACCAGCAGGTAGCAGGGAATACAGTATGTTACATGTTATACATGTACACACATGTTGATGATTTAGTTTGATGTATACATTTCACTGAATTTGTCTCGGTCTGTATATCTGAGGCTGCTGGTGTGGAAATGATATTTCTGCTAATATTGCAGATAGATAGCAGCTAGTGTGTGAGTATGAGTGTAAGAACAAACAGGACGTTATCTCTGGGGAAATCTGAGACTTGGAGGGAAAAAAAGTCAATAAAGAGAAGAGCTCACTTATCCTCAGTGTGCATCGGTCAAGGATACCACAGGACATGAAAGCATCACACAGGGAGTGAAGTTACAGCTCAGTAACATGCAGCCATGTCAGCTCCACCCAAACATCCACCCAGAGCATTTTAACTATGGAAACTTTATGGAAACTGGTGTTCATCCATGCCATTTAAACACAGACTGTCTAAAACCTGGACGTAGTCTCTGTGACGTAGCCACCGGACAAGAGTAAATCTGGGACTGACTTTTAGTGGTTGGTGAGAGCTTGGTGAAATAAAAGGCTGAAAGACAGACGCCGAGCTGGGCTGATATTAGCTGGCTGCTATGTCTGCTGTTGTTGTCCTTGGTCACACACCGCTACAGATCAGCTGTTTTGGCCAGAGTCATATCAGTTTATAGAAGAGAAGACAAGAACATAAAATATACAAGAAAATAAAAATGCGGTATGACAACGTCTGTTTCTGAATATATATTTCACTTCAGGAAATAAACACAAATAAACAATAAAACCAACACACTGCTATTAAAATCCCACCTCACTACAACTCATAAATATTCAGATATTCAGAACCAATTACGCCTCCATCCTCTAACATCCATTATGATGTGATTTTAGAATTACAATAGAAAACTGTGAAACAGAAATAAACTCCATTTAAAGAATACTGTAGTAAAAGAAACTTTCAGCTGCCAATTACTGTTGAGTTTCAGACGAGCGTTCACCTCCAAGTTTGTGTACATTATGCACATATTGTATTCATATATCCACATTTTAATCAGTGAGTTTTGCAGTTTTTAATTAAATACAAATTGCAGCTATTTGACAATTAATCTGTGCTTTTAAATTGTAATGGCATTTTAATGACAGTTTTGCTTAATTGCATAGCACCAACTAAAAGAGGGAGGAAATGGATGATGGTGGGAACCTGCTAAAGCTGATAAAGTATTCAGTCAACATGCAGAAGCACATGACATAAACTATTTAATCCCATTGTTTGTTTTGAGAAATAAAAGAAGAGGAAGTTAATTTGCTGACTCATCAGTGCCCACGTCCCAAATACTGTCAGTCAAACAAAGGCTGCCATTAGGAGTCCATTTTACCGCTGAATCAACAGTTTTACATGCTTAAGAGCTGTTTTTGGAGCATTAGCTGTAAGCGTCAGGTGTATCTTAGTACCTGGTAGATTTTCTCGCTTCAGCACTTCACCGTCAAAAGTAAACTGTCCCGGTGTTTCTGGTGCTCTTTGTTCCAGGTGAGCCAGCTCATTGCCTTCTTTCTGCTTCTTCTTGTTCTTATGTTGTGCGCTCTTTTGCCCATTTGCACCATAAACTTACAACAAACCACAACCAGAGAGTCCAAAATGGAGGAAGCTGTTGCAGTTAGTGATGGGAAGTCCATCTCTCTTGGCTCGACTCCCTTAGAAGAGCTGGCTCCCAAACCGCTCTTCATTTAGCATCACCAATCATATCTCCAATCATAGATTGGCATACCTTCCGGCTTGGGGAGTAGTGTCCTGCCATCCCTCCCCAGGCTGGAGCACTGCGCCAATGGGCACCGGCAGCTGCGCTTCAGGGGGGTCTCATCACCAGCCCTGGCTCCGGCCCTCAGGGCCCGCACACTCCTCCGGCCTCTACCCTCGTACTGTCTCCTCCGTTCTGTTTCCGTTTCTGTATTTAAAACATGGAGGTGCTCCTGCACACATGATGCTCCCAGTCAGTTTGTGGTGCATTTGGGGTCAATGGGACACTGCGCTACTGTCTGTAAAAACACTCAAAACATAGCAAAATTAAAAACACGAACAGTCCCAAAAACTGACCCCGTCACACATTCCCCATCATGCCTAGTGCTGAACTGAGTGGATTGTTTGGTTTGTTGCTTGGTGTTCCAAACTGTTCGTAGTGTTTGTGGCGCTTCCTGTTGGTGAATGTTCTGTGCTGGTTCACAGTTTGAACCATTCGTGAGGCGGCTGTTTGATTTCTTGACACCGGCTGTTGTTGCTCAAGCTGCAGGCGTTTTGAAAATGTTTGCATGAGAGCGAGAAGTTGAAAGTCAACGTTAAAGATAAAGAAGAACTGTTGAACAACCCAGTTCATTGAATATGAGGTTACAGTAGACTCTCGTGGCTCTCTTTGTCTTCTGACTGCGAGGTAAAAGAACACAGATGCGAACACTTCTCCTGGGACGGACGCTTACAGCAGCTGTAATCCAAAAAGACATTCCTTTATGTTCTTTATGTCCCTTTGCTGTCCTCACAGGGAATTTATTTTCTGCTGCACAGTATTCCCGCAGGTGTAATAGCATTGCTGATGAACAGTGCTTCAATGTACATACAATGCAATTACAGCCCACACCTCGCTGCGATAACAGTGGATTGGAATTGACTTGTCTTCTGTTGTAATCTATTTTCCAGCGCGTGCACGAGTGTGATATTCACAGAGGAGGGTGTGTGTGTGTGTTGCAGTGTTACGGCATGTGTGTGACTGTGCTTAAGTGCATCTGTGTGCGTGTCCTCACATGGTAAGTGTACTCATGGAACAGATTGGTATTGCCTGCATCCTCTCCAACCTACTGTAATTTACCTGAACCAAATCAGACATCGGGTAGCGGCATTGTACTGAGACAGAAGTGTAATTGTCTTGTTTAATGAGCCTTGCTACTTCCTCTGTCTGTGTTCAAAAGCAAAGCCCTAAAATTAGCTCGACATTTAGCGAGTGCTAACGGGAAGTAAAGTAACCTCGCTGAAGCAGAGCAGCGTTTTTTAGAAGACGTGAACAGGAGCAGGCTGCTGTGGATCTGTCGGTTATGTCATGCCCGGATGACAGATTCAATATTTACCATATTTTATAACAATTTAACAACAAGCCTGTCTCATGCACTGGATATGAGAGCGGCATGAAGCTTCTCATCATCACTCAGTCAATAATAACTCTTTTTTTCTGCACCACGTTTGTTTCTGTTGATCTTAGAATGTATTTTCATTCATTGACATAAATATGTTGACATGTTCTTGATGCTGTTTGGGCAAAACAATATCGATACATTGATTTAGATCCCAAAATATCAGAATGTGACACCTGTTTTAATGAAATGAGATTAAACATCGTCTCTCTCGTGTACATTCAGTTGTTTGGACTGAAAATTGAGTGTCATATTTATTCATTTTATGAAACTTAAAAAAGTGAAACTATGTGTAATTATAACAACTAGAGAATGAAACGATGAGTGGCGACCTATCCTTCACTGAGCTGTGTAATATCCATCATTATAGGTCAATTTCTCAACAGGTGTGGAGGAAAACTGAGACAGTGTGAGGGGAAAATAATAGATAATAATAACAGAGTACAAAAAGAGAGATGGAAGAGGAGAGAGAGTGGAGGCACAGTTTGAAAGGATTTCTAATTATCTCAGTGATTGTTTTAAGACTGGAGAGAAAATGAAAGACAATAATTAGAATAGTTAAATGAGAGAAATACAAAGTGTGTGTGTGTGTGTGTGTGTGTGTGTGTATGTGTGTGTGTGCTGCCTTGGCATGCAATTAATACCAATATCCCCGCTTCCGTCAGACCGTTAAGCGGATCAACCCACACAATTTAGCGCTGAGATGAGGCGAGGAGCATTCATTTGTGTGAAATAAACGACCTGGCTGTGTGACCACAGCTGCCACGTTACTCATGTGCGACTGTAACCACCAAAGAAGAGACTTCCTCTCTCAAAGCATGGCCTGAAATATGTTTTGCATTTGTTATTGTGACTGAGATGCGGGTGGACCATGACTGGAGGTCAGCGCTCTCTTTCTTGTTCATGATGATGTGTTTTTGACTCGGAGGCATTATTTGTGTGGTTCACACAAAAAGCTGGAAAACAGCTAAAGCTTTCTGGATGAGCGCAACATTTGATTCATCCATTTCAGTGTGGCAGCAGTGCCTCCAAGCTGTGCTATCATTATGTAATAAATGCAAATGAAAGCAATCAAAAGCTTATGAGCTTATATAAGGTTAGACTGAAGTGGGCATACACTGAGTGTGTAATTTTCCACTGGTGAAAGAAAGTGTGTTTTTAAATGATGGTGGGTTTGTCAGATAGATTTCCCTCATTTTAATTTTACATTTGCCGTATTTTAAAGCTGCACTGAGGAAAATGTGTGAGACATGAATCACAAAGATGGACTGCAATACTAAAAATGTCCTTTTAATAAAGTCATTAAAGCCTGTGAGTGCAGGTATGTATCTTCACCCACAAGAATTCTTCCCATAAATACAAGCTGGCCTCTAATTTTATGTTATGTATGCCACAGTGAGGGAGGCACCGCGAATGAAGACACAACACTAAAGATAGAAGTCCATTTTGCTCCTGATTCATATTCAGAATTTGAAACAAGCTCGTGCTGATCGGGGTACTGGCAAACTTCTCACCTCCTGTCACAAACGCACGCATCATGAAGACGACTGCTTTTCTTATCCTCTTTCCAAGAGTGGCAAGTAAACATACAAACAACTTTATAATATTTGAATAAACAAAATCAAAAACGTGGCAGCTCGCCTGCTCTTCAATCATCGAGCTCCACTGTCTACCTGCAGCAGCCCACGTTAAGTTTAAATCTCTAATGCTGACTACAAAGCAGACATAAAACTGAAATTAGGACTTCACTTGCTGTTTGGTATTATGTAAGACGGTTTCCCCAAACCCAGCTACACTTTATTACCAGTATGTGCTAAACACAGGGACTGATGTGTGCCAGGTTTCGACTTAGCAAGTCTTTGGTTGATGATAGCTTGAAGCCCGATATTTCCTCAGCAGAGGGGACGATATGCTACATCCCCAGCTTCTGGAGAAAGAGGTTAGCACTGTTGGCACCATCCGAGGTTTTTTCTTTTACCCACCAGCTGTTTTGTAGCCAGCTGGGTCAGTATTTATCGTTCAAGGTAGAGGTGCTGTTAGTTTACTTAGATAGGCATTGCTGTTGGTCCACTGCCATTATGTGTTTCATGACACTGTGTGCAATTTGCCAATACAACATAGTCTGAATTTTATTAATAACCACCTGCTATATTTTTGTTTATTTATTTGTGTTAATACCGATCTTGTTCAGTTTATGTTTGTTGGCATGTTCATGACATTCATTGTTGCATACACCCAGCTAGACTCATACAGTTGAGTAATTCTTGTTTGACAAGTTAAGGAAGGAAACCAAGAAACATTTTTTTTAATGTTTTGTACCATTGCATAACCAACACAACTGTCACAGAAGCTTATTTCTTTTATATGTGCCTCCTGGAAATATTTTACGACACTCTTGAAGTCATAAAGGGCTTTTTTGAAGCCTGCCCAATCCCATAAAAGCCTAACATCTGGTATAGGATAGTGAGAGAGCAGCACAATGACATGTTTGGTTTATAATGTCAGGTGTGCATTTATAAAAGCATTCGAGGTGACGGGGCTGGCAGGTGGAGGTGGTGCGAATTGGTCAATACTGTTTCTCTGAAGCCTAGCAATCAAAATCACACATCAGTGACACATGCCCTCCTACACATGCATCATTAAACAGGAATGTTTAGATCACATACAACTACCAGGAGGAGTGTACTTGCTCCTGTATGGAAAGAATGAGTCTATGAATAAAAATCTGTTCTGAACACGAAGACAGTGCTGTAAATGTTCCATGCAGTTGGATTGTGTTAAGAGATGCAGGGTACATGAAGCTGTTGTTGAAGTTACTGTGTACTGAAAAAGACATGTACAGTAACTAAACTGTGTCAGCCAACAGCTGTGTCTGCAAAAAACAGTGGTTGGTTTAAACCTAGGTTGACCAGATCTACCTCAGATTGGCTTAGCAAAGCCTAAAGACATTGATGATGCTCCATTTTGATGGTTGTGAGTTTCCATTGGAACCCATAGCCATGGTGGTGTGGTGCACTTCAACCACATACTCGGACCAGGAAGCCTTGTGTGACAATCACCATTTGATTGACATGTAATGTGTGGTCTAAACTTGATATGCTGCAACATAATGCCCCCTAAAACCACATTGAAAAGCTTTGAATATTTCATTCATTGTTCAAAAGGGACAGAGTTGCTGGTAAACTGTTTTTTTCTAGAATTTTATGTGAAGTGGAAGTTTGGAAATGGGCCTGAAATTAGATAAAACATAAGGGTCAAAGTTGTTTCTTTAATGAGGCTGAACCACTGAATGTTTAAAACAAGATGGAAAACGACCTGTGCAGAGGAAACAATTGATGATGAGCAGGATGCTGAGGCCCACAATATAAACCACCTCCTCTATAAAGAGAATGAAGTCACATGAGCACGTTGTGGCCTTCAAGTGATGGAGTACTTCCTGCAGAGAGGAGACAGAGACAGGTTCAACTATATGAAGATGAAGGGACACCAGAGAGTAGAGTTAGATTTACCCTCTATTAACAGCTGTCTTGTTGACAAAGAATTTGAAGAAATGTGTCGCTCTTTCTATGGAGGAGTCAGAATTGGTATTGTGAGTTGGATTAAAAGCAGCATACATATCTCTAAAAACAGTCAATCAATCACTTACACTACGTAACTTTGTGCTCTGGGTACATTCACCTTTAAGACGTATGTGATGCTTTACAGCACTAAGTCACACACCACCAATTATTTCAACTGTCTGTGGTTTACAGTTTGCTGATGGACAGTAAAGTAAACTGCTGCTAACTATATACTAAGATATATAAAATGATAAAACTCAAACTTTATTTATTTACATAGCACCTTTCATGCAGACATGCAGCCCAAAGTGCTTCACAGAGCAGAATAAAGACAGAAATAGACAACAATGAACAGTTTTTTATGCAGCAGAACAGTTGCAAGCAAAAGTTAAAATGTTAAAAAACCCAAAATAACAAGCATAAAAACTGCAACAATAAAACACATCAACTATTAAAAGTAAATAAAACATAAGCACAGGGGATAGAAGCTAAAACAAAGAATGATCAGGACTTAAAAACTCAGCAGTGAATGACAGTGAATCCCCTGTCAGTCTTTATGTCTTCAGTTTACAACATGAGGACCAACAATTAAATAGCTACATATCATTAACAATTACGATTTGTTTCTCTGTACATTCTCTGTACACAATTAAAAGTCAATTAAAATGAACTTAACTAGTCTTACTGCTATGTGAATTAACACCTTGTTCTTTCATTTCTCATGATCAGTGATCAACTACTGGCATGAATACTTTTGTCTGACTACATTTGTCTCGGTTTATCACAGGCATACATCCATATCACACAATGATTTTTAGAAGATAACATTTTTACTAAAAAGTTGCCGTACTTCAAACGCTGCCACTGAGCTCAACCTAAAGGCATTGATTAACGAATGAGTCAACATTTGTTTGTTTCTTGGCAACAAAGGAATGCAAACAGGGAGCCATATACAGACAACATATCATTATAAACAGGTTGAGAAAACTCATCTGATGGTTTCCAACATTTCTAATAATAATAATATAAAATAACCATTTGTTTCTTTTAATATCCCTGAAGTTTGAACTAACTTTTACATTCACCTCATTAGACCTCATTCTTAACCTTGAACATGTGCTGTGAGTGCCTAAACATGACCATAAAAAGACTGTTGTTGCTATAAGAGCTGATATTGTGGGAAAAAAATTTACTCATTATGTGACTTTCCAGATACCGTATTATTATGACAATTCATACCGCAATGCAAGCTTCAACAGGTTATTTGATTGCTAAAATTATCTAACACCTTGTCTATACTGGATGTGTAGTGAAAACTGCACGTCAGCTTCAGTCCTGCATCAGTGTCTAACAGTCTTGTGATACCCTTACATTCTTTGTATGGACTTTCACATGCAGATATTTCGACAGAGTCAAGGCAACCTGTGACCTTTGTTAACTTTGTACACCATCTATGACAATAACACCTGAGTGCAGTTTAAATGTTCTTTTTGGCACCTTTCATGACAGTGTCAATATCCCCCTTTTTAGGGAAGGAATGTGTGTACAGAGTTTATTGAGGAACAGCTCATGTACAACATTGTGTACCAGATATACTAAAGTCTAAAATCATTCAGATATTTTGTGTCACTTTTAGAAAAAGTCCTCAAACTTCAGGCTGGAACAACGTCACTTGTGTTGGGTGTTTTCTTTTGTTGTTGTCATTTTGTTGCTCTCAATCTTCTAAATGGCTGAAGCATGGTTGACCCAAACAGGTCTTGCAGAAAGCTGACAAGGCGGGGAGCCAAAATGCTAAATACTTAAAGATGGATTCCAAGTAAAGCAGTACTCAGTAATTAAGTAATTGACATGAAGAGGGATAATCAGTATTTCCTTTGTTCACAAGCATATAACTTGCAGCACCTGCAGTCAGTGAAGGCAGTCTGCTGACAGGTTAGACACTAACTCATCACACGATGTGGACCTTCATGGTGGTTTTTCTCTTCCTGACAGGTAAGAACATCTTGTAAACTCTTATTTGTAATTGACACTGAAGGATATGAGTGTGAAGGGCTGACAGAAGGATTTTTGTATGTGTGTATGTGTAGATTTTACTGTGTATGCTGTTTTAGGATTGATTTTAAGACTTTACTGATCACTTTTAAAGCTCATCTGCAGCATATAACCGCCGTACAAGTCAGTTCGTACACTTGGATCCTCAGGTGGGTCACTTCTGGTTGTTCGAGGCTCAAAACCTTCTCCATCAGGGCCCCTCAACTCTGGAACAACCTGCCTGACTTGCCTTTTAGAAATCAAATTATTATTATTACCTCTGTAAAGATGGTGATGATGTCGGTGATGTTGATTATTAATCCATTTAACCTCATGTTGTTTGCAGCTGGACACAGAGCAGAGGAATATGTCAACAATTTGAAAGGCACTTTGTATGCTCGTTGTCCAGACAACCACGTTGTGTCTCGGATTACAAGGTAAGTTACACATGAAGATGAAATCATATGTACAACTTCTACATATTTACCTTTTTATTACTGATGATCATACCTTTATACTGTATATTTCTCTGGTTCTTCTGATCCTTCTATTAAATCTTATTTGATTTATGTCAAAGCTCCCACAGTCCCACTTACAACGATCGCCAATGGAAGATTGAATGCAAGGCTTTCGAGACAACCCAAGATTGCTCCTGGACGGGTTTCCACAACTTATATGAGACAGAACTCAACTTCCATTGCCCGGCCAATCATGTGATTACTGGTATCTTCAGTGACTTCAAAGTCCAACATGGAGCCAGAAGGTTGGTAGCTTGTTAAAATTATGCACAACAATGTTAACACTATTGTATTGTAAATTAATGTATGAATGTGAATGTATTTAATATATAACCACAGTTATACTGGCACTAAGAGCAGGGTAAGGTCCTCTGTTAACTGATGATGTGATGTAATGTGACCAAAGCACTTGAACTCCCAATTAGTGATGGGAATTCATCATTTGGCTCAGCTCACCAAGAAGAGTCTGCTCTTTCGGCTCCCAAACGGCTCTTCGTTTTACCACTTATACCTTTTATAATTCAGGCATATTTAGCGCTGTTTTGACTTGTGATTTGTTTTCGAACACATATCACTTAAATTTCAATAAAGTGCTGTAGCCAATTGCATTTACAGTTGTAAAATCCCTTGTAACTCTCTGAAACCACCCAATGAATGCACTAACTTGCTTGAAAAACGACTCTGCTACACAAAGCAGATAGAAACACCTATAAAAACCTAAGCATAGAAATTTGACATTTCATTTTCATTTTTTTATTTAAACACACACACCTAAGAAAACAAGTAAAGTACTGAAAAAAAGAAATTAAACACAACATTCACTGCTTTGTTAATGCCCACCACTGGCAGCAACAACTAAAAACAAAATGTTTTTGGTATAGAGTAAAAATAATAAATCTTTGCACCACACTCCTGTCTCGTCTTCACTCCTCTCTCTCTCCTTCAGCGCGTCTCCCTCCTCTTGTCTCCTGTCACCAGAACGGCTCGCGGACAGACGGGAGCCGGCTCCCATCGTTTACTTAAAAGAGCCGGCTCTTGGAACCAGCTCGTTCGCGACCAACACATCACTACTCCCAATGTCTTTATTTCACTCTGCACGGTGGGTCAGGAACTCCCTCACAGCACAATCTGACAGCGCCCATAAGATTGTAAACGCGGGGACGCTTTGTGGAAGGAGACATTTTTAGATATACAGTATAAACCTGCAAAAAATATATATAGATATATATCTCTATATATAGAGATATTTAGATATCAATGTGATGATTTATATTTCTGGTTCCGGTTATTGATGACAAACTAAACTATCTACAATACAAAGCTCAGGACTTTAATTTCCATTTTTTGATCAACTTGGAATGATTTTGAAATGACAGGCGGCACTGTAGTGTAATATCACATTGCTACTCAGGAGCGCTTTAGGTTTCAGTCTAGAAGGTTAAATACAAATGTTTGGCCCAAAATCCATCTGCACGCACCTTCATGACAGCATTTCATGGAGGACTGATATCGTTTTTAATAGTGTCACTGGTCATATCATGGTCAAGTGTGCAAATGTTAATCACACAATGGTTTTTCAGTTAAGAAGTCTGTGAAGGTTCTCAGTTATCCACATCATCTTTCTTCAAAAAGGTTAAGTCTGGGGCAACTGGACTTGTTTGTAGATCCGTGAAGACATTTCGCCTCTCGTCCAAGAAGCTTCTTCAGTTCTGACTGACTGGTGGGGAGTCTGAGTATTTATCCTAGGAAGGATCATTGATCCACCCGTTGTTCCACTTGGTTTGTTAGTGCTCATTGTTGTTGTGATGACTGTCGCCAGAGTTGTTGATGGTCACCTGAGGTCTGGTGTGGCCGATGGTCGTTAAAGTTACATGAGGCTAAGTGTGAGGTGCTGTTTAGTCTCCTAGGGAGGGATGAAAGGACAGCATTGTAGGTGGGGATACGTGGTGTCTGAGGCCTCCTCCTCTGTTGAGTGAAGGTTTCTCTACTTTTACATAGATAGCCTCCTTCACTCCTCTTTCAGTTAAGGTGTGATGAAATAATGGTGCTTGATGTGATCTTGTTTCAGATGGAATTTCAGATGCTGCTCTGCTCCAAAGTTGACCACATTTGAATGCCGGGACACCCCAATGGTCAACCACTGGGATGAAGACTTTATCTGGGACGTCCCTGGAGACAACTTCCTAACAGGCGTCCATACCCACAACAAGAATAACAATGGTTAAGTGTACTGACAGTGGATGGTCATGTGGTCATATTCCTACTTCCAACAGTTATTCATCTTAAGCAGTCATAACATTCATATTGTGTACCACTGCTGCTAATCAAGCAGGACTTTAATTGATGAAGTCAGTAAATACTGACATTGTTTTTTATTGACAGAGATCATCGCTGGAGTTTCACCTACTGCAGAGGAACAACAGAAGGTGAGTTTCATTGTACTTTGTTGACTGTGGTTGCCAATAATTAATAATTGGAAAGTTTAACATCTTTTGCACACCTTTTATTTGACTGAATCTTTTTTAATCTGTTTTGAAGATCTTCCGATTGTCACTTCATGAATCCTTGCTGCAAACAAACGAATAGAAACCAAGTTAACTGAGGGAGATATCGCTGTCCAAATGTCAAGGAATGCAATTAACTGTGATAACTGCAAATGGCCAAAATCGGATGACACAGTCAAAGTGCCATATAATATGAACGGATTTTCTTGGACTGAGAAGGCAGTAATTCAAAAGGCTATCGAAGGCTTCCACTTGAACACCTGCATCCGGTTTGTTCAAGCTAAACGTACAACCGACTACATTAAATTTGTGAAAAAAAATGGATGTTGGTCATATGTTGGTAAAACTGGAGGGCGTCAGTTTCTATCTATTGGTACTGGATGCACTTATAATGGCATCATTCAGCATGAACTCATTCACTCACTCGGCTTCTGGCATGAGCAAAGTAGAAGTGACAGGGACATTTACGTCAAGATCAACTATGAAAATGTCATCGATGGTTATGAACATAACTTTGACAGACAAAATACAAACAACCTTGATGCTCCATATGACTACGGCTCTGTGATGCATTATGGACCAAAGGACTTCTCCAAGAATGGACAGGAAACCATCACTCCCCTCACGCCCTCGGCACAAATAGGTCAGAGGCAAGGCTTGTCAGAAAATGACTTCTTGCAGATCGACAAGTTTTATGGCTGTGGTAAGTATATGAATAAAGCAAATTAGCAAATGAACAAAATATGCAATGTACAAAAGAATAATTTGTTTTATGGCATGACTCCCAAACATTCTGGTTAAATGAAACTTTTTCGGTTCTGGTTCAAACTTTGCTTGTAACTCGACCAGTGAACTCATCAATCATTGTCCTTACAGAGGATTATTACCTTCATAAAAATGGCAATTGGGACAATAAGTTCAAAGGCGCTTTGAGTTGCCAGTGTCCTTCTGGTCAAGCTGTTTCCAGCATCACAAGGTGAGCATTGCAAATTGTTTAAATTTATGTTAGACCCTAGATATAATTGTTAGAAAACACCAGATTTTACATGATCTGTCCCCGGCAGGGTTCATTGGTCGCCAACAAAATGTTGTTTTGTGTTTCCTAACACTATGCTCCTGATCAGTTTATTTTCAGAGGAACACAGGAACATTTGTGTATGTACACTACAATTTCAAGAATGAATACTCAATTATCTGCTGAATAATAAACCGTTTCTTTAAAAAGTTCATGTAGATCTGGGCTTTCTAAAGTTGGGAGTTTGTTTGGCAAGTGTCAAATTAAATTGTTTTATTGTCACTGTCCATGTCTTTTCTATCATACTAAATTATATGAACATAAATTTATCCTTATCTCTTTTTTTCTGAATTATACGTAACTTTTCTAACATGCTAACTTGTTTCAAAATTAGTGAATACAACAAAGAGAGAAAGGATCGACTCTGGAGCTTTTCATGCAAGGCTTTCAGAGCAACCAGTATGTGCCAGTGGTCAGATTATGTGAATGACTTTACACAAGACATCGACTTCTCATGTGGAGAAAACAAAGTGATTGCAGGGGCCTACAGCGAACACAGCAACATCCAGGAGGACAGGAGGTGAGTGGTTTGTTACCTTTATGATTTAAAA
>CAMPSB010000274.1:0-52500 GCA_946959425.1 Argyrosomus regius | reverse complement strand
ATAAATGAGTAAGGATTAAAGTACAATAAAATTCTGTCCCCTCTATCTTACATTGCTTACTGTTGATCTGTCATGTTTGTTACTTGTTATCATGTTACATATCAAACAGCACACAAAACAGTTCAGATAGAGTTTACCTTTATTGTCATGATTCCTTCAAACATCACACAACTTTTGAAAACAAACTTATTCAATATACTACCAAGAACAGCAGTCTGAAAAAGTTTTGGTCAGCATTTAGGTTTCACAGAATTTCAGAAGAAAAGATGAACACATGTTATAAAAGCATGTTACCATGTAGTTTACACTAACCATTATGTACACTTTGTTTTAGCTGTTACAGATACTAGGCCTACAGGAGCTCTGTAAGCTGGTGTTGGGGATTTCTCGGCCAGAGAATCAGGGTGGTACTGCTCAGCTGTGTGGTGCGACGGATATGGAGTCCCCAGACAGTCAAGGAAGCTACATGGGGTCAGACCGGTCCTTGATTGAACCTCGACACATAGCCGGCTACAGCCTCTTGCTTCCCTGGTCTTGCAAACTGGGCTGTGAGATCCTCAGGGATGAGGATCTTCAGCACCTCGTCCAGAGTCTAGGTAAACCTTCTCGAAGATGAGGTCCAACATAACCTATAAGACAATATAGGAGGGAAAAAATTAATATACTTATTAATTATCCAACTTACATAAGTTAAGAGCCCTGTTTTATGTTATTTATTTTTCACTTGTATAATAGATGTTTGCACATTCTTTGACTTATTGCCATTTTTAATAAAAGGTTGTAAAACTTACAGACGGTTGGTTCTACTTTCACTGTCTTAGCTGTTGCTGTTGTTGGGAAGTCCAATCTGAATAGCGGCTCACCAGCTGATGTTGTAGCTTAGGGACGCCCAGCACTTTCATTGAAGTGGAGGGCTGCCAGGTGGAGTCGAGGGAAGAAAAACAATAACACAGAAATATGAGAAATATGATTGAGAGCACAAATACATATTATACATTATACTCATTCACTAAGTATCAGAATCACCTTTATTTACCAGGTGTGTGTACACACACACACACAAACTGCCATACATATACGTACATTGAGAGCAACATGTAAACAGAGTCATATTCCTTGTGTGTACACACACCTGGCCAATAAAGTGATTCTCAAGTTACTACTTGCTAATTCTTTCAGTCCAGAAGCCTGCATGAACAGGCAGCCTGACATGTCACTAAAACCGGACAATATCCAGGTGGAGCTCATGGATGAACTGATGCTGTCCTTATTGTATTGTAGCTTTGTTTACTTTATGTACCCAGCTCCCTAAGACTGGATCTAGCTTCAGACTACGCTGTAAAACAGTGAGGGGTCTCTCTTTCTCTCAAACCGAGGGGGACACAGACAATAAAAGTGAGGGGGTGCCGTTAACAGAAAGGTGAATGAGAGAAAAGTTATTTTCTTATCGCTAATGACAGCTACGTTCAACACACAGCTGCATGTGGGACCGGGCCTTGACCAGACTTGTATAACTTGCCGTGAATCTTTGAGGCCTCTCTGCGGGGCGGTGCTGCCTGTCTGCATGCAGCTGTGTGTGCTGAACATAACGCTAGCTAGCTGTTAGCATTAGCTTGTGGTAATCGGACAAAAGAAACACAAAGCACACTTACATTTCCATCATCTGTAGTTGGTATTAATCCTCTTTCGTGTGAGGTCTCGTTGCCGTCCCGCCACACGGCCAGCCATTCTTCTTTGTGAAGCAGAAACTGTCGGAGCTTCACCTGAGCTTTGTGTTTTCATCACCTGTAGGGCGTGGCGGGTGGAGACTGGGTGTTGGCCTCTCCTGTAGAGATCAGGAAGTGGGTCTGGATTATGTTAATGAAAAATGTTGTACGTACAAAGGGGAGCTGAATCTCATTCGCCTGCCCAGAGACAAGCCGCAACTGGGGGTGTGCCTGCAGCAGCTGCATGCGGTTGTTGTTTTTAACACTGGGGGGGTTGTACGCACCCCGAATTCGAAAATATTGGTGTAGAAGACCTGGAAAAGTGATTTTTGCATAATATGTCCCCTTTAAACTTTCAAACTCAAAGGTCTTCAAGAGGATGCCCAAGTCTGAATGTGAACAATGTGGTGCTAACACAGCCGCTTTTCATGACAGTGTCATTATCCCCGTTTTTAGGAAAGGAAATCAATAAGACAACAAGCAGCGGTTCAGTGTTTTTGATCTGGATTAACATAAAACCAGGTGTCGACTATCTCCACGGCTCTCAGTGTTCTCTCTGCTCTTAAAAAATGCCTTGCAGAAAAATGAGATGGGAAAATGCCTGTCATGTTTCTGTCTGTATGTTTTTGGACTTCCTGTTTTATTTTGTAGTTTGTGTTCATTCCCATTTTTGTTCATCACTTCCTGTCAAGCTCCTTCGTTCTGTTTCCCGCCAATAATCACCACACCTGTATTTAAGCCCATGTGTTACGCCCCTTCCCTTTGCCAGATTGTCATTGTTACCTTTGTGTGTGTGGTGTGTTGAGGCTGGGAGTTGGGCTCTGTGCTCTCTTGGCAGGAGATGGGTGTGGTTTGCCAGGTGGCTGAGGAGCTGGCTGTGCACACCTGAGACTCATCATCATCATCCAGAGCTGTACTTAAAGGCTGGTCTCCTGTGTCTTCGCTGCCAGATTGTCACCGCTACGTGGATCCAGCTCAAGGACTTCCAAGCCTCCCTGCCACCGCACCCTTCAGCTTCGCCTTCCCTGCCACGCTTTCCCCCTCCTTCGTTCCCTGCTCCAACCCCCCCGTGCTTGCCTGCCTCCCCAACCTTTCCTACGTCAGGAGACGTCCCCTCACCCCTCAGTTCATATTAAACTTCAGTTTTGCTCCATCTCCCTCAGTTGTTTTGTCTGCATTTTGGGTCCAGCACCACCGCTACACAACAGTGTGCTTTGCTCTCTCGCGTTAGTCTTTTGTGAAACTCTTCGTGTATGACCTGTTTTTGTCATATTGGTTTTTGGAGATCTGCCTTGGCCTTTTTGGATTTGTTTGCCTGTTCGTTGGACTGCCTACCTGTGTATGACCCTGCCTGCCCTCCAGTAAAGGTTTTTGGAACTTGGACTGTTTTGTGCTTGTGTGATCACTCTGCGACTGAGTCTCTGTGTAGTCTTTGGCCCTGTCAGTACAATCTGGCCATGACAGACTCAGCAGAGGACCCTATACGTACTGCCATTGCTGCACAAGGCAGACGACTGCAGGATCATGAACAAGCTCTAACAAAGCTGCTTGCAGGAGTCCAGGGCCTGCGGGAACAGCAGGAATCTTTCCAGTCCTCCATGACAGGGCAGCTCCAGGCCTTTGCTGCCCAGACCCAGCAGGCGCTTGCTAGCACCCGGACCCCTGCTGCAGCGGAACCTGCGGAACCTCCTCCCCCAGAACTGCCTCAGCCTAACCCGTCTGCCCGCTATGAGCCGCGGACTCCCCCCATCGAGAAGTATGATGGCTCCCCAGGTACCTGCCGCTCCTTTTTGACGTTATGCTCACTCACTTTTGAACTGCAGCCTTACTCCTTCCCGTCTGAGCGTTCCAGGGTGGCTTTCATGGTGACCAATCTGACAGGGAGGGCACGTGAGTGGGCCACCGCTGAATGGGAACGTCGGTCCCTGGTGTGTCGCTCAGTGGAGGCTTTTTCTGCGGGACTGACCCGGGTTTTTGGTGTCCTCACCTCAGGACGAGAGGCAGCCCGGTCCTTGATGGCTCTGAAGCAAGGCAAGAGCCGAGTTTTTGACCATGCCATACGCTTCAGGACATTAGCAGCTGAGAGTGAATGGAATAACCAGTCGCTTACAGATGCTTTTTTGAACAGTTTGTCGGACGAAATCAAAGACCATTTGGCTCCACTTGACTTGCCTTCGGAACTAGATGACCTGGTTGACCTTGCCATCAAAATTGACAACCGTTTGTGGGAAAGAAGACGACAAAGGGCCTCCCCCACCAGCCGGTGGTCTACAGCTCCTGGCCTTTATCCAGACCGACCTGCCCTGCCACCAGCTGAAGGAGCAGCGCTCCCAAGCGGCCCTGAGGAACCCATGCAGGTGGGAAGAGCCCATCTGACCCCAGAGGAGCGTCAGCGCAGACTACGGGAGGGCAGATGCATCTACTGTGGCAACCAGGGCCATTTTCTCGCATCCTGTCCGTTAAAAGGACAGGCTCGCCAGTAAAAGGAGGTTTACTGGTGAGCCCGACCACAGCATCCTCCCAGGCTTCCCGTGCTCTCATCCCTGTTCAACTCTCTACTGCTTCCACTTCCCATAATCTCTCCGTCCTCATCAACTCAGGAGCGGACGAGAGTTTTATGGATCGAGCCCTGACCCACCGCCTCCAGCTCCAGCTCCAGCTCCTGCCCAAGCCTAAGGAGGCTCACGCCCTTGACGGCCGGCTGTTAAGCCGCGTCACTCATCAAACACAACCACTCACACTCCTCATGTCAGGTAACCACTCAGAAACTATAATTTTCCTTATCATTGACTCTCCTCAGTTCCCTGTCATCCTTGGTTTTCCCTGGTTGAAGAGGCACAACCCACAGTTGGACTGGGTAAAGGGTTGTGTGATGGGGTGGGGCTCTGCTTGTCATTCTTCATGCCTGTTGTCTGCCTTTCCCAGTGTTTCACCGGCGACCTCACTACCCCAACACCGGCCCTACGACTGTGGACCTCCTTCCGGGGACCACTCTCCCCAAGGGCCGCCTGTACTCCCTCTCAGCCCCTGAGACTAAGGCTATGGAGGAGTACATTCAGGGGGGCCTAAGGGCAGGAATCATTCAACCGTCCTCTTCCCCAGCAGGGGCAGGCTTCTTTTTCGTGGAGAAGAAGGATAAGTCCCTGCTCCCCTGCATTGACTGCACTGGCCTCAACAACATCTCTATCAAAAACAGGTACCCTCTCCCTCTGATTACCTCAGCTTTTGAACTCTTACAGGGGGCTACCATTTTCACTAAGCTGGACCTTCGTAATGCTTACCATTTGGTGCGCATTCGGGAGGGGGACGAGTGGAAGACGGCCTTTAACACCCCCAGTGGACACTACGAATATCTGGTAATGCCTTTTGGCCTCACAAATGCCCCTGCTGTTTTCCAAGGCCTTGTTAATGATGTGTTGAGGGACATGTTGAATCGTTTTGTCTTTGTGCACTTGGACGACATTCTCATTTTCTCTAAGACCAGGGAGGAACATGTGACTCACGTGCGGCAGGTGCTCCACCGGCTCCTCCAGAATCAGCTCTACGTGAAGGCCGAGAAGTGTGAGTTTCACCAGTCCACTGTCTCTTTTCTGGGGTTCATAATTTCCACCGGTCAGATGAAAATGGATCCTGAAAAGGTCAGTGCAGTCCTGAACTGGCCGGTCCCTACGGACCGCAAACAGCTGCAGAGGTTTTTGGGCTTTGCTAATTTTCACAGACGCTTCATCAGGAATTACAGCGCTATTGCAGCTCCCCTCCATGCCCTCACCTCCTCCAGTGTCAAGTTTTCCTGGTCATCAGAAGCAGACCATGCGTTCCAAGGCCTACGCCGGAGGTTCTCGTCCGCGCCCATTCTCCGCATGCCTGATCCCAAGCTCCAGTTCATTGTGGAGGTGGACGCCTCTGACGTAGGTGTGGGTGCAGTCTTGTCACAGCGCTCTCCTGTGGATAAGAAGGTACACCCATGTGCTTATTTTTCTAAGAAACTGTCTTCTGCTGAACGTAATTATGATGTAGGGAACCGGGAACTGCTAGCTGTTAAGCTGGCTTTGGAAGAGTGGCGACATTGGCTGGAGGGAGCAGAGCAGCCCATTGTGGTTTGGAGGGATCACAAAAATCTGGAGTACATAAGAGGGGCTAGGAGACTCAATGCCAGGCAGGCCCGGTGGGCCTTGTTTTTCACTCGCTTTAATTTTACTATCTCCTATCGCCCGGGTTCCCGGAATATCAAGCCTGACGCTCTCTCCCGACAGTTTGACTCACCTGAACGTTCCCACCAGCAAGCTGCCATCCTGCCCCCAACCTGTGTGGTCGGAGCGGTCACTTGGGGCGTCGAGGAGCAGGTGCGGCGGGCGCTGGAGGGGGCCCAGGTTCCCAAGGGATGTCCGCCATGTCTCTTCGTCCCTGGGGCTCTCGGGTCCCAGGTCCTGCAGTGGGGGCACTCTTCGCGGCTGGGATGCCATCCAGGGGTGAGTCGAACCATAAGTGTGTTGAGACAACGTTTCTGGTGGCCCTCCTTAAAGGTGGATGTGGGGAACTTTGTTGCTGCTTGCACTGTCTGCGCCAGCTGCAAGACATTCAGGCGCCCTCCATCTGGTCTGCTGCACCCGCTGCCTGTGCCTCGTCGCCCTTGGACTCACATTTCCATGGACTTTGTGACTGGGTTGCCCCTTTCAGAGGGCAATACGGTGGTGCTCACCATAATCGACAGGTTTTCTAAAATGGCTCACTATGTCCCTCTGCCGAAACTCCCGTCTGCCAAGGAGACGGTAGAGGTTGTGTTGTCTCATGTTTTCCGTCTGCATGGTCTCCCCCAGGACATCGTCTCGGATCGTGGTCCCCAGTTTGCATCCCGCTTCTGTAAAGAGTTCTGCCGCCTCATCGGTGCCACGGCTAGCCTGTCTTCCGGTTTCCATCCTCGGTCAAATGGCCAGACGGAGCGCTACAACCAGGAGATGGAAACCACCCTCCGATGCCTTGTTTCCCAGAACCCGTCCCTCTGGTCACGCCAACTGCTGTGGGTTGAGTATGCTCACAATTCACTTCCTGTTTCCTCCACTGGTCTCTCACCTTTTCAGTGCGTGTATGGCTACCAGCCCCCTCTGTTCCCTGAGCTGGAGAAGGAGGTTGCTGTCCCGTCCGCCCATGCCCTGGTCCGTCGCTGCCATCTCACCTGGAGGAGGGCCCGGGCTGCCCTGCTCCGGTCTTCTGAAGTCTACCAGAGGACAGCCAACAAGCGGCGGACTCCAGCCCCCCGCTATCGCAGTGGTCAGCGGGTCTGGCTGTCTACCCGTGACCTCCCTCTTCGGGTGGAGTGCCGTAAGCTGGCTCCACGCTTTGTGGGTCCCTTCCCCATTGCCAAGGTGATTAACCCAGCGGCAGTGCGTCTCCGCCTTCCCCACGCCATGCGGGTTCATCCCACTTTTCATGTTTCTAAGGTGAAACCAGTAAGATCCAGCCCGCTGGTTCCTCCCGCCAGACCGCCTCCTCCCCCTCGCATGATCGATGGTGGCCCCGCCTACACTGTTAAAAGACTGTTGGACATGCGCCGTAGGGGGCGGGGTCGCCAGTACCTTGTTGACTGGACAGGTTACGGTCCAGAGGAAAGGTGTTGGGTTCCGTGTCGGAATATTCTGGACAAGACCCTCATTCGGGATTTCCACCGTCGGCATCCTGAACACTCTGGGACGTCTGGGGACGTCCGTTGAGGGGGGGGTAATGTCATGTTTCTGTCTGTATGTTTTTGGACTTCCTGTTTTATTTTGTAGTTTGTGTTCTTTCCCATTTTTGTTCATCACTTCCTGTAAAGCTCCTTTGTTCTGTTTCCCGCCAATAATCACCACACCTGTATTTAAGCCCATGTGTTACGCCCCTTCCCTTTGCCAGATTGTCATTGTTACCTTTGTGTGCTTTGCTCTCTCGCGTTAGTCTTTTGTGAAACTCTTCGTGTATGACCTGTTTTTGTCATATTGGTTTTTGGAGATCTGCCTTGCCCTCTTTGGATTTGTTTGCCTGTTCGTTGGACTGCCTACCTGTGTATGACCCTGCCTGCCCTCCAGTAAAGGTTTTTGGAACTTGGACTGTTTTGTGCTTGTGTGATCACTCTGCGACTGAGTCTCTGTGTAGTCTTTGGCCCTGTCAATGCCAGAATTACACACAATGAACAGTAAATACCTGACGCATGACTCAGTTATTAAGTATGAGTAACTGATATGAAGATGTATTGTCAGTATTTCCTCCTCACCAGCATATAAATCACAGCACCTGCAGTCAGTAAAGGCAGTCTGCTGACAGGTTAGACACTAACTCATCACACGATGTGGACCTTCTTTGCAGTTTTCATCATCCTGACCGGTAAGAACATCTTGTAAACTCTTCTAATTGACACTAAAAGAGATGAGTATGAAGGGCTGAGAGAAGTTTTTTAAAATATATATATATATATATATATATATATATATATATGTGTGTGTGTGTGTTTGCCTTTGTAAAGATTAGACTGAATAACCTGGAAATCCTGCCAGCAGCAGTTGTTGCTCTTATGTCGATGGTGGCGGTGATGTTGATTATTAATCCATTTAACCTCATGTTGTTTGCAGCTGGACACAGAGCAGAGGAATATGTCAACAGTGGGGAAGGCACTTTGAGTGCTGTTTGTCCAGACAACCACACCGTGTCTCGGATTACAAGGTAAGTTACACATGAAGACGAAATCATATGTACAACTTCTACATATTTACCTTTTTATTACTGATGATCATACCTTTATACTGTATATTTCTCTGGTTCTTCTGATCCTTCTATTAAATCTTATTTGATTTATGTCAAAGCTCCCACAGTCCCACTTACAACGATCGCCAATGGAAGATTGAATGCAAGGCTTTCGAGACAACCGAAGATTGCTCCTGGACGGGTTTCCACAATTTATATGAGACAGAACTCAACTTCAATTGCCCGGCCAATCATGTGATTACTGGTATCTTCAGTGACTTCAAAGTCCAACATGGAGCCAGAAGGTTGGTAGCTTGTTAAAATTATGCATAAAAATACTTTATTGTAAATGAATGTCTGAATGTGAATTTAAATAATATATAAGCACAGTTATACTTCATTTCAACTCACATGATGTTGAGTTTATTTTCAAATACATATCCATACTTGACGTGTGTGGTAAATTAATTCCAAATAAATCTAATCAATTCAAACATCAATAACTTGTTGAATACAAATGTTTGGACCAAAATCCATCTGCACACACCTTCATGACAGCATTTGAGGATTGGTGTCACTGCCCTCTACAGTCATATCATGGTACTTCTTTAAATGTTAAACTTTCAGTGGTTTTTGTATAATGGTTTGCTCGATGTGATCTTGTTTCAGATGGAATTTCAGATGCTGCTCTGCTCCAAAGTTGATCACATTTGAATGCCAGGACACCCCAATGGTCAGCTACTTGAATGAAGACTTTATCTGGGACGTCCCTGGAGACAACTTCCTAACAGGCGTCCATACCCACAACAAGAATAACAATGGGTAAGTGTACTGACAGTGGATGGTCATGTGGTCATATTCCTACTTCCAACAGTCAATCATCTTAAGCAGTCATAACATTCATATTGTGTACCACTGCTGCCAATCAAGCAGGACTTTAATTGATGAAGTCAGTAAATACTGACATTGTTTTTTATTGACAGAGATCATCGCTGGAGTTTCACCTACTGCAGAGGAACAACAGAAGGTGAGTTTCATTGTACTTTGTTGACTGTGGCTGCCAATGTTTATTTTTTGCATTTTTTTTTATCTGATTGAATCTTTTTCTGTCTCTTTTGTAGACTTTCAAACAGTCAATTCAAAAATCCTTGCTGCAAACAAACCAATAGAAAGCGAACTTATTGAAGGAGACATTGTTGTCTCAAATACAAGGAATGCAAAAATCTGTGATAACTGCAGATGGCCAAAGTCAGGTCAGACGGTCGACGTGCCATATGAAATAATAAGGGGATTTTCCAAGTCCGAGCTGCGCATCATTAACAAAGCTCTTGAAGGCTTTGAGTTGAACACTTGTGTCCGTTTTGTTCGACGTAATGGATGTAATAAGCGTCGTTACAAAGACTATATCAGCATTGTGAAAGAAAACGGATGTTGGTCATATGTTGGAAAAATTGGAGGGTCTCAAAAAGTATCTATTGGTAATGGATGCGCTTATAATGGCATCGTTCAGCATGAACTCCTCCATGCACTCAGCTTCTGGCATGAGCAAAGTAGAAGTGACAGGGACATTTATGTAAGGATCAACCACGAAAATGTCATAGATCGTTATGAACATAACTTTAACAAACATGACACAAACAACCTTGATGCTCCATATGACTACGGCTCTGTGATGCATTATGGACCAAAGGACTTCTCCAAGAATGGACAGGATACCATCACTCCCCTCGACCCATCAGCAGTAATCGGCCAGAGGGGAGGCATGTCAGACATTGACATTCTGATGCTCAACAGGCTTTATGGCTGCAGTAAGTATATGAATGAGGCCAATAAACAAATGAACAGTCTACAATAGAGTACTTCATTTTATTTCATAAGTTTGTAAGACCTTTCCTGGTTCAGACCATTGACTTAGCCTATGAACTGATCGTTT
The DNA here is from genome assembly GCA_946959425.1 of Argyrosomus regius. Lineage (NCBI taxonomy): Eukaryota > Metazoa > Chordata > Actinopteri > Sciaenidae > Argyrosomus > Argyrosomus regius. The sequence continues at coordinate 42,150 of CAMPSB010000274.1, read as the reverse complement.
TTCTTGCAGCCGATTACCTTCATAACAGTCTTAACAGCAATATCAACAGCAACTGGGACAATGAGTTGGCCGGCACTTTGAGTCGCAAGTGTCCTTCTGGCCAGGCTGTTTCCAGCATCACAAGGTGAGCACTGAAAATTAATTAAAAGTTCTAATGTCAGGCCTGATATATAAATGCTGGAAAAAGACAGATTTTAGTAGCTGATCTTGCAATTATGAGTTCCTACCAAAATGCTTTCTAACATCAAAATTTGTTTCCACCTTAGTGAGTACAATAACAATGAAAACGATCGACTCTGGGGCGTTTCATGCAAGGCTTTCAAGGAAACCAAGATGTGCCGCTGGTCAGATTATGTGAATGACTTTTCACAAGACATCGACTTCTCATGTGGAAGAAACAAAGTGATTGCAGGGGCCTACAGCAAACACAGCAACATCCAGGAGGACAGGAGGTGAGTGGTTTGTTACCTTTATGATTCAAAAAGTTGACCAACTCAAAGATCAAAGATAGATAAAACGATAAATCTCAAAGTCAAAAATCCAGTTGTGTTCTTCCTGTTGTGTCAATTAACACCTTGTTCTTTAATTTCAGATGGAAGTTTTACTGCTGTGGTGCCACTAACTTCATCACATTCAACTGCCAAGAAACTCCAATGATCAACTTCTGGCAGGAATACTTCAGCTGGTCAGTCCCCAGCAGCAACTTCCTAACAGGAGTGAAAAGCTCCTTTGATAGTAACACTCAGTAAGTACATTTGTCTCAGTTTATCACAGGCATACATCCATATCACACAATGGTTTTTAGAAGCCAACATTTTTACTAATTATTCAGATTAAAATGGAATCACCAGTTTGTAAATATGTTTAAAATGTTTTTGTGTCTCGTTAACAGCGATCGTCGATGGAGTTTCTCATACTGCCAGGGGAAAACTCAGTGAAGCTACCATGAATGAGAAGATTTCTGACAATGATAACCAAGGGTTCTGTTTCCTTCTGAGAAAATGATGGCTCTAAAATGTTTTTTCCAAGGGATCTCGGTTCTACAAGAAACCAATTGACCAATTTAGGAACTTCTTTATTCAGGTGGCTGCCTGCAAACTTTCTGTGGTTCTTTGAAGTAGCCTACTAAAGGTTTTTTTTGTTTATTGGTGTTATTTGGTTGCGGGTAATAGCATGAAGTTTGGGTTGCAATAATGACTGTATAACTTACTTTCTCAATTAATCTCTTCATATTATCGTCTATATAACATCAGAAAACAGTGAAAGATTCCCATACAGTTTCCCAAATGCTGACATCTTGAAATGTGTTGTTCTGTCTGATGAGGACCCAGAATTCTAAATGTATGATGACAAAAATCCGGAAATTGGTTAATAAATATCAAGCATGAATTAATGACTTTCTAATGTGTTCTTTGACTACAGGTCTACTTGTTTCAGTTAGTGGGGGTTCAGACAGGATCAGGCGCCGCGGCAAAAACTGAGGTCTTTTCATTCATTTCAGTGGAGGGTCGTGTGTTTCCGCACCGGCAGTCCGCAATGCAGGGGTTGCCGCAAAAAACTGCACCGGCATGCGGGAGAGAAGTTGATCCAGATTCAACTTTTGGGAAACCGGAGCCCCACGTCACGCTCCGGCCGCCAATCAAACACTCAGATCGGTCAAACCTCCACAGACAGCCTGAAATGTCTCTGAAGCAGAGACTATCCAGGTGGATTCATGGACTAAACTCTGATAATCTACCTGTGTGTGTGTGTGTTCTCACTTTGTTTATTTCATGTACCAGCTTCTAAATCTGAGTCCGACTCGCAACTTACGCCGCAAAATATAATGACACGAAGAAGTTTAATTTGATTTGTGTCTGATGATGAGACAGAGAGAGAGAGAGAGAGAGAGAGAGAGAGAGAGAGAGAGAGAGAGAGAGAGAGAGAGAGAGAGAGAGAGAGAGAGAGAGAGAGAGAGAGAGAGAGAGAGAGAGAGAGAGAGAGAGAGAGAGAGAGAGAGAGAGAGAGAGAGAGAGAGAGAGAGAGAGAGAGAGAGAGAGAGAGAGAGAGAGAGAGAGAGAGAGAGAGAGAGAGAGAGAGAGAGAGAGAGAGAGAGAGAGACAGACAGAGAGACAGACAGACAGACAGTAACAATAACAGAGAGACAGACAAAGCTGTTATTAATCAGAAGAAAAAAGTTATTTCCTGATTGTTTCACAGCGGTTACATTCAGCACATACACTGAAAAAAAGAATCCTTTGATTTTAATGTGTACATCGGTCCCACATGATAAGAATGTGGATGACTGGCAAAATTTCCTTCTTTTTCTCAATGAATTATTACTTGTTAAACCAAAATATTTCAATCATGTTCAGGTATTTAAAATAATCAAGTTGAGTTAACTTATTTTTTTAAGCTACTGCAACACCAATTAATTAAGTAATATGAAAGCGATTTTATCATGTTCAGGATACCTGATTTTCAAATATAACGAACTTGATTTGTTAATGCTAATATTATTTAAATGTATTATGTACCAACCCAGGTTAGGTCTCTAAATGTAACTGGATTTGTTAAAGCCAGCCAAATGCATTGTAGACATCAGTTTTGTGTTGTGTGCAAATACAAAAATCAAAACCGATTGCACTGAAAAAATGTATTGTATTCTTCCATAAAACTTTGCAAATCACACACATACAGTAACTTTAGCATAGAAATAACAGTTAGTACTGCACAAGTGCATCCTCGACAGCAAATACAAAATAACAGTAATAAAAGTATTTTTACTGTAAACCAGTAAACAAAATATGCCACAATCTGAATTGGGCAAGGAAGAGCCAGTGTTCATAAAAAAAATGTAACCATGACGGTTAACCCTGTGAACGCCATTTTACATAGATGACAAATAAAAGTAGATTTGCAAACAAAAAGTAATAAACCCTGCATCGACTCATCATGGAGAAATAACACAAATAAAAAAAAAAGGTGCAGTGATATCAGTGTGACCAGTTCACTGAGAGAGCCTGTTTTTCAGAGCAAGTGCTTTGTTGGAAAGCTTACCTCCATCCAGTTCCATCCAAATCTTTTGGATAACCACGAAAGTGTAGCGGAGGTCAGCAGGGTGGCTAAGGTTGAGCACATACATCAGTCCGAAAAGCATAGCAACAGCTAATGCTACATTATCAAGAGCTTGTAACACCTTGATGCCTTCAAGAACAATGCCAATGTCCTCTACTTCATCACTTGAAGCATGTTCTTTAACAACATAGATCCCAACAATGGCCTCATTGATGGTGTTGTTATCCAGGCTCTGTACAAAACAGACAAAAGGTAAGTAAACCAAAGTTAGCCAGATCAGAACTATTCACCAGGCTCCATCAAGAAAATGATAAACATAAAACAGTGACACTATAGATCTAGGTAAGGTGAAGGTTAGAATCAAGGCAAATATAAACATTTAATAAAATGGAAGCATTATCTGTTCCATGAGAAACCACTTTGAATGCAGTCTGAGCCACTTTGTTGCACATTTACAGATCCATGGCTGTGTATGAACACAGGATTCTCTTTCAGCACATACACAGATGAGATAGCTGGCAGGCCATGAGATATTTGCTGAATTTGACAAAAAGGCTTGAGAACCGTTCATTCTACCTTTAAGTTCATTTAGCATCAACCAGAAACACTGTATAGATATTTTGTATGAAACAGTAAGCCATTGATGATGAAAATTATAATGAATATTATTTGAATTGATTAATAATTTCAGCACAAGTGATCAAAAATGAGAATAAGAAGAGAGTGGAAGAAGAGTGGAAGCACTGATTCATATACATACCACATATTCCTGTAGAAGGTTCTTCGCCCATGTAGACACAGACTCCTTTAATGATCCACTTTCGTCCAACATCTACATCATCACACTAAAAGGACATTTTCTAGATTAGTGTCTTAATTCAGCTCATGTGCCTTAACTTAACAACATCGATTGGTATAAACTGTCCTAAGGGTGCACAGTATTTGTCTCAAGTGGCTCAGTGGTAGAGTGGGTTGTCCAATAACCCCAAGGTTGGCAGTTTGATTCCTGCTCTTGCTGCTCAAAAAAAGATTGCCACGGCCGAGGTGCCCTTGAGCAAGGCACTGTAGCCCCCCTCCCAGGAGGCCAGGAGGACCATGAGCTTGTAGGCTCATTTGATGACAGTATATCTGTATCCACAAGTTCACCTGACAGTGATGAAGAGTCATTTGCTGAGCAAGGACTTGATGCTTGGAGGGGTAGGACTGTAGAGCTCTCATGTTGCATTGTGGGTGTTGACAAATGAATTACTCTTAGACTCCCTCTGTCCTCCACCTCTGAAACTGAAGTTAGGTTCATAAACTCATTCCCAAACAACGAGTCCATAAACTGAAGTCTGATGTTTCCCTGAAGGTTACACTGTTTTTTGACTTAAGCCATAAGGTCTTCAAGAGATTCAGGGAGTCCATGTGCAAGACTCAGCCTCTGACAGCTGCCATCAGTCAGTAAGATCTTCACGATCACAGGCATGGCCATCTTCAAAGCCCTTTATTCTGCAGAAACACAAAGAATATTAATTAGACATCAATATAATTTAAAATGTCAAATCCAGTATAAAATATAGTAGTATGGTGGGAAAAAATTAGAATAGTCAACTAATATTTATTTAATTGAATTTCAGACATTTTAGCACTTCAAGGACCTGAGGACACCCTGCACAGAATTTTGAAGCTAGGTTAGAACAAATTAAGATCCACGAATTTAAATGTAAGATCTTTTAATCGCTAACATTTTAACTGAAATAACAACCCCATGAATTCTAATTTAAAGCTTTTTAATGACTTACATATCACACAAATTATGACACACACACATACACACATAAGTTACAAATTGTCATAAACCCTCCCCTCAATTATTGCACACCACCTTTTATTTCAATATGTCTTTTCAAAGTCACCATGCGAGCTGATCCAATCTTGTAGTCAGCTAGTGGATAAGTATCAAGGAGTTCACTGGGTGCCACAAGTGTGAATGTTCCTGTGGGTGATGTACTGAGTTCAAAGGCTCTATAATACTCTCTATATCAACCACAGAGCTCATTGACAATGTAGAACACACTGTCATGCAAAATGCAGATTTGGTCAATTTCACTAAATTCAGGCAATCCACCTGTTGCTCTGTGGGCTAGTATCATTCCCTTCCTATAGGTTATGCCCTTGGTTGTCACACACTGTGCAAGTTGAACCTCAGATGTGTCTGGGAACTTCTGTCTGATGACTTGTGCTATCTCCTCTCTGAGTAAGTCTACTGGTAGAGTGGATACAGCTGAAACCTCTAGGTCTGACTTATTCAGACATGGAGAGCTCAAATGGTAGGCGATCATCATTTGATGCTTTGAGGCTAAGGAAAGAGGCACATTTTTGAAACAGCTTGTATGCCTGATGATTTGCTTAAAAAAGCTGTGCTTAGCCTCAAAGTGCATCGTCCACTGTCCGACAACTGGACCAAACTGCCTAATTATTTGGGGGTAGTGCTCCAAATAATGTTGTTTTGGGATGAGCTTGATGTCTGGGAACAGTGTTTGGTACCGCTGCCTGTGCTCCAGGATTTTGCCTTCCAAAAAAGCTAGTGAGTCATCATTATGTACGGGGGCAACAACAAGCTCAGTGATGTCCTTCAGATCCATGAGGATAAACCATGCAGGCTCATCCTCAGGTACACGTGATCCCACCAAAAAAGGCAAAAACCTGAGCAAACTCCAATTTTCATGGGCGTTTCCGCCCACTGTTTTTCTGCTAGAGAAACTCTGTAACACAACATGAGGTTTGTTTGTCCTGTCGGCCCATTTGTAGGGAAACTTCAAAATAGCAGTGTTCAGATCAGCTAATGTGAAGTATTTGTTTGAAATGAGCACTGTCAAGCAACGAGCAAGCTCTACTGGGATTATACCCTTAAATACATCATGGGCAAGATCAGGAGGATAACCAAAGATGACATGAAAATGAGACAGATTTTTTGTGAAGACACATTCCCTTTTCACTCCAAAACAACTTGAACCTGTATCTTTGACTTGTCTGACATGGGTCTGATGTAGCTCCTTGGTTCTCAGACTAAAAGCACCAGATGCAACAGAATATAGTTGAATATCACTGCTGCTTCCTGTGCAAAATCTGCAATAGTATTCCACTGAAAAACTCTGCAAAGATCCTGCAACACTGTGTGCTCCCAGGTTGTCAGCCACTACACTGAATACTGTACCTTGAAGTGACTCACCTAACAGTGGGACATAAACACCAAGCTCCTCAAGAGTTTTTAGATCCTGTAGAAGAGGTTCAAAGATTTTATCATAACCATAGGTGTTCACATCATCGGTTTTGCACAATACTGACAAGTAGATAGATGACAAAGCAGAATGAGACCCAGGGGGCAAGTTAGCCAATACCCAATAAACAGCACAAAGCTTATGCTTCTTTCGTGAAGTGCCAAGTGGGTTACAAGTTTCAAAGTCATCAACATAAAAATTTAGGATGATCCTTGGCTTTTCTCCAGCAAAGAAACAATTTTCCTTAAATAGAGAGCCGTCCCTTGAGGATCTGTACTGATGTGTCACACCAGAATTTGTGCCTTCCTGTCCTTGATGACCCTCAACAACTTTTGTAATGATATCCCCTCCACTTAACAGCTGCTGTAAGGACTTCAATATTGGGACATATTGAAAACTGCGTTTGTTTTTAGCATCAAGAATGTATCCAACTGGCTCTATAACCCCAAAGTTGTCCTTGGAATACTGCTTACGCAGATAGGCTGTACTTAGAGAGCCACCTTTTTGTATGGACCTTTGCACTGGATTACCAGAACAAATTGCATTAACAGTTTCTCTAATTACAAGTTCATCAACAGAGAGGTTTCTCTGATGAAAGATGTCACTCACAATGTCACAAGATAATGGCACAGGGGCAGAACAGATCAAATGATGGAGTTCCCCGAGAAATTCATCTACAGCTGAAGTGGGCACATGGACTAAATGTTCTAACTTCAGCAAAGCAGCAGCAAATCTATGCTCAATGACCTTCAGCAGATCTTCAGTATGAGAATGAGTGTTTGAAGGAATGGCAGTATCTGACTGCTCAACACACTCCTCACTGTTTGCTTCCAATTCATTCACAGATGATGTCCTTGTACTTATAACTACTTCTGGTTTAAAATCAACCAATGTGTGATGCCGGTGTTTTCGTTTTTTTTGTGATTTAAAAGTACAATAAATGTTTGTCTTAAAGTCACATCCTAAAAACATACAAATGACTGTCTCGTTTCGTTTGAGATGTGCATTTATATAAGAAAAATAATCCTTCTCTGATGCTAAATCAGTACAACTACAAATGTGACAACTGAATATAGCTTCTTTTTTGTGAGGGACACCTGTGGTGTGGATTTTACTTTGGTGGACAATAAGGGCATTCCTAGTCTTAAATGTGCATGGACAACGAGAACTACGTCCGAAATTTGGATGCTTTAACTTGTAGTGATGTAAAAGCTTGGACCTACTTGATACAGTTTCTGTGCACCCTTTACAGCTCCACATTCCCTGGACCTAATCCTGCAACATACATCAAGATCATCATTAGTCCAAAATTCTATACAAGATGGAAATATGCTATCATTTTCAAATAAATTCATAGGACTTTAAACACAAGGACTAACACTTGCTTGTTTATACCAGCGATATTTGGCAGAATAAAGCAAGTCAATATTTTCGATTATAATAAAATGTGGAAAATACAATTAACATTTTATCAATATCTCACATTCTTTTTAACCCTCTGGGGACTAAACCATTTTCAGCTCGTTTTTACTTCTTTAACATTTGGGCTTAAAAAACAATACTTAATGTATATGGAACACCATGTGTTTGGTATCTATAGACTCAGGAGAACCTAAGCTATCATAAGCATTCATGTAATGTGCTTATAAAGAAAGTATGAGTGAAAAATCTAGTAGTCATTTTCAGTTTGTCATTTTTTACTCAAAATCACACCTCAAACAGTACAAGTGAAGAGTTTTGGAATAAAAATATTATTTTTCAGTCCCTTTGCCTGACATACATATGCAGTTTTTCAACCAAATATGTGAAGAACAATAAAATAATGCCCTTTCAATACAAAGGTCCCATGCGTTTTTGCCTCATTTTCCTCAGGCATGCCACTTAGCAAAGCAAAGACCCTCCAGAGAGTTGAGGGGAACCTGTCATTCAATAGAAATAGTATTTATGAAGTTATTCTGTCACTCTGTGTGCCCCCTGCACTCTGTTCTACAGATACAGCTCTCTCTCTCTGTTGTCCCTCCCCCACAAGACCCCTTCAGTCCTACCCTACACTGATTGGTTGAAAAAGAAACTAGTCTGCCTAGTAACGTTTGTCCATTCGTCGACTGCGTATGGAGTCTGTCGAACATCTATTTTTCGACTGGTCTTTTACGCGGTGGAATAGAACAACAAGGAAGTGTCGGACAGACACAAACCGCACATCTCTGTCTTCAGCGGAATCTCATAAACCATTTTGGAGATATTCACAGATATGTAAAACTTTAGACCTTTTGGGCGGATCCGCCCAATCCGTCCCCAGAGGGTATCTCAAGGTAAATGAAGATGCAAATTTAGGGCTTAAATAAATGTGAGAGTACCTACCCATTACAGAGCCTTTTGAATGTATGATATGCAAATGGGACAGTGAACCTGTGAAAGAAAATATTTAGCATCAGTCAGAAAAAACAAACACACACACACACACACACACACACACACAATCCTAAACATGTCATAACTTCATACAAGTTCTTATTTCCCCTCCTCCCCCACCCGCCATAGTCAGTCTGGTGCAGAGGCGAAGTACGATGAAATTCACTCAACACAGCCGGCTAGCGGCTGCTCTCCAACGGCTGTAGCACTGTGGGCAGCAGCAGGCCCGGGAGCCGCGGGCTCAGCAGAGAAACACACAGTGACGCTTACTGTCTACAGTAAATTAACTAGCGGATGTTAGTTCCCCAACATGTTATAATATAATAGGCAAATAGGCTATAAGTACACAGAGTTAACAGGCTTGTTATATTACGTTACTGTTTGAAAACATGGCTCAAGTCGACTGTCGCCTAACTTACTCTAACAGGAACATATTTAAATTTGAAGAACTTACTTTTTCTGATATTGGGTCGCGACCTCTTGCTGCAAAGCATGGAGACTTTCCCACAACATTCCTTTCGCGGCATGGATCTATTACGGTTCGCGGTCTTTCCTTCTTTCTGAGAGGTCTTCTTCTTGGTCTATTTTTGGCATCCAAATACCGGCACGTAAGCGCCAGCTTCTGTTCCGGAGGGATAACGACACTGCCTGGCGACATTCGAACGGCAGAGACTAAACTCGATTACAATGAGTTTGTTTTTTTAATTTGATTAATTTCAATCAACTTGCAAGAAACTCGTTAGTTCAGCATTCTTTATAAACAACTTAAGTGTACTTGATTAAACCATGTTAATCAAGTAAATTTAATATAAATATAAATATAATATAAATTAATTGTGTTGCTTTTACTAACTTCACTTTTGTAAATTGAAAGACCCAATATTTCCCTTTTTTCAGTGCACATAAACGTCATGTAGTTCTTTTAGTTTAGTTTAAGTACTAAAGTGTTTGTTGGTGTTATTTGGTGTTGGGTAACAGTGTAACGTAGTTACACTAACTCTTAGTTTGTTTATCTTTGTTCCATGTCACTTCATTAACTCTCCTGTCATTTCAGATCCGGCCCTCCTTCCCTGCCATGCTATCAACTCATTTCCCTCACCTGGTTTTCCCCGCCCATCTCCTCCTCACCTGCAGTCCATTTGCTCATTAGTTCCTCAGTATATATACTAGTCCATTTTCACTTGATTCCTGCCAGATTGTCTTGTGTAGTTCTTTGCCAAGCTCTCCAGCATTTCCAGTTCTGCCTTCATTGTTCTGACCTTGTTTTGCCTCTCTTGGACTACAGATTCCTGCCTGCTCCCTGTCGGATTTGTTTGCCTATTCTGATCTCCCGGTTTTGACCCTGCCTGTTTTTTGGACTAGTAAACTGATTTTTCCTTGCAACTCGCTTGCCTCGTTGTCGTGCTTTTGGGTTCTCCTTTGCCAGCACCAGTGACCGTGACAGAACAATCTGACCCACATGAACCCAGCCGACGCTGACTCATTCCATAATGAGCTGAGAGCACAGGCCAACGCTCTTCAGCGCCACGACGAACAATTTACCTCCATTTCAGGTGGTCTACGGGAGATGGCGGCTCGTCATGAGAGGAGCTTGGGCAGCATTCATGAACTTCTCCAAAGGCTCTCGCCTGTCAGCCCTCCTGTCCAGACTCCTCCAGTGTCGGATGCTCGTTTGCCTCCTCCGGAACGTTATTCCGGTGTTCCGGGTAGCTGCCGGCCGTTCCTCGTGCAGTGTTCCCTTGCCTTTGAACTCCAGCCTTCCGCCTTTCCCACCGAAAGATCCCGGGTGGCATATATTGTCTCTCTGCTTGCTGGCAGAGCTAGAGACTGGGGAACGGCAGAGTGGGAGAAGGAATCCGCCATCTGCTCATCTGTCAAGCTGTTCTCCGACAAGCTACGGAAAGTTTTCGACCATGTCACACCCGGAAGAGAGGTCGCCCGGGGTTTGTTTAACCTGGCGCAGGGGGGAAGGTCTGTATCCGATTACTCTATTGAGTTCCGTACTGTGGCAGCTGAGAGTAACTAGAACGCTGCTTCACTCTTCGATGCCTTCTACAATGGTCTCTCCGATGACATCAAAGACGAGCTGGCGGCCCGTGATCTTCCTGCTGATTTGGACGCACTTGTCTCTCTCTCTATCCGCATAGACAGTCGCCTGCGAGAGCGGCGGAGGGAGAGAGTTCGGTCCGCCGCTTCACCTGTGCGGTTTAACCAGCCATCCCACCCTCCGGGGTGTCCTTCTGAGCAGCGCACAGATGCTCCTTGTGACGCTCCTGAGTCTATGCAGCTGGGCAGGACACGGCTGTCTACAGCAGAGCGACAGCGCCGCCTAAGGGAGAACAGGTGTCTGTACTGTGGTCAGGACGGCCATTTCGCCTATTCGTGTCCAGTAAAAGACATGGCTCACCAGTCATCCAGAGGACGCTGGTGAGCCGGACTGTGAACTCGGAAATGCCCTCTCGACCTTTGGTTCAGGTCAAGCTGTTCTGCTCTGGGAATTATCAGACTGTCTCAGCTCTCATTGACTCTGGGGTGGATGAAAGCCTGTTGGACATGACTCTTGCCTCCCAGCTGGGTCTTGGTGAGGTGGTTCTGGAGAAGCCTATCGACGCCTCAGCCTTGGATGGTCGCCTCCTATTCCGGGTTACGCATCGCTCTACCCCCCTTCAAATGTCCATTTCAGGTAATCACACTGAGACTCTTTCTTTTCACCTGATCAATGCTCCACAACAACCTGTCATTTTGGGGTTTCCTTGGCTTAGGAGGCATAATCCACACATTGACTGGTCTTCAGGAACTGTACTGCAGTGGAGTACTCATTGTCATGCTGTCTGTTTGAAGTCTGCTCTGTCATCTGCCTCTGGTTTGACTGTCCCCTCTGAGTTTCCAGACCTGTCAGGAGTTCCTATGGATTACCTGGATCTGAAGGACAAGTTTTTAAGGCCCGGGCCACCTCTTTGCCGCCGCATCGCCCTTACGATTGTGCCATTGACCTCCTCCCAGGTACATCTCCCCCTAGGGGGCGACTCTTCTCCTTATCGGTTCCTGAAACTAAGGCTATGGAAAAGTACATCCATGACTCCCTGGCGGCAGGGATCATACGACCATCGTCGTCTCCCGCTGGAGCAGGATTTTTTTTTGTGGAGAAAAAGGACAAGACCCTACGACCTTGCATTGACTTCAGGGGACTCAATGACATTACCATCAAAAACAGGTACCCTCTTCCGTTAATCTCCTCTGCTTTTGAACTGCTACAAGGGGATACCATTTTCTCCAAACTCGACCTCCGCAATGCTTATCATTTGGTGAGAATCAGGGAGGGTGATGAGTGGAAGACGGCCTTTAATACTCCTAGTGGTCATTATGAGTATTTGGTCATGCCATTTGGTCTCACTAATGCTCCTGCAGTCTTCCAGGCATTAGTCAATGATGTTCTGCGGGATCTGCTCAACGTGTCTGTTTTCGTGTATCTGGATGACATTCTCCTTTTTTTCTAAGTCCAGGAAGGAGCATGTAGTGCATGTACGTCAAGTCCTCCAGAGGCTCTTGGAGAACCAGCTCTTTGTTAAGGCAGAGAAATGCGAGTTTCACGTTTCAGAGGTATCCTTCCTGGGTTTCATCATCAACACTGGCAACATCCGGATGGACCCGGCCAAGATCAAGGCAGTCACTGACTGGCCAACTCCATCCGCACGCAAGGAGCTTCAACGCTTCCTGGGATTTGCCAACTTCTACCGAAGGTTCATTCGGAACTACAGTTCAGTGGCAGCTCCCCTCACTGCTCTCACTTCTCTCAGGGAGCCCTTCCGGTGGTCCTCCGTGGCTGAAGCGGCTTTTGGTGAGTTGAAGTCACGCTTCACCTCTGCTCCTATTCTCATCTTTCCAGATCCTGCTCGCCAGTTTATTGTGGAGGTGGATGCCTCGGATTCCGGTGTCGGGGCAGTTCTTTCTCAGCGGTCGGCTGAGGACCAGAAGGTTCACCCATGTGCTTTCTTCTCCCGGAAACTGGCTTCAGTGGAGAGGAATTATGACATTGGGAACCGAGAGCTGTTGGCAGTGAAACTTGCACTGGATGAATGGAGACACTGGTTGGAGGGGGCAGAGCAACCATTTGTGGTTTGGACTGACCACAAGAACCTAGAGTACATCCGATCGGCCAAGAGACTTAACTCTCGTCAAGCAAGGTGGGCTCTCTTCTTCAACCGTTTTAACTTCTCCCTCTCATACAGACCAGGTTCCAAAAACGTCAAGCCTGATGCCCTGTCCTGTCAGTTCCAGTCAGAGGATTCTCCATCCCAGCCTGAAGGTATTCTCTCCTCTGCATGCGTTATCGGGGCGGTAACCTGGGAGGTGGAGGATAAGGTAAAACACTCCCACACTGAACACCCTGCTCCTAGTGCTTGTCCAGAGAACCGACTGTTTGTTCCAGATAGTCTCTGTTCTGAGGTCCTCCAGTGGGGGCACTCTTCTCGTCTGGCTTGCCATCCTGGGGTGAGACGCACTTTAGCCCTCCTTCGACAGCGCTTCTGGTGGCCTTCCATGGAAAGGGACACCAGGGAGTTTGTTGCTGCTTGCCGTGTCTGCTCTCAACATAAGACCTCTCATCAAGCTCCATCCGGTCTCCTTCATCCTCTGCCAGTTCCTCGTCGTCCCTGGTCTCACATTTCTTTGGACTTTGTCACTGGCCTACCACCTTCTAACGGTAACACAGTTATACTTACTGTTATTGATCGATTTTCCAAAGCTGCCATGCTCATCCCATTAACCAAATTACCCACTGCAAAGGAAATGGCTGAAGTTTTGTTGCAACATGTGTTCCGGATACATGGTCACAATTCACCTCTCACTTTTGGTCCGAGTTCTGCAGGTTGCTGGGGGCTACTGTCAGTTTATCATCTGGTTTCCACCCACAATCCAATGGTCAAGCAGAACGCATGAATCAAGAGATGGAGACAGCTCTGCGCTGCCTTGCTTCCCGCAACCCTTCCTCCTGGTCTGAGCAGCTCCTGTGGATCGAGTATGCTCATAATACTCTGCCCAGTTTAGCCACTGGTCTTTCACCTTTCCAGTGCTCCCGGGGCTACCAACCGCCACTCTTTCCAGAGCAAGAACGTGAAGCCAGCGTTCCCTCTGTTCAGGCGTACGTCCGACGGTGTCGGCGCACTTGGATGCAGGCCCGTTCCACACTCCTGCGCTCTTCTGACCGTTACCAACGATCGGCCAATCGACATCGCAATCCTGCACCCCGGTACACCCCAGGACAACGCGTCTGGCTGTCGACACGGGATCTTCCTCTCAGAGTGGACTCCAAGAAGTTGGCTCCCCGTTTTGTGGGCCCGTTCCCAATCTCTAAAATAATCAATCCTGTGGCTGTCCGTCTTCATCTTCCGTCATCGATGAGGATTAACCCCACATTCCATGTTTCCAAGGTCAAACCTGTTAGTGAGAGTCCACTTCTGCCCCCCTCCAAACCCCCACCACCCCCCCGGCTCATTGATGGGGCACCTGCATACACTGTCCGTCGGCTCATCAAGTCCCGGCGACGTGGCAGGGGAGTGCAGTATCTGGTTGATTGGGAGGGTTACGGCCCCGAAGAACGCTCGTGGGTCCCTGCTCGCAGCATCCTGGATCCAGCTCTCATCACAGACTTCCACCAGGCTCATCCTGATCAACCGGGTGGGACGGCAGGAGCCGTCCCTAGAGGGGGGGGTTCTGTAACGTAGTTACACTAACTCTTAGTTTGTTTATCTTTGTTGCATGTCACTTCATTAACTCTCCTGTCATTTCAGATCCGGCCCTCCTTCCCTGCCATGCTATCAACTCATTTCCCTCACCTGGTTTTCCCCGCCCATCTCCTCCTCACCTGCAGTCCATTTGCTCATTAGTTCCTCAGTATATATACTAGTCCATTTTCACTTGATTCCTGCCAGATTGTCTTGTGTAGTTCTTTGCCAAGCTCTCCAGCATTTCCAGTTCTGCCTTCATTGTTCTGACCTTGTTTTGCTACTGTAATCATTTTATCATTTTATCATTCATTGTAATCCATTGTCATTTTTCATTGTAATTACACAAAATGTTTCTGTTGACTTGTTGACTGTACACGTGACATCTATTGCACGTCTGTCCGTCCTGGGAGAGGGATCCCTCCTCTGTGGCTCTTCCTGAGGTTTCTTCCACTTTTTTCCCTGTTAAAAGGGTTTTTTGTGGGCAAGTTTTTCCTCACTCGAACCGAGGGTCTAAGGACAGAGGGTGTCACTCCCTGTACAGATTGTGAAGCCCTCCGAGGCAAAATGTATTTTGCGACTTTGGGCTATACAAATAAAATTTGATTTGATTTTGCCTCTCTTGGACTACGGATTCCTGCCTGCTCCCTGTCGGATTTGTTTGCCTATTCTGATCTCCCGGTTTTGACCCTGCCTGTTTTTTGGACTAGTAAACTGATTTTCCCTTGCAACTCGCTTGCCTCGTTGTCGTGCTTTTGGGTTCTCCTTTGCCAGCACCAGTGACTGTGACAAACAGCATGTAATTTGGGTTGCAATAATAATTGCACAACAGTTATTTTCTCAATTAATCTCTTCATATTATTGTCTACATAACATCAGAAAACAGTGAAAGATTCCCATCACAGTTTCCCAAATGCTGACAATGTGAAGCAAGTAATAACATTTATGTAATAGTACCAATAAACTCAAAAGGACTGCATTCATTTTCACTGCTGGGTTTGGGCAAACAAATTGTCTTTATCATTATTGAATGCATAAACCTGGTTACTGCTACACTGCTGTGTAGTGGAAGCACATTGAGTTTATTAGTACTATTACATAAATGTTATTACTTGCTTCACATTAAGTTTATCAGTTATCTCTTAAATGTCCACAAACACTCCAAAATCCCCTGTCAAGCAATACAAGGGCTCTGGTCGAATAGTGTCTTTGTCCTAACTGAACGAACTGACCCAGAAGTTTCTACAGAGCCAAATTAACAGACAGACTGCTCTCTCGCTGTGTCCTCACTGCACTGCACTCTTATAAACTCTTATTAAGTGTTTGTAGCTTGTTCCTCTGCATTAGTTATTGTTGGAGCTGCTTTCACGAAACTTTCTCAAAATGTTGTTAATAACTAGACAGGCTATAAGTCCTGTCCATTCAAATTAATATGCAAAACATAAATATCACCTAGCCTAGTGTAAGTGCAGTTGGATTTGATCATTTTTGGATAAACCCTTATGAACTCTCCTTCACATCTTTCTTTGACTTCATGACATTTTCCATTGAGGTCACTGAAAAGTGTTTAGGAAAGCACACAGGAGGAAGTTTCTTTGATTATTTGACCGCACCCCAGCACTGCTCCGTCACGCCTCTCAGTATCTTTACCGTCTGTATGGCAACAAAATAACCTTATTATGTTACAGAAAAAAATCATGATTTGGATTAAAATAAGTACATGAGTTAGTCACGTACAGAATGTTTCTCTAAAAATACAACACAGTTTAGTGAAAGACAAAGAGGACAGGAAGGTAAGAACATGTAATTCATGTCTTTGTTAACAATTGGCACAGGTTTTAATAGCATACCTTTGCACAAGTGATCTAGCAGGTGTTATTATGAAACACACCTAACAACAGAAAAAAGGTCAGACAAAAAACTTGCCATGCTTCATCCACTGTCACTGAGCTCAACTTAAGAGCATTGATTGACAGTTTAATATGCGTCTGTTCCCTGCAACAAAGGAATGCTGACAGTGAGCCTCGTACTGTCAGAATAATTAGAAGGTGTCGGAGAACTCATCCGATGTTTTCCAAAATTTCAGATTGTTACTAAGAACAACAAACTTAAAATTGAACATTTGTTTCCTTAACGTACCTGCAGCACCTGATATAATATAAAACACCTCATCCTTAACCTTGAACATGTGCTGAGCGCCTAGTTGCTACAAAAGCCAATATTGTAGGAAAACAAATGTAATATGTATATATATATATATATATATATATATATATATATATATATATATGGTGCCGATGTCAGTATGTCAAGGCAGCCTGTGACCTCGCTTAACTTTGTACCCCACATATGACAATAATACCTGAAAACAATTTAAACTTTCAAACTCAAAGGTCTTCAAGAGGATGCCCAAGTGTGAATCTTGCTAAATGTAACAATGTGGTGCTAACACAGGCGCTTTTCATGACAGTGTCATTATCCCCGTTTTTAGGAAAGGAAATCAATAAGACAACAAGCAGCGGTTCAGTGTTTTTGATCTGGATTAACATAAAACCAGGTGTCGACTATCTCCACGGCTCTCAGTGTTCTCTCTGCTCTTAAAAAATGCCTTGCAGAAAAACAAAATGGCAAGATGCCAGAATGTCACACAATGAACAGCAAATACCTCGTAATGCACGACTCAGTAATTAAGTAATTGACATGAAATGTATTGTCAGTATTTCCTCCTCACCAGCATATAAATCACAGCACCTGCAGTCAGTAAAGGCAGTCTGCTGACCGGTTAGGCACTAACTCATCACACGATGTGGACCTTCTTTGCAGTTTTCATCATCCTGACAGGTACGAACATCTTGTAAACTCTTCTAGATTAGACTGAATAACCTGGAAATCCTGCCAGCAGCAGTTGTTGCTCTTATGTCGATGGTGGCGGTGATGTTGATTATTAATCCATTTAACCTCATGTTGTTTGCAGCTGGACACAGAGCAGAGGAATATGTCAACAGTGGGGAAGGCACTTTGAGTGCTGTTTGTCCAGACAACCACACCGTGTCTCGGATTACAAGGTAAGTTACACATGAAGATGAAATCATATGTACAACTTCTACATATTTACCTTTTTATTACTGATGATCATACCTTTATACTGTATATTTCTCTGGTTCTTCTGATCCTTCTATTAAATCTTATTTGATTTATGTCAAAGCTCCCACAATTCCACTTACAACGATCGCCAATGGAAGATTGAATGCAAGGCTTTCGAGACAACCCAAGATTGCTCCTGGACGGGTTTCCACAACTTATATGAGACAGAACTCAACTTCAATTGCCCGGCCAATCATGTGATTACTGGTATCTTCAGTGACTTCAAAGTCCAACATGGAGCCAGAAGGTTGGTAGCTTGTTGAAATTATGCATAAAAATACTGAATTGTAAATGAATGTCTGAATGTGAATTTAAATAATATATAAGCACAGTTATACTTCATTTCAACTCACATGATGTTGAGTTTATTTTCAAATATATATCCATACTTGACGTGTGTGGTAAATTAATTCCAAATAAATCTAATCAATTCAAACATCAATAGCTTGTTAAATACAAATGTTTGGACCAAAATCAAATCAAATCAAATCAAATCAAATTTTATTTGTATAGCCCAAAGTCACAAAATACAATTTTGCCTCGGAGGGCTTTAAAATCTGTACAGGCAGTGACACCCTCTGTCCTTAGACCCTCTGTCCTTACACCCTCTGTCCTTGGACCCTCGGTTCGAGGGAAGAAAAACTTGCCCACAAAAAACCCTTTTAACAGGAAAAAAGTGGAAGAAACCTCAGGAAGAGCCACAGAGGAGGGATCCCTCTCCCAGGACGGACAGACGTGCAATAGATGTCACGTGTACAGAACAAATCAACACAAACATATTGTACAGTTACAATGAATGATAGAATGATTACAGTAGCAGTGGAACCTGTGATAGAGATAGAGAGACACAGATGCACAGCAGCAGTAAATCATTAACTAAGTTACTATAAACTGTAATGGAGATATGGTAACAATAATGACAGTAATAATATATGTAGTGGACATTGTGCAGGACCACAGCAGCAGCCACGATCCACGAGAACCTGCTGGACGAGAGAGCACAGAAACTCCAGGGAAGAAGTTTAGTTAGTAAGATGCATTAATGAGACATGTATGTTTATAGATGGCGGTGGTGATGGTGAGCGAGAGAGGGAGAGAGAGAGAGAAAGAGAGAGAGAGAGAGAGTTTTCAGTAAAGGGAGATGTGACTGCATCTTCAACCAATACCATGCCTGACTAGGCATAACCCTGAAAGAGACAGACAGAGAGAGAGAGAGGGGGGGGGGAGGGGGAGTCCCCCTGCAGTCTAGTCCTATAGCAGCATAACTAAGGGATGACCTGAGCCAGCCCTAACTATAAGCTCTATTGAAAAGTAAATTCTTAAGTCTACTCTTAAAAGTGTTGACTGTGTCTGCCTCCCGAACCCAGATTGGTAGTTTGTTCCACAGAAGAGGAGCTTGATAGCTGAAAGCTCTGGCTCCCAATCTACTTTTGGAAACTATAGGAACTACAAGGAACCCAGCATTCTGAGAGCGCAGTGTTCTAGAGGGGTAGTAAGGTACTATGAGCTCTTTTAGATATGATGGTGCCTGACCATGAAGAGCTTTGTATGTAAGGAGAAGAATTTTAAATTCTATTCTAGATTTAACAGGTAGCCAATGCAAGGAAGCCAAAATGGGAGAGATGTGATCTCTGATCTTGGTTCCTGTCAGAACACGTGCAGCAGCATTCTGAATCAGCTGCAAAGTCCTCAGAGACTTATTGGAGCAGCCTGATAACAATGAGTTACAATAGTCCAGCCTAGAAGTAACAAATGCGTGGACTAGTTTTTCTGCATCTGCTTGAGATACAATGCGTCTGATTTTGGCGATGTTACGTAAGTGGAAGAATGCAGTCCTCGAAATTTGTTTTATCTGACATTACAGGAGAAATCCTGATCAAAAACAACTCCAAGATTCTTTACGGTGGAGCTGGAGGCCAGGGTGATCCCATCTAAAGTAACTAAGTCTCTAGAGAGAGAGTCTCTGATGTTTTTGGGTCCAATTACAAGCACTTCAGTTTAGTCTGAATTTAACATCAGAAAATTGTAGGTCATCCAACTTTTTATATCTTTAAGGCATGCTTGGAATTTAGTTAACTGATTGGTTTCATCAGGCTTGATCGATAAATATAATTGGGTGTCATCAGCATACCAATGAAAATTAATGGAGTGATTCCTAATAATGTTCCCTAGAGGAAGCATATATAAACTGAACAGAAGTGGTCCGAGTACAGAACCTTGTGGGACTCCGTGGCAAACTTTGGTATGCATGGAGGATTCATCATTGACAAGAACAAACTGAGAACGATCTAAAAAATAAGACTTAAACCAGCTTAGGGCGGTTCCTTTGATGCCAATTTGATGTTCCAGTCTCTGTAAAAAAAATTGATGGTCAATGGTGTCAAATGCGGCACTTAGATCTAACAGGACAAGTACAGAGTTGAGTCCTTTGTCTGATGCCATTAGGAGGTCGTTTGTAACTTTGACTACTGCGGTCTCTGTGCTATGATGCACTCTAAATCCTGACTGAAAATCCTCAAATAAACTGTTCTTATGGAGAAAGTCGCACAGCTGATTGGCTATCAAAATCCATCTGCACACACCTTCATGACAGCATTTGAGGATTGGTGTCACTGCCCTCTACAGTCATATCATGGTACTTATTTAAAAGTTAAACTTTCAGTGGTTTTTGTATAATGGTTTACTTGATGTGATCTTGTTTCAGGTGGAATTTCAGATGCTGCTCTGCTCCAAAGTTGATCACATTTGAATGCCAGGACACCCCAATGGTCAACCACTGGGATGAAGACTTTATCTGGCACGTCCCTGGAGACAACTTCCTAACAGGCGTCCATACCCACAACAAGAATAACAATGGGTAAGTGTACTGACAGTGGATGGTCATGTGGTCATATTCCTACTTCCAACAGTTATTCATCTTAAGCAGTCATAACATTTATATTGTGTACCACTGCTGCCAATCAAGCAGGACTTTAATTGATGAAGTCAGTAAATACTGACATTGTTTTTTATTGACAGAGATCATCGCTGGAGTTTCACCTACTGCAGAGGAACAACAGAAGGTGAGTTTCATTGTACTTTGTTGACTGTGGCTGCCAATGTTTCTTTTTTGCATATTTTTTTTATCTGATTGAATCTTTTTCTGTCTCTTTTGTAGACTTTCAAACAGTCAATTCAAAAATCCTTGCTGCAAACAAACCAATAGAAAGCGAACTTATTGAGGGAGATATTGTTGTCTCAAATACAAGGAATGCAAGAATCTGTGATAACTGCAGATGGCCAAAGTCAGGTCAGACGGTTGACGTGCCATATGAAGTAGCAAAGGTATTTTCCAAGTCCGAGGAGAGCATCATTGACACAGCAATCAAAGGCTTCGAGTTGAACACTTGTGTCCGTTTTGTTCAACGTGTTGGACGTAATAAGCGTCGTTACAAAGACTATATCAGCATCGTGAAAGAAAACGGATGTTGGTCATATGTTGGAAGAATTGGAGGGCGTCAAAAAGTATCTATTGGTAATGGATGCGCTTATAATGGCATCGTTCAGCATGAACTCCTCCATGCACTCAGCTTCTGGCATGAGCAAAGTAGAAGTGACAGGGACATTTATGTAAGGATCAACTATGAAAATGTCATCGAAGGTTATGAAAATAACTTTAACAAACATGACACAAACAACCTTGATGCCCCATATGACTACGGCTCTGTGATGCATTATGGATCGAAGGACTTCTCCAAGAATGGACAGGATACCATCACTCCCCTCGACCCATCAGCAGTAATCGGCCAGAGGGGAGGCATGTCAGACATTGACATTCTGATGCTCAACAGGCTTTATGGCTGCAGTAAGTATATGAATGAGGCCAATAAACAAATGAACAGTCTACAATAGAGTACTTCATTTCATTTTATAAGTTTGTAAGACCTTTCCTGGTTCAGACCTTTGACTTAGCCTATGAACTGATCGTTTTTCTTGCAGCCGATTACCTTAGTAACAGCAATATCAACAGCAATTGGGACAATGAGTTGGCCGGCACTTTGAGTCGCCAGTGTCCTTCTGGCCAGGCTGTTTCCAGCATCACAAGGTGAGCACTGAAAATTAATTAAAAGTTCTAATGTCAGGCCTGATATATAAATGCTGGAAACCGACAGATTTTAGTAGCTGATCTTGCAATTATGAGTTCCTACCAAAATGCTTTCTAACATGAAAATTTGTTTCCACCTTAGTGAGTACAATAACAATGAAAACGATCGACTCTGGGGCGTTTCATGCAAGGCTTTCAAGGAAACCAAGATGTGCCGCTGGTCAGATTATGTGAATGACTTTTCACAAGACATCGACTTCTCATGTGGAGAAAACAAAGTGATTGCAGGGGCCTACAGCGAACACAGCAACATCCAGGAGGACAGGAGGTGAGTGGTTTGTTACCTTTATGATTCAAAAAGTTGACCAACTCAAAGATCAAAGATAGATAAAACGATAAATCTCAAAGTCAAAAATCCAGTTGTGTTCTTCCTGTTGTGTCAATTAACACCTTGTTCTTTAATTTCAGATGGAAGTTTTACTGCTGTGGTGCCACTAACTTCATCACATTCAACTGCCAAGAAACTCCAATGATCAACTTCTGGCAGGAATACTTCAGCTGGTCAGTCCCCAGCAGCAACTTCCTAACAGGAGTGAAAAGCTCCTTTGATAGTAACACTCAGTAAGTACATTTGTCTCAGTTTATCACAGGCATACATCCATATCACACAATGGTTTTTAGAAGACTAGAAGAATAAAATGGAATCACCAGTTTGTAAATGTGTTTAAAATGTTTTTGTGTCTCGTTAACAGCGATCGTCGATGGAGTTTCTCATACTGCCAGGGGAAAACTCAGTGAAGCTACCATGAATGAGAAGATTTCTGACAATGATAACCAAGGGTTCTGTTTCCTTCTGAGAAAATGATGGCTCTAAAATGTTTTTTCCAAGGGATCTCGGTTCTACAAGAAACCAATTAACCAATTTAGGAACTTCTTTATTCAGGTGGCTGCCTGCAAACTTTCTGTGGTTCTTTGAAGTAGCCTACTAAAGGTTTTTTTATGTTTATTGGTGTTATTTGGTTGCGGGTAATAGCATGAAGTTTGGGTTGCAGTAATGATTGTATAACTGACTTTCTCAATTAATCTCTTCATATTATCGTCTATATAACATCAGAAAACAGTGAAAGATTCCCATACAGTTTCCCAAATGCTGACATCTTGAAATGTGTTGTTCTGTCTGATGAACAGTTCAGGACCCAGAATTCTAAATGTATGATGAAAAATATCCGGACATTGGTTAATAAATATCAAGCATGAATTAATGACTTTCTAATGTGTTCTTTGACTACAGGTCTACTTGTTTTAGTTACTCGTGACAACTCAAGACTTTAGGAAGAAAGACACCTTACACACTCAACTCCTAACTAAGGTTATCATGCATTTATGATTATTTTATGATTAATAACCTATTATAATTAATAATTAGATTAAATATTAATCCAACATCCAATCTCCCATATATTCTGAGATGCACTGCAAATGTATGCTATCTACATTGAGATGGTCAAATGGATTGATTAGCTAATGCTACCTCTGCAAATAATAGCTCACTAAAATGTATCTTGATTGAAAGGTAGGTTAACTTATGCATTTCAATTACATAGAAAATTTCCATCCATTTGAATGACATAGTTTTAATATGAATTCACTGATAAACTTAATGTGAAGCGAGTAATAAGGTTTATGTAATAGTTCTAATAAACTCAATGTGCTTCCACTACACAGTAGTGTAGCAGTAACCAGGTTTATGCATTCAATATTAATAAAGACAATTTGTTTGTCCAAACCCAACAGTGAAAATGAATGCAGTCATTTTGAGTTTATTAGTACTATTACATACTTTTTTTTTTTTTGAGTGTAGGACAACTAAACACTGACAATGTGATACATCACTTCACTGTTTTACCTCATATCACTCCTCCAATCTTCAATCATTATATTACACGCACCGTGTACCATAACATATAGTTCCTGTTCTAATTGAAGCAACAGAATACAAGTAGGTATCATTAATTAAATTATGCCAATTCTCTCACTGAACAACAAAATAAAGCTAAACAAAAATAAATCTGATAAATGTCCTCATTTAATAAGGTTATGAAAAAAGAAATAATCTCAAAATATCATTAGATGTAGACATAGCATGTGTTTCTGACAGTATGAAGCATATCTGTATTCAAGAATTAAATTTGAGTCCAACATCCAATCTGCCATCAATTCTGAGATGCATTGCCAAGAGTTGTTGTTTTTTTCTAAACCTGACTTTCAAGTCTTAGACTGTACGCGCTGCCAATGAGGTCTGCACACAGAGCAAAAGTCTGGTGTCTAGTCATTCAACAGAGAACCTCTGGGTTCATCAGGAAAAATAACTCTTAGCCACAGGTGTGCCATCGTGTCTTGGATCAGAGCAGTGCTGTTTTCTCCTGCTACCAAAGCTGAACTACCACCTTCGGTTCCTGAGGCAGAGATGCTGGTTAAGCATTTTTAAAACATTGAATGAATTGGTAGCAGTTCTTCCTGTTAAAAGAGCAACTCACAGCAACAAAATACAGTATTGTACTAATGAGTATACTAGAGACCATCATGCAATGGCATCCTGCTGCATGTCAACACGTTGATGTTCCAACCCATGAGTACTCAGTAGTCATTTCCATGTTATGACAGGAGTCTAACTGCACACCTGTACACTTTATTTATTTTGTGCATGCATCTGTGTTTGTCTACTTTCAGCTCGAAGGTTTCTGTTGTGCTCTCACTTACGTCAGTGGTACTGTGCCCGATTGCTCGCGTAATTCCCTCCAAGCTTTGAGATATCTGTCTCTGAGGTTTCTGCCTCCACTAGAGGACCTATTCCTTTAGTAGAAACAAGCACCAACATGTTATCATTGTGACAGTGAGCATATTAGCATGCTAATTTTAGCATTTAGCTCAAAATACTGCTTTACTTTATGAAGATTTAAATATTTAAATTCATCATCGTGTCTGAAAAAAAAAAGTATGTTTGTGTGTATTGCTGAATGGGGACAGCAGGTGCACACAAACATACAAATGCATAAATCTGAATGAAGAGGGTAAGAGTGATGAGATTAGAGAGGTCTGAGCCAAACAACCAAACACTTAGCCACGTACATATATGACCAGCCTGTCCCAGACACGCATGAATAAAGTGAGCTACAATAAAGGCATGGTTGAACTTGAATGAATCTGAAATATTGCAATGGTACATGATGACATCCACAGCCATACATCAAAAAACAACACAGATCACAAGAAGATAGAATATTTAGAGCCACAAACCTCAGAGCTGAAACTAGCAGGGGGAGATGGAAAGGGAGGAGGAGGAGGAGGAGGAGGAGGAGGAGGAGGAGGAGGGTAGTGCTGGTAGGGGAAAGAAAGAAATACATCAAAGTGGGGGTAATGAAGCTTGTCCAATCCTGAAGAGCCACATAAGAAAACAGAGATGCAGTGATTGTGGTGGGGCTGCAGAGAGAGACATGGGGATGAATTATGAAGAGCAAAAAGAGGAGCTAGGCAGCAGGTGGATGGTATTACTCTGCCATTGTTGAAGTCAGCCCCCCTCTCCGTTTTCTTTTGCTCTATTATCTCCATCTCTTTACCCTCCCCCCTCTTTCTGTCTCTCTCTGTGTCCTGTGAAGCGAAACCTGGCCCTAAATGGGAACAGAGGTAGCAGTGATCACGCTGGTCTTCTCCAGCAGGGCCTCTTCCTCAGCTCATTAAGCCCACAGCAGAGCTCTACTCACCTACCTGGGATATAGTGGGATTTGAAGAGAGAGAGGGATGAGGAGGGGAGATGCAGCAGGCTTTCAGTGTAGGGGACAGAGGGGGTGCTGAAAAAAACAGAGAGAGAGTTAGTGGATGAGAGAGATTACACCTAGTAAAAGAAGGGCTCTGTGGTTTGCAGTGTACTGACTCAAAGAATTCTCAGATTCTGATCCTTTGAACCTGCTCATGTCAGCGCATGTGTGTCGGCCCAAACAGCAGTGAGAGGTAATGATGCTGTACACCTGAAGTGTGTCTGCGCACTGCAGGGGGAACAAAATTCAGCACTGGCAGTTTTCATCTGGACCGGCCTCGTTTTTCCCCCAACACACACATTCATGAGTTTCGTAAAGCAAAATCCAGCTATTTATAACATGTAGGCTAAGCAGTAGTTACCCTGGCACTGCCATCAGCGTCTGACCTGCTACATGAGGAAAAAATCACCCAGTTTATGTCGAAGAGTCACCGTGACCCGGTCAGTCCTCCCTGCAGACTCTTCATGAACTGTCCCCCAGAAAACAGCCTCGGTCTGGGCAGCGAGAGCCGGGTCAGTCCCTCTGTTCACTGATGGTGATGATGTGATGATGAACTCTGCTCGGTGGGTCAGGATCTCCCTCACGACACAAACGGACAGCTTCAAGAAGATTCGAAAACACGGGGATGCTTTGTGGGCGGAGACATTTTTAGATTTACAGAGAACTTGCCAAAATAAAATCCTAGATCATCAACGTAATGATGTATACATGTACGTATGTATATCTACAACATGCAGATCAGGACTTTATTTAACGTGTTTCCTGGGAATGACTCGGGGCTTAGGAGCAAAAACGGTCTGATGTCCGTACATCCGTACACAAACTCTAGCTTAACTTATAAAATGTTTGATGTGCTGACCTGCATTTTGTTGAATACTTAAGTCAAGCTCACTTCATCATTTTTAATATGTCTGGTGCAGAATAGTTGGTGGCCTTGTAGCCTTCCTTCACAGTAAACAGAACTGCCTCTTCAGCTATAAATGTTGATTTACTACTGTACAACTCGTTACTTTACACCTTTAAAGCATATATATATATATATATATAAAATGACAATCCATTATACATTATTATCATATAGGAGTATGTCTCAGGAAGGTTCTAAATGCTTCTCAAAATTGCTTTTTAATAGGTGTAACAAGAAATAAGAAAAATAAAGTGAACAACAAATAAGAGTGGTCAAGACAGAAGCAAAAAGGAAGCAGAGGAAGAAGAAGAGAGGGAATGAGAGGCCTGGGCTTTGAAGCAAGGGAAAGATTTCTCCACTCTAACGTTGTGCTCAATGAGGGAGAACCCGATGAGAATAAATGTAAGTCCTGGAGATGAGAGCTTTACACTCTGCAACATTCTCCAAATCACTTCACATCACTCAGACTGCACTTAGACATAAACCCTAATCTCCACAAGACAGCTTCTGTTCTCTGCCGTCCTCTTTTTCACTCATATTTTCTACCTTACTCTTAACTTTCATATTTTAGACCATCAGCTATACGGCAATTATTGATGCATCCGTAATGCGACGATGTTTAATGTCCATTGCAAATGTTCAGTAATTTGTAATTTGATCTGACTGATATCAGCCTCAGTTCACTTTGAGGCCATATCAGTGCTGGATTAAGCGTGCATTCAGACAGGATCAGGCATTTTGCCAACCAGTGGTGGGGTTGTGCGTTGGGAGTGTCACTATTTGGTTCGTTGCGTGACGTAATTTTGGTGACATTACCGCCCCAAACCAGAGGGTGGCACTTTGACCCAGAGCTTTTCCTTCATCGTAGCGATCCTCATGTAGCGATCAATCTCTCCTCCATGGTTGCTAGCCTAAAGCAGAATGTTTACGCTACATGGTACACAAGATTTCCAGTCTGGCTGCCGGTTTTTGATTGGCTTGCAGAGCGTGACGTCGGGCTCCGTTTTCACAAAAGTTGGATCTGGATCAACCTCTCCCCCGCACACCGGCACGGTTTTTCGCTGACACCCCTGCCACAGCGGACCGCCGGTGCCGAAACGGACCACCCCGACTCAAATGAATAGAAAAACCTCAGTTTTCCTGTCTGAATCCATCTTAAGTTTCTAATGCTAATACTAACACAACATTACCACTGGTGCTTCGTGTTAAAAGGCTTCAACTAACCAAACAAGGGGTGGTTTTTATCGTGAAGCATCCATCCATCCATCAATTACCTTCCTCTTGTCCAAGGTTGGGTCGGTTCCCGTGGCAGCAGGTTTAGCAGGACGCTCCAGACGCTCTTCTTCCCAGTAACACATCCCAGCTCCTCTTGGGTCTCGAGGTGTTCCCAGGCTAGATGGATTATGTAGTCCCTCCAGCAGGTTCTGGGTCTGCTCCAGGGTCTCCTCCTAGTTGGACATTCCTGGAATACCTCCAAAGGAAGGGGCCCAGGGTGCATCCTAATCAGATGCCTGAACCACCTCAGCTGGCTCCTTTCAACATGAAGGATCAGTGGCTCTACTCCGAGCTCCCTCTGGATGTCCAAGCTCCTCACCCTGTCTCTAGGGCTGAGCACAGACGCCTGGTGGAGGAAGCTCATTTCAGCCTCTTGTATCAGCGATCTCATTCTTTCAGTTACTACCCAACGCTCATGACCATAGGTGAGGGTTGGAACGTAGATGGGAGCTTTGCCTTCACCTATTGTGAAGCAGTCACAGTAAAAACACTGAGATTAGCACTGGCTACAGTGATTGATGATTACTTTCACTGGAAATACATCTACAAAACAATTGCCATTTTCAGCATGTATTTGTACTCTGTAAATCACAGAGAGCTGAGGCAGAGCCTCTAATGTTACTGACTAGTCCAACAGCAGTCAGCCCAGCTCGGCGTCTGTCTTTCAGCCTTTTATTTCACCAAGCTCTCACCAACCACTAAAAGTCAGTCCCAGATTTACTCTTGTCCGGCGGCTTCTTGCTCGCTCACTCTCTCCTTTTCTCTTCTTAGCTTCCTCCGTCAACGTCCTCTTCACTCTCTTCTCCTCTGCCATTATGTCCATAGAAGCTGCTGACTGCTGGGCCTGAAAACCTTTTCTTCTTCTTCTTTTTCTTCTTCTTCTTCTTCTTCCCAGTGGTCCAAACACTAACACTAGCTAGCACACTAACATTAGCTAACATCAGCTAACAAACTGAGCTAACATGAGCTAACAGCAGCTACAGCTGTCAGCAGTTTACTTCACTGTCCATCATAAACTCTGTAAATCACAGAGAGTTGAGGCGGAGCAGCCGGAGGACATCAGAGGGAAAACCAGAAAACATTTCCTCCATAAAATATGATCCAGTTTCACCAAAATCAGTGAAATAGTTGGTGGTGTGTGACTTAGTGCCGTAAAGCGTTACGTACTTCTCCCGACCCGGAGCCCAAAGTTACATAGTGTGAGAACAGACGTACGAATGACAGAGACACCGTTCACCTGATCACAGGTCAGTGTAGATCAACAGGAGGTAACAGATGGTAGTTTGAGGGGCTTTAAAATGTTCTCATGATCGTCTAACAGTCGGTATGGTTTGCACTTTGGACTGAGACCTCACAGTCTGCCAAAGATTAATTGCAAATAAAATATCTGAGCATGACTGATTACTTCATCAGCCAGGTTAAGCTCCTCCAGCAGGACTCGTATCCAGCTATCAGATGTTCCATCAAACAAATACACCGCTCTGCTGTCATTCATCCGAAGCACTTGAAGTATTTAAGAGTCAGTTTGACGTGCTGCCTCATGTCTCAAAGACATGTTAGATTTACTGCCCTTCTGACCTGGTTTATTCAGACATGGCCTTGGTGTTTATACATGAACCACGTGTCGCTACACAAGGATGCACATAACTTCTAATCTTACACACACAGGCTTGTAAATATGTAGAAAGAAGTCTAGTAAAACCAACATCATATAAAGCAACAAGCTGACAAGGCCGTATTCACACAGAATGTTGAACACATTTGAATTTGGACCAAAGAAAACAGATTTACTCTTTCTCTCTGTGTTACATTGTAATCTGAAAAGCCCTTTGAACTAATGCCACAATACTCTACATCCATTTGAACCCATTTGTTCTTGTGTTGGCTGCTGGCACCTGTGGCCAGCTGTGTCAATCTGTAGCTTTGTCTGCGGAGCAGCACAAACCCAAACCTTGGCCTGTTTTTGCCCAGAAGGCCTTGCTGCTGAATCCCAAACATTCTCAAACCTCCAAACAAATGATTGGCTCCCACAGGGGGAATCCATGGTGGAAAAAAGGAACAAAAAGGTGGTGATTGGTTTGAGGGAAAAGAAGAGGAGGAATTGATTGATTAGATACCACAAAGGAAAGCGAGAAAGAGAGATTAGTTAGAATTCTCATTGGAAAATGATTAAAGGAGAAAAGTGAGATTTAGAAAGAGGAGTGGAAGAGAAAGTGCTTGTCGTAATGAAGGTTTTAGGTCAGAGCATTGCATCCCCATGGAGAGAGGCAGACGGCAAAGAAAAATGAAAAACAAAGAATTTAAAGCCAACAGTAATGAAAGGTTCCAGGTTATGTGAATGCTCATATAGTGAGAGCGAGCTATTGAAATGAAAGGTCGTGGGTCACTCAGTCTAAAGCTTGCACTTTATAGAGAGATGAGACTAAAGACTCGCCAACAGACAGAGCGATAAAAGTCGACGCAAATAGCGCCGCTCCCTTGACCTTGGCGGTGGAATGTGTCGCCCCCTTCTTTGTATTCAGGGTCAGACGCCATACTCCTGAATTCCACGGGTCTCTGTGAACTAAGCGGGTCTGGGTCAAAGATCAAAACACATCTCAAAGACAACAGACGCTCTGCTGGTTGACTGAAGAATCAGTGTCGGCACACACCTCTCCACAGACCACAAGGCTACT
Organism: Argyrosomus regius; assembly: GCA_946959425.1. Lineage (NCBI taxonomy): Eukaryota > Metazoa > Chordata > Actinopteri > Sciaenidae > Argyrosomus > Argyrosomus regius. The sequence goes on along the minus strand of CAMPSB010000274.1, from coordinate 11,795 downwards.
TTCTCTTCTCTTGTTGTTTTGGGTGACGGCTCAAGGCCGTCCTCTTGTTTTGGATCTCTTAGGGTCTGTGTTCATATGAATCCCTTTCACCTGCTACTTGGTTGGTTGACAATCCATCACCAGCTTTAAGGCAGAGGTGTAGACAAGAGTCTTAAATTTGATGTTTTTAGACTTGACTTAACTTTAAAATCGTTGACTCGTGACTTCATTTGGACTTTTGAATGGAAAATACTTGAAAACACTTGATATCTTCCTTCAAGCCCAAGTCAACACTTCATTTCCCAGATTCATTTTGTTTGAACCATCCAGTCAAGTTGCAGGAGAGAAGCATGAAATGTTACATTACTGATGTAAAAAATAATACCACAGGTAATTTGATTTCATTGTCCTGTTGTTACATTTAGTGAAGAGTTATGTCATTTTTAGGACTCTTGGGACTTTAGTCAAAGACTTGAGACCTGCTTGTGACTTGTAAAACAATGACTTGGTCCCACCTCTGCTTTGAGGGCCATTTAAACTCTTTGTGTACCACTCCCAGCTCCCCGCTTCTCTTTCTTCTTGATAGGAAGCTGGTTTGTCGGATGGGAATGTTTATTTGCAGCTCCTTGGACTTGACATTTGTTGACCTTGAGAAGAATCAAAGCTTGTATTATTATTTTTTTTGTAAAAGTTAATTGTCCATGGATTCAGCGCCGAAGCACCATTGTGTAATAAAATGGAATTATGCCCTTAATCATTGCCCTCTCTCCTGCTCTTGCTCTCATTCACTTCCTCTCTTTATCTCCCTCCTTCCACACCAGCTCTTCATTTCTTTCCTTTCTTTTTGAAGTCATTAAAGGATCCTAGGACAGTTTTATGACATTTATTCTGCTTGGCAGTTCCCTCCCTCCCTTTCCTCTCTCCTTTCTCTCATCATCCCTCTCTCTTTCTGTTAATTACCCTTGCAGTCTTATCTGTCGACACCCTTCAAACTTGCGGTCCCCTGTCATGAATCAAGTGCTCCTCCTCCGCCTCCTCCTCCTCCTCTTCCTCTACCCATATCAGCCAAACAATTAACCAACCGGCTCACTCTAATTAAGCATCACGGAAAGACACATGCGAAGCTCCACCTTTTTGCTTTGTGTGGACATCACAGAGGGCCCGCTCATCTCTTCGTAGAGCTCACATGGGTTTTGTTCCGTTGTATGATGGTCACACACACAGTCACAGTGTGTGTGACCATCTTCTTTATTAAAAAATAACAAACTAAATCCTGCTCTCAGCAAGAATGTTGTCTGTGCTTCCACTGACTTTCAATAGGGAAGAAAACTAAGATGTGTTTAAGAGACTTTATTCAATTTGGTGCTTGTTTCTTGCTCGAGTGTAACTGTGACGGCTTAATAACACTGATCTATAATGCTATTGATTGAGCTGCTGCTGATGAGGTGCCCCTGAGCAAGGTGCTTAACTTCACACACACACACACACACACACACACACACACTTAAACTTAAAGCACTGTTAACAATAAGCATACGCAGCACACGGCGGGTGGGTGTTAACAAGAAATGACAAGAAGCGTCCCAAGTGCCCGAGAACACGCAACTAACCTTCAGAAGGAGCCAGGCCCTTTATGATTGATGACTTTAATACAAAGGATGCAATAAAGCAGAACTAAATACAAAATTAGCCCAACATTATTACACTTCATTATTGCTTTCCAAAGTGGCAGGCGACCCATATAATACTTTTTTTTCTCCTTTTTTTTCATTACTGTTGTGTTCGGGGTCCTGGAGACCTCGAGACCTGAAGACGACGATGCCCCCTCAAATTACAAATAAGTCTTTAAAGTAACATGAATCCTGTTATTTCATAAAAGATTCACACTGTAGGATGACTCAGTATACTAACGTGTTTGAAGTCTTTTCCAACATCTTACTGATGCCAGACGTTCAGGACTCAAACTGTGGCAATGCAGAAGAAGTGAAGTGAGCGGAACGAAAAGTTTTAATTGGAACTACTTTCTAAGAAAGAATGTGAAATCAGTTGACAGTGCTTGATTGATTATCCAGAGTATTGTTTAACTGTGATGGGGCTGAAATCTGAAAGAAAATAGAATCTGTTCTTGTAACTGGATGAATGGAATCTTTAACATTAAGTAACAGAACATATACTGAATGTTTTGATGATCCATGCGCTGTCATAAAAGCAGACAAGCTGCTACAGCGTCCTTTTCTATCTCTGCCTCTTTCATCACAAACATGTATGTATATAAACGCATATACACACTGACACACACACTTACTCAACAAGGGCAACAAGAAGCAATTGGGTGTGGAAGAAGATAGTTTTTTGTAATTATTTCTCTGCGCCGTGGTCGACATGGAAAATATCACCCACATGAACAGAAGCAATCAGTTTCCTCCTCAAGGTGTCGGATACACTTATTACGTTGCACCGAGGACGATTTGAAATGCATAATCCCCTCTCCCACACGCTTCCTCGTCTGCGTTTATTTAATAATTTCCCCCCAATAACTGCATGAATATCATTAAAAATGTCACAGGGATAGTTTGTGAAGGAATGCAGAAATCCCTGAACTACCTGGGGTCTGACGTTTTTATTATTTGTTATTGGCAAGAAGAGGAGCTGATTGACTGGTGGTTGACACAATTATTGAATAAAATGGGAAATGGAACGTGACGGAAATGCAAGGGCAGAAGCGCTGGGAGGTTTCTATTCACTCAGCACACGAGACAAGTTCCCTTTTATGAAGTTTATTTCATTGCTTGTTGGAGGAAAAACAAAAATCAGGTTGTCTGTGAGTGAAACAGGTGTCTACAGCTGCTGTTTGCTATGCACATCACTTTGCATTTGGGGTTAATTGTGAGAGAGCTGGGCTTGTTACCGGATGGCTGCCAGTTTAAATCCCTTAACAGGCCTGGGAGAGGAAGTGAAACGCGCTTATTGTTGCAACGCGGTGTAGCTGTTAAATGAGGAAACCAAGCAAAGTGCTCGTAGCGAGCGTGTACATGTGCATAACTCTCTTCCACTCTACAACGGCTCCCCTTGACTGCTATTAAAATGTGTTACTTGTCAACTCGGTGAGTGCATGTTGAGCTGCTGTAGCTTGTCTGAGCGTCTCGGAGAAGTGTCTGCAGATGCAAATGCAAATGGGTAAAAGTGGAAATAAGTGCAGTTGACACCTGACTACTTGTTCATGGGCTCTGTTTGGTTAGTTTGCAAGCTAGATGTAGATCTATAATGACAATAAAAATAATATATTTTATTTATAGAGCAATTTTCAGAAGTTAAAATGGTCAAAAAACATTGTTAATCACACATTAAAGGCAGTTTTAAAAGGTGATCTTGGTGCAGTCTCTGATTGAGAGAAGTCTCTATGGCGAAGGCCGCCCAGGTCCGGTTCTTGGTCCTCAGAGGTGAGACAGGAGGTCAGGATCAGAGGAGCTGAGGCTGCTGGACAGAGTGTGGTGGTGGAGCAGGGGTCTGGTTATGGAGGGCTTTGTGAGTTAGCAATCAGGAAAGTCCATAGATCACCTCAGTTGATTCTCCCTCAAAAACCTGATCATCTTTAGTCACCAGGCTATCGGGCTCATAAGGGGTTCGTAGATTTGTTATACAAGCAGGAGGCTGCTCATGCAAATCTGTAAAGTCAACAATAACATTTTAAAATTTACGTGAAAATGTACTGGAAGCCAACGCAGCGAGGCCAGAATTCAGGTTACGTGATCTCTTTTTTTTTTTTGAACCGGTGATAATCCCAGCAGCAACATTTTGGACCAATTGAAGATGATGGAGGGAAGCTGCAGTAATACCTGTGTAGAGGACATTTACAGGAACCTGCACAGGGAAAAATAAAAGCATGGACAATAAATCCTCAGAGGACAAAAAGGATTTAATATTTTAATTTAACTTGAGTTGAAAGAAACACGACTGAACAACCTTCTTTTTTTGGTTTTCCAAACAAAGGCTAAACTCGAACCTTCCTGCAGTTGACTTGATGTTTTGAGATAGCGGTCTAAGATTGATCTTTTTTTCTCAAGGAGAGTTTCACTTTTCCAAAGCACAAGTTCTCTTTCAGAGAGAAAAATGTGCAGAAACCATTATAAAAAATAAACCCATTTCTAAACCAATTTCTAAGAGCAGCAGTTTCTCAGTTTGGCATTTTGTTTTTACACTAACCAGGTGTGTATCTGAGCAGACAGTTTGGGTTTGTCTGCTTTATTGAGAGTCGAGGTTTTCTGTGTTTGCTTCCTGCCCACATGGGCTCCAGTGATAAGAGCAAAGGCAATCCTTTAAAATCTTTTTTTATTTTTTCCAATTCCCGGCTGTTTTTCTGCCCTTTGCTCCTTTCTGTTCCTCTCAGGCTGATAATGTGATTCCAGTTTGTCTGACTGGCACTTGTCTGTTTTTGCCTCTTTATCTCCAACTCAGAATAAAACAAGTGATATTGTGTGCCAGAATCAGTCAACGCTATGACCCGATCATTCTTCAGCACAAACATTTGCATTGTTATCTGCAGCTCTTTATTGCGAGGACTTCTGCAGTATGACTTATGACTGTTTACAGGTTTTACTGTAATCTTACTATGAGCGCCAAACATCTGCTAAATGCCACGAGATCATCAGACATCATAAGTTGGTGTATAAAAACAACATTTAATAACAATAATGTGGTTAACATTGTTAAATGGTGGCAGCTTGGTTGAATTGAGGAAAACATTGTGGTACATAAATTATATACAGAATGTCATTTACATACTTTACCTTTTTGTCAATGACATTCGCACATGAAATGTCCAGGCATCGCGACAACAAGCAAATCAACTTACCACACCCAAATTTAATTTTCAATTTTAATTTAATACCTCACAGTTATGAGTGTTGATGCTTGAGAGATACTTAAAGTATACTGTAGACTGTATAAAACTGGACGTAGTCTCTGTGACTTCACCCACAGGTTGCTAGACACAACATGTTCCTAAATGTTTACTTGCCAACCTTCATAAATATCATATCTGGGTATCTGGGTCCTTCGACTGAAGCATTTTAGTTCCACAGACTTGTTTCCTGCATTCTGGTGACTTTTAAAGAATGAGAATGATAAAATAATAAGCACACTGCAAAAGCATTTTTATGTTAAGTACTTTAAATTTTACTTTTAATAGCCTGGGAAGAATTCAGGATAATTCACCCCTCCAACATGAGCTTGGGTTCTTCAGATTTCATACACACACTGTTGTATAACAGGTTCTGATAAGAAATTAGTCAGAAATCAGGTAAATTTGGAGGGTTTGCTAGTTTGAGAGTCATTGTCATACGGTCAAAACAGCTTCCATCATGTTCAGTTTTAAAACATGGAGATCTTTCATACATACGATTAAGATTCACTGATGTTAAGATGATGGTGATTTATACACTGCTGAACACTCAAAGTCATCTCATTTGAAGAATCCCTCAAGGTCAATCAAAGAAAATTTAACCTTGCGAAGCAGTTCCTTAAATTATGCTAATATTTTCAGTAAAGTTGTGCGTTTTGTATTTTCTTTTATTCCTGCTCCTTCTCTTACCCGCTCTTAAATCTTTGTCCTTGTCGACCCAATTATTCAAACAGATAACCTTCTTCCCTCCCTTCCATCACCAGCTCATTTGTTGCCAGGTCTTTTATAATACCAGCCTGTTTGGAACGAGTGCCCGCTTGTCTCTGTAATTTAGTGCCTGTGTTGAGCTATGTTTACTTGCACTCTGTTATATAAGGTGTAGCTTACTCACTCACTTCATAAAACTTATGTGGCGGAATAATGACCTGAGCGTTCCTGATGGCTCTAATTCATGCTAAGTACCTGGTGTCATTAAGGGAGGGATGTCACTGGAGGATCCAGACTGGGGCCTTACGGTGGATTTATACTTTTTGTGATAGTGTACGGTCGACCTGCCGCTGCCTCGGGCGTGGATTTATCGTTAATTGTTGAATTTCACTTAGGCCGTATTATGTGATTATGTATGTACTGCAAAGTATTTGTCTTTACATACTTTGTAAAGACTGATGATGGGAAGGTTTGTGATTTAAATTCGCTTGTGTGTTTTTAGTCCCATCTGTCCTCCAGTATCTGGACATCAACAGCCAGACCTGAATGGGTTCGAGCACAGCCTCTGAGACCAACAGGGAATAATAATTACACTACCAAGGTGGTTTTTGACTCAGCCCAGGATGCCAGGAGCCAAACCAGGCAAGAAAACCACCTCGGTAGGCTGCTGTATTCCCTGTTAGACTGCTCACTGCTGGTCCAGAGGTTGTGGCACCGAACATATCTGCAATATCCTCAAGTAATGTCATTACTTTACTTTCAAAGTAAAGTATTTAGGGTTAACTTTGGTTACATTACCTACCTGACATAACTTAAATAGACCATGTAAGGTAACACACATGAGTTAGTATCTTTTCACGAGTTACAAACAACCTTCTCCTGGGTAAAAGTCAGGTTGTGAGGGTTGTGGGTGTGTGTCTGTTTTCTCCGCCTCTTTTCTCCCCTGCAGGGCTGGGCAGGCTGGCTGACGAGGCACACCTGCAGACACTCATCTCATCACTACTCTCCATAAAGCATCTGGTCTTCACACCACTCCTCTGCCAGATAATTCCGTCTCGTCGGTAGAGCTGACCCTAACTTTTGACTATCTCCAGTGAACTGCCTTGTGTCCTGTCGAGTGTGTTTTTGACGTGTGTTTTCTCCCTCGTACTTTTTCAGTTTCTCTTACCTTGCTGCCTCGTCGCCTGCGTACCTAAGTTGACTGCCTCCGTGCCTGAGTGTTTTTGTTTCGCCCTGGAGTTTCCCCGCTGCCGTGCCGGCCACCAGTCCCTTTTGTTTTTGTGAAGCTCTTGGTTAAAATAAACTTTGTTTTGCTCCGAAGGCGCCTACTGATCTCTGCTTCTGGGTCCAGACCCACTGTGAACCGTAACAGAATTATCTGGCCACCATGGATCCCGCAGAGACACCGGCGCTCCGACAAGCCCTGGTGAGTCAAGGAGCCCGTATGGGGCAACACGAGGAGGCCCTCGGACAGGTCACGGACACACTTAAACGCCTTTCTTCAGGTTTCACCCAGCTTGAGGCTCGTTTGGACCAGATGGCCACTCACCTCCTCACCGCTCCCGTTCCAGCTCCGGTTGTGGCTCCCGCTCCAGCTCCGGACTCCGCTCCAGTTCCTCCACCCAACCATCCCCGTGAGCCCTTCATCCCCACACCTGCCAGGTACTCAGGAGTTTTAGGGACCTGTAGCCAGTTTCTCCACCAGTGCTCCTTAGTGTTTGAGCAGCAGCCTTTAACCTACGCTACTGACAGAGCTAAGGTAGCCTTCATTATGAGTTTATTGTCAGATAAGGCTTCTGCCTGGGCTTTGGCTGTGTCAGACAGCAACTCTAACATTTGTAATTCTTTTCCTTTATTTACTGCTGAGATGAGGAAGATTTTCGATCACCCTTTAAGGGACAGGGAGGCTAGTAGCCGACTCCTTACTTTACAGCAGGGTTCCAGCTCAGTCTCCCACTACTCTGTTGACTTTCGTATTCTCGCAGCTGAGTCTGGGTGGGATGAGACAGCTCTGCAGGGAGCTTTCCGTAGAGGTTTGAGTGAGCAGGTCAAGGATGAGTTAGCAGCTAGGGACGAAACATCTTCTCTAGACGAGCTAATTTCCCTAGCCACTCGCCTAGATAACCGCCTCCGTGAGAGACGCAGGGAGAGAGCAGCCAGGCTTAATTCCCCTTCTCCCCCCTCTCGTTCCTGGTCTGTTCGGCCACCTGCACCTTCTCCTCCTCTCCCTGACCCACCAGTCCCCGGTGGCTCTCCGTCCACGGTGCCATCGCTCCCCTGCTCCGAGGAACCCATGCAGCTAGGAAGGACGAGGCTCTCCCAGGTCGAACGCCTTCGACGACGGCGTCTTGGGCTGTGCGGCTACTGTGGTCAGGCTGGCCACCTTCTCGCCCTGTGTCCAATCCTGCCAAAGAGCAGGCTCACCAGCCACAGGAGGGGCACTGGTGAGCCGTTCCTCTGTCCCTTCCTCCTCTCCTAGCCGTCTCCAGCTTAAGGGTACTGTGTCCTGGTGTCAAGTTTCAATTCCTCTGCAAGTACTCGTGGATTCTGGTGCTGATGACAACTTTATTGACTCTGGCCTTGTCTCCCAGTCTAACCTTCCCTCAGAGCCCTTACCTGCAGCTAAGGACGTTGTTGCCCTCGACGGGAGGTTGCTAGGCCGCGTCACCCACCGCACTGCTCCCCTGTCACTGCTCCTATCTGGTAACCACCACGAATCCATTTCTTTTTTATTATTTCCTCGCCTACCACCCCCCTAGTTTTAGGTCTCCCCTGGTTAGTTCTGCATAATCCTCACATCGACTGGTCCTCATCATCCATCACCAACTGGAGCCTCTTTTGTCACTCCCACTGCCTCCACTCTGCTATTCCTGCCGCAGTCTCACCTACGCCGCCTCCACCCAGGCCGGTTGACCTCACTGGCGTACCTGCTCAGTATCACGACCTCCGGGAGGTTTTCAATAAGGACCGTGCTCAATCCTTGCCACCTCACAGACCCTATGACTGTGGCATAGACTTACTCCCTGGCGCCCCCCTTACCCTCCAGCAAGCTCTACAACCTCTCCAAACCAGAAAGGATGGCCATGGAGACTTATATCACAGACTCGCTAGCAGCTGGTTTCATTCGTCCCTCGTCCTCTCCTGTGGGGGCAGGCTTCTTCTTTGTAGATAAGAAGGACAAGACTCTTCGCCCCTGTATTGATTACAGGGGTTTAAATGACATAACTGTGCGTAACAAGTACCCTCTTCCCCTCATCGACTCCGCTTTCAGCTCCCTTCATGAGGCCACCGTCTTCACTAAACTGGACCTCAGGAATGCATACCATTTGGTACGTATCAGGGAGGGGGACGAGTGGAAGACCGCTTTCAATACACCCCTGGGACATTTCGAGTACTGTGTTATGCCATTTGGACTAACTAATGCACCTGCTGTTTTCCAAGCCCTTGTTAATGATGTCCTGCGAGACATGTTGAATAAGTTTGTGTTTGTGTACATCGACGACATCCTTATTTTTTTCCCGGTCCCTTGAAGAACATGTTCAGCACGTCAGGCTGGTTTTGCAGCGGCTCCTTGAGAACAGACTATATGTAAAAGCAGAGAAGTGTGAATTTCATGTGTCATCTGTGCAGTTTCTTGGTTTTGTGGTGGAGAAGGGACAGATCAGAACCGACCCTGCCAAGGTTCAGGCAGTGGCCGACTGGCCCACTCCTACAACCCGTAAGCAGTTACAGAGGTTTCTAGGATTTGCCAATTTCTACCGAAGGTTTATCAGGAACTACAGCTGTGTCGCCTCCCCACTAACCAAGCTAACCTCTGTTAAAACTCCCTTTTTATGGTCCCCTGCAGCAGATGCTGCTTTTTGTAGGTTGAAGCGCCTGTTTTCCTCGGCACCTGTGCTTTCTCACCCAGATCACGCTGCTCAGTTTGTGGTGGAGGTCGACGCCTCGGACTCAGGAGTGGGAGCTGTCCTCTCGCAGCGTTCTGCCTCCGACCAAAAGCTACATCCCTGTGCCTTCTTCTCCCGTCGACTCACGCCAGCGGAAAGAAATTATGATGTGGGGAACCGTGAGCTTCTGGCGGTCGTGCTGGCTCTCCAGGAGTGGAGGCATTTTCTGGAGGGAGCCACCTTTCCTTTTATTGTCTGGACTGATCATAGGAACCTTTCTTATCTCCGCTCTGCCCGCAGGCTGAACTCTCGCCAGGCCCGGTGGGCTCTGTTCCTGGGCCGTTTCGACTTCCACCTAACCTACCGGCCCGGCACCAGGAACACCAAGCCGGATGCCTTGTCTCGCCAGTTCGACTTTCTGGAGGAGGAGCCATGTGGGGAGACCATCTTACCTCCATCATGTGTGGTTGGAGCTGCCAGGTGGGAGGTCGAGAGGTTGGTCCAGGAGGCCCGAGGGGACCATCCGGATCCAGAGGGCTGCCCCCCGGGCGGCTGTTCGTGCCACCACCAGCCAGGTCTCCGGTACTTCAGTGGGGACACGCCTCCCAAGGTAGCTTGCCACCCTGGTTTCCACCGCACCCTAGCCCTCTTGCAGCAGCGGTTCTGGTGGGCCACGATGTATGCTGACACCAAGGAGTTCGTCGCCGCCTGCTCCGTCTGCGCCCGCAGTAAGGCCTCTCACCGCCCCCTGCTGGCTTCCTTCGCCCCCTTCCCATTCCTCACAGGCCTTGGTCTCACATCGCGGTGGACTTCGTCACAGGCCTGCCTCCATCAGAGGGTAACACCACCATTTTAACTGTCGTTGATCGATTCTCTAAGGCTGTGCACTTCATTCCCCTGTCCAAGCTTCCCTCAGCCCTGGAGACCGCCACCCTGCTCATCCAACATGTGTTCCGACTGCATGGCATCCCTCAGGACATTGTTTCAGACCGGGGTCCTCAGTTTTCTTCGCAGGTTTGGCAAGCCTTTTGCCGGGCTCTAGGGGCATCAGCCAGCCTCTCCTCGGGATACCACCCACAAACTAACGGCCAGACGGAGCGGGCCAACCAGGACTTGGAGACGGCTCTTCGTTGCGTCACTGCTCGCCACCCAGCCTCCTGGTCCACCCACCTCCCCTGGGTCGAATACGCCCACAACTCCCTGGTCAGCTCCGCCACAGGTATGTCTCCCTTCATGGCCTCTAATGGTTTCCAGCCTCCGCTTTTCCCCTCGCAGGAGTCGGACTCTGCTGTGCCCTCGGTGCAGGGTCATCTCCAGCGCGCCCGCCGGGTTTGGCGTGAAGGCACGGGCAGCCCTCTCACGCACGGCGGCTCGGAACAAGAGGTTGGCGGATCTGCACCGCATTCCTGGTCCTGACTACCAGCCCGGGCAGAGGGTTTGGTTGTCCTCTCGGGATCTCCCCCTGCAGACTGAATCCCGAAAACTGGCTCCCAGGTACATCGGCCCTTTTGAGATTGACCGGGTCATCAATCCCACAGTGGTGAGACTGAGGCTTCCTCCTGCCCTGAAGGTGCACCCATCCTTCCATGTTTCCCTTCTGAAGCCGGTGTCCACCAGCCCTCTGTCCCCCCCCGGCCGAAGCCCCCCCGCCCCCCCGGATCATCGATGACCACCCTGCCTTCACTGTCCGGCGGCTGCTGGATGTGCGGAGGCGGGGCCGGGGTTATCAGTACCTGGTGGATTGGGAGGGGTATGGTCCAGAGGAGCGCTCCTGGATCAAGCGCTCGCTCATCCTGGACCCTAGCTTGTTAAGAGACTTTTACACTCGGTTCCCTGAGAAACCTGGTAGACCGCCAGGTGGCGTCCCTTGAGGGGGGGTACTGTGAGGGTTGTGGGTGTGTGTCTGTTTTCTCCGCCTCTTTTCTCCCCTGCAGGGCTGGGCAGGCTGGCTGACGAGGCACACCTGCAGACACTCATCTCATCACTACTCTCCATAAAGCATCTGGTCTTCACACCACTCCTCTGCCAGATAATTCCGTCTCGTCGGTAGAGCTGACCTAACTTTTTGACTATCTCCAGTGAACTGCCTTGTGTCCTGTCGAGTGTGTTTTTGACGTGTGTTTTCTCCCTCGTACTTTTTCAGTTTCTCTTACCTTGCTGCCTCGTCGCCTGCGTACCTAAGTTGACTGCCTCCGTGCCTGAGTGTTTTTGTTTCGCCCTGGAGTTTCCCCCGCTGCCGTGCCGGCCACCAGTCCTTTTGTTTTTGTGAAGCTCTTGGTTAAAATAAACTTTGTTTTGCTCCGAAGGCGCCTACTGATCTC
>CAMPSB010000273.1:0-12245 GCA_946959425.1 Argyrosomus regius | reverse complement strand
ATGTTAAAAAAGCGGGAAAATTTCTGGAGGAAAGCAGAAGTAACATTTCTTTGAATCGCTGTAAAGGGGACATTTCTTCCTGGTAATCACACAAAACAGGTCTCTAGACGTTCGGGAAGGGCTCAGCATGCTCACAGTAAAGTCGGTTCAGAGATTGGAGCAACGGTTTGGTCAGGAGTCCTTTCTGTTCGAGGGGTGGCTTTCAGACGTTTTTCTCTCTCTCAGCACTGTTTAATCTCACACAGCAGCTGCGGTTGATTGCTCTGCTCTGATTGGTGGGCTCCACCTGGCCCCTCTCACAGACACAGACAGGGAGCAGAGGGGGAGGGGCTGTTTTCACTGTCTTTATAATATCAATGACTATCAGGGCTACATTTTTAATGTCGGCCATTTTATCCTTCTCTGTCGCAGACACATACACAGACATAGATAGAGAGACACACAGACTTTCAAAATAAGAGTCCCTTCAAAACAAAATATTTTAGAAAACTCTCTCCTCAACAGGCAAAACACGCACGCACACACACACAAACATACACACACACACACACACACACACACACACACAACAAGACTTTCAAAATAAGAGTTCCTTCAAAATAAAAGACTGTAAAACTTTCTCCTTAACTGCCCCCCACAAGCCTGACTGTGATTAACTTGATTGAACTCTCTGTATAATAACAATGACTGTCAATAATACAGTTTGAATGTCGGCCATTTTATCCTTCTCTCTCAGAGATAAACACAGACAGATAGATGGATAGAGGGAGACACAGACAGACAGACAGACAGACACAGACACACAGACACACACACTAGACAAAATTCTTTCAAAATAAGAGTCCCTTCAAAATAAAAGACTTTGGAAAACTCTCTAATTAACAGACAAAACACACACACACACGCGCATACACACGCTGACAGCTATTTAATGTAGGGCTCGACGGGGCCAGAGTCAGGCACACTCAAAATTTCTTTAGAAATTTTTCTAGTTGAGTGTGCCTGAAAGAGCACACTATATGTTATTCCCCGCGCTTATTATTATTATTATTCTTACGCCCTTTTTTTGACGCGCTACTCGTCCCACAGTTTTTGTCACACATACACAAAAAGGTGTCAAATCGACCGGCTCGGCCGGGCGACGCGGGCTATGACTTTTCTAAGGGTTTCGGCAAACGGTTTGCCTAAAAATCGCCAAAAACCACGCCAAAAAATGAATGGGTGTGTATTGGTAGAATGTTCGCGAGCTACAGTTGGTGACATCATCGCTAGAGGGCAGAGGGAGAAAGAAATTCCTCGAAAAAAAAATTTGTAAACTGCGCTTGAGGCCGCAAATTTCACTCTACAGAAATAATTTATACATAGAAACGTAGGAAAATTTGTGGTGGTCGCAGTGATAACACTGCTGAAGCTGTCACCTTTATAGTTTTGGCGTCACACGCAAAGATGCGGCAGCAACACCCATCCACAGCCCCATAGACTGCCATGTTAAAAAAGCGGGAAAATTTCTGGAGGAAAGCAGAAGTAACATTTCTTTGAATCGCTGTAAAGGGGACATTTCTTCCTGGTAATCACACAAAACAGGTCTCTAGACGTTCGGGAAGGGCTCAGCATGCTCACAGTAAAGTCGGTTCAGAGATTGGAGCAACGGTTTGGTCAGGAGTCCTTTCTGTTCGAGGGGTGGCTTTCAGACGTTTTTCTCTCTCTCAGCACTGTTTAATGTCACACAGCAGCTGCGGTTGATTGCTCTGCTCTGATTGGTGGGCTCCACCTGGCCCCTCTCACAGACACAGACAGGGAGCAGAGGGGGGAGGGGCTGTTTTCACTGTCTTTATAATATCAATGACTATCAGGGCTACATTTTTAATGTCGGCCATTTTATCCTTCTCTGTCGCAGACACATACACAGACATAGATAGAGAGACACACAGACTTTCAAAATAAGAGTCCCTTCAAAACAAAATATTTTAGAAAACTCTCTCCTCAACAGGCAAAACACGCACACATACACACACAAACATACACACACACACACACACACACACACACACAACAAGACTTTCAAAATAAGAGTTCCTTCAAAATAAAAGACTGTAAAACTTTCTCCTTAACTGCCCCCCACAAGCCTGACTGTGATTAACTTGATTGAACTCTCTGTATAATAACAATGACTGTCAATAATACAGTTTGAATGTCGGCCATTTTATCCTTCTCTCTCAGAGATAAACACAGACAGATAGATGGATAGAGGGAGACACAGACAGACAGACAGACAGACACAGACACACAGACACACACACTAGACAAAATTCTTTCAAAATAAGAGTCCCTTCAAAATAAAAGACTTTGGAAAACTCTCTAATTAACAGACAAAACACACACACACGCGCATACACACGCTGACAGCTATTTAATGTAGGGCTCGACGGGGCCAGAGTCAGGCACACTCAAAATTTCTTTAGAAATTTTTCTAGTTATTATTATTATTCTTCCGTACGTTTTTCGGTCGACTACTCCTCCCAGAGTTTTGGTCGCACATACACAAAAAAGGTGTCAAATCGACCGGCTCGGCCGGGATCGGTATGCTATGACTTTTCTAAGGGTTTCACTGAACGGTTTTGCCAAAAATCGCCAAAAACCACGCCAAAAAATGAATGGGTGTGTATTGGTAGAATGTTCGCGAGCTACAGTTGGTGACATCATCGCTAGAGGGCAGAGGGAGAAAGAAATTCCTCGAAAAAAAGATTTGTAAACTGCGCTTGAGGCCGCAAATTTCACTCTACAGAAATAATTTATACATAGAAACGTAGGAAAATTTGTGGTGGTCGCAGTGATAACACTGCTGAAGCTGTCAGCTTTATAGTTTTGGCGTCACACGCAAAGATGCGGCAGCAACACCCATCCACAGCCCCATAGACTGCCATGTTAAAAAAGCGGGAAATTTTCTGGAGGAAAGCAGAAGTAACATTTCTTTGAATCGCTGTAAAGGGGACATTTCTTCCTGGTAATCACACAAAACAGGTCTCTAGACGTTCGGGAAGGGCTCAGCATGCTCACAGTAAAGTCGGTTCAGAGATTGGAGCAACGGTTTGGTCAGGAGTCCTTTCTGTTCGAGGGGTGGCTTTCAGACGTTTTTCTCTCTCTCAGCACTGTTTAATCTCATACAGCAGCTGCGGTTGATTGCTCTGTTCTGATTGGTGGGCTCCACCTGGCCCCTCTCACAGACACAGACAGGGAGCAGAGGGGGGAGGGGCTGTTTTCACTGTCTTTATAATATCAATGACTATCAGGGCTACATTTTAAATGTCGGCCATTTTATCCTTCTCTGTCGCAGACACATACACAGACATAGATAGAGAGACACACAGACTTTCAAAATAAGAGTCCCTTCAAAACAAAATATTTTAGAAAACTCTCTCCTCAACAGGCAAAACACGCACGCACACACACACAAACATACACACACACACACACACACACAACAAGACTTTCAAAATAAGAGTTCCTTCAAAATAAAAGACTGTAAAACTTTCTCCTTAACTGCCCCCCACAAGCCTGACTGTGATTAACTTGATTGAACTCTCTGTATAATAACAATGACTGTCGATAATACAGTTTGAATGTCGGCCATTTTATCCTTCTCTCTCAGAGATAAACACAGACAGATAGATGGATAGAGGGAGACACAGACAGACAGACAGACAGACACAGACACACAGACACACACACTAGACAAAATTCTTTCAAAATAAGAGTCCCTTCAAAATAAAAGACTTTGGAAAACTCTCTAATTAACAGACAAAACACACACACACGCGCATACACACGCTGACAGCTATTTAATGTAGGGCTCGACGGGGCCAGAGTCAGGCACACTCAAAATTTCTTTAGAAATTTTTCTAGTTATTATTATTATTCTTACGCCCTTTTTTTTGACGCGCTACTCCTCCCACAGTTTTTGTCGCACATACACAAAAAGGTGTCAAATCGACCGGCTCGGCCGTGCGACGCAGGCTATGACTTTTCTAAGGGTTTCACCAAACGGTTTTGCCAAAAATCGCCAAAAACCACGCCAAAAAATGAATGGGTGTGTATTGGTAGAATGTTCGCGAGCTACAGTTGGTGACATCATCGCTAGAGGGCAGAGAGAGAGAGAAATTCGTCAAAAAAAAAAATTGTAAACTGCGATTGAGGCCACAAATGTCTCTCTACAGAAATAATTTTATAGCTAGAAATGTAGGAAAATTTGTGGTGGTCGCAGTGATAACACTGCTGAAGCTGTCGGCTTTATAGTTTTGGCGTGAGACACAAAGATGCGGCAGGAACACCAACCCACGGCCGCATCTACGCCCATGTTAACGGGAGAGGAGAAATTTCCAAAAGGAGCAGGGAGCACCTGTTCTTTCTATGACTACCAAGGCCAAGGTTTATACAATTTTCCCCTCAAATATATATGTAAATGATCAGGAAGAGCTCAAGATGCTCACAGTGAAGTCGGTTCAATGATAGGCCAAACGGTTTGGCCACCACACCGTCTTTTTCGACGGGCGGTTTCAGCATTTTCTCTCTCTCTCTCTGGGCATTTCCAACTGACATTATAACAGGTGTACCTAACTGCTCTGCTGATTAGGGCCGGCAGTTGGCCCTGGTTGCTTGGCAACCTCAAGCCTGTCTGAGGGAGGAGAGGGGGGAGGGGCTATCTTAATCAATGACTATCAAGGCTACATTTTTAATGTCGGCCATTTTATCCTTCTCTCTCGCAGACACAAACACACACACACACACAAACATACACACACACACACACACACACAACAAGACTTTCAAAATAAGAGTTCCTTCAAAATAAAAGACTGTAAAACTTTCTCCTTAACTGCCCTCCACAAGCCTGACTGTGATTAACTTGATTGAACTCTCTGTATAATAACAATAACTGTCAATAATACAGTTTGAATGTCGGCCATTTTATCCTTCTCTCTCACAGAGATAAACACAGACAGATAGATGGATAGAGGGAGACACAGACAGACAGACAGACAGACACACACAGACACACAGAAACACACACTAGACAAAATTCTTTCAAAATAAGAGTCCCTTCAAAATAAAAGACTTTGTAAAACTCTCTCCTTAACGGACACAGATTTTGTACTACAGAAATAAAAATTATATCACTAGACATTCTAACAGGTGCACCTAACTGCTCTGCTGATTAGGGCAGTTGGCCCTGGTTGCTTGGCAACCTCAAGCCTGTCTGAAGGAGGAGAGGGGGGGAGGGGCTATCTTAATCAATGACTATCAAGGCTACATTTTTAATGTCGGCCATTTTATCCTTCTCTCTCGCAGACACACACACACACACACACACACACACACACAACAAGACTTTCAAAATAAGAGTTCCTTCAAAATAAAAGACTGTAAAACTTTCTCCTTAACTGCCCCCCCACAAGCCTGACTGTGATTAACTTGATTGAACTCTCTGTATAATAACAATGGCTGTCAATAATACAGTTTGAATGTCGGCCATTTTATCCTTCTCTCTCAGAGATAAACACAGACAGATAGATGGATAGAGGGAGACACAGACAGACAGACAGACACACACAGACACACAGACACACACACACTAGACACAATTCTTTCAAAATAAGAGTCCCTTCAAAATAAAAGGCTTTGGAAAACCCTCTAATTAACAGACAAAACACACACACGCGCATACACACGCTGACAGCTATTTAATGTAGGGCTCGACGGGGCCAGAGTCAGGCACACTCAAAATTTCTTTAGAAATTTTTCTAGTTGAGTGTGCCTGAAAGAGCACACTATATGTTATTCCCCGCTTATTGAGTGTGCCTGAAAGAGCACACTATATGTTATTCCCAGCGCTTATTGAGTGTGCCTGAAAGAGCACACTATATGTTATTCCCGCGCTTATTATTATTATTATTCTTACGCCCTTTTTTTGACGCGCTACTCGTCCCACAGTTTTTGTCACACATACACAAAAAGGTGTCAAATCGACCGGCTCGGCCGGGCGACGCGGGCTATGACTTTTCTAAGGGTTTCGGCAAACGGTTTGCCTAAAAATCGCCAAAAACCACGCCAAAAAATGAATGGGTGTGTATTGGTAGAATGTTCGCGAGCTACAGTTGGTGACATCATCGCTAGAGGGCAGAGGGAGAAAGAAATTCCTCGAAAAAAAAAATTTGTAAACTGCGCTTGAGGCCGCAAATTTCACTCTACAGAAATAATTTATACATAGAAACGTAGGAAAATTTGTGGTGGTCGCAGTGATAACACTGCTGAAGCTGTCACCTTTATAGTTTTGGCGTCACACGCAAAGATGCGGCAGCAACACCCATCCACAGCCCCATAGACTGCCATGTTAAAAAAGCGGGAAAATTTCTGGAGGAAAGCAGAAGTAACATTTCTTTGAATCGCTGTAAAGGGGACATTTCTTCCTGGTAATCACACAAAACAGGTCTCTAGACGTTCGGGAAGGGCTCAGCATGCTCACAGTAAAGTCGGTTCAGAGATTGGAGCAACGGTTTGGTCAGGAGTCCTTTCTGTTCGAGGGGTGGCTTTCAGACGTTTTTCTCTCTCTCAGCACTGTTTAATCTCACACAGCAGCTGCGGTTGATTGCTCTGCTCTGATTGGTGGGCTCCACCTGGCCCCTCTCACAGACACAGACAGGGAGCAGAGGGGGGAGGGGCTGTTTTCACTGTCTTTATAATATCAATGACTATCAGGGCTACATTTTTAATGTCGGCCATTTTATCCTTCTCTGTCGCAGACACATACACAGACATAGATAGAGAGACACACAGACTTTCAAAATAAGAGTCCCTTCAAAACAAAATATTTTAGAAAACTCTCTCCTCAACAGGCAAAACACGCACGCACACACACACAAACATACACACACACACACACACACACACACACACAACAAGACTTTCAAAATAAGAGTTCCTTCAAAATAAAAGACTGTAAAACTTTCTCCTTAACTGCCCCCCACAAGCCTGACTGTGATTAACTTGATTGAACTCTCTGTATAATAACAATGACTGTCAATAATACAGTTTGAATGTCGGCCATTTTATCCTTCTCTCTCAGAGATAAACACAGACAGATAGATGGATAGAGGGAGACACAGACAGACAGACAGACAGACACAGACACACAGACACACACACTAGACAAAATTCTTTCAAAATAAGAGTCCCTTCAAAATAAAAGACTTTGGAAAACTCTCTAATTAACAGACAAAACACACACACACGCGCATACACACGCTGACAGCTATTTAATGTAGGGCTCGACGGGGCCAGAGTCAGGCACACTCAAAATTTCTTTAGAAATTTTTCTAGTTGAGTGTGCCTGAAAGAGCACACTATATGTTATTCCCCGCGCTTATTATTATTATTATTCTTACGCCCTTTTTTTGACGCGCTACTCGTCCCACAGTTTTTGTCACACATACACAAAAAGGTGTCAAATCGACCGGCTCGGCCGGGCGACGCGGGCTATGACTTTTCTAAGGGTTTCGGCAAACGGTTTGCCTAAAAATCGCCAAAAACCACGCCAAAAAATGAATGGGTGTGTATTGGTAGAATGTTCGCGAGCTACAGTTGGTGACATCATCGCTAGAGGGCAGAGGGAGAAAGAAATTCCTCGAAAAAAAAAATTTGTAAACTGCGCTTGAGGCCGCAAATTTCACTCTACAGAAATAATTTATACATAGAAACGTAGGAAAATTTGTGGTGGTCGCAGTGATAACACTGCTGAAGCTGTCACCTTTATAGTTTTGGCGTCACACGCAAAGATGCGGCAGCAACACCCATCCACAGCCCCATAGACTGCCATGTTAAAAAAGCGGGAAAATTTCTGGAGGAAAGCAGAAGTAACATTTCTTTGAATCGCTGTAAAGGGGACATTTCTTCCTGGTAATCACACAAAACAGGTCTCTAGACGTTCGGGAAGGGCTCAGCATGCTCACAGTAAAGTCGGTTCAGAGATTGGAGCAACGGTTTGGTCAGGAGTCCTTTCTGTTCGAGGGGTGGCTTTCAGACGTTTTTCTCTCTCTCAGCACTGTTTAATCTCACACAGCAGCTGCGGTTGATTGCTCTGCTCTGATTGGTGGGCTCCACCTGGCCCCTCTCACAGACACAGACAGGGAGCAGAGGGGGGGAGGGGGCTGTTTTCACTGTCTTTATAATATCAATGACTATCAGGGCTACATTTTTAATGTCGGCCATTTTATCCTTCTCTGTCGCAGACACATACACAGACATAGATAGAGAGACACACAGACTTTCAAAATAAGAGTCCCTTCAAAACAAAATATTTTAGAAAACTCTCTCCTCAACAGGCAAAACACGCACGCACACACACACAAACATACACACACACACACACACACACACACACAACAAGACTTTCAAAATAAGAGTTCCTTCAAAATAAAAGACTGTAAAACTTTCTCCTTAACTGCCCCCCACAAGCCTGACTGTGATTAACTTGATTGAACTCTCTGTATAATAACAATGACTGTCAATAATACAGTTTGAATGTCGGCCATTTTATCCTTCTCTCTCAGAGATAAACACAGACAGATAGATGGATAGAGGGAGACACAGACAGACAGACAGACAGACACAGACACACAGACACACACACTAGACAAAATTCTTTCAAAATAAGAGTCCCTTCAAAATAAAAGACTTTGGAAAACTCTCTAATTAACAGACAAAACACACACACACGCGCATACACACGCTGACAGCTATTTAATGTAGGGCTCGACGGGGCCAGAGTCAGGCACACTCAAAATTTCTTTAGAAATTTTTCTAGTTATTATTATTATTCTTACGCCCTTTTTTTGACGCGCTACTCGTCCCACAGTTTTTGTCGCACATACACAAAAAGGTGTCAAATCGACCGGCTCGGCCGGGCGACGCAGGCTATGACTTTTCTAAGGGTTTCGCCGAACGGTTTTGCCAAAAATCGCCAAAAACCACGCCAAAAAATGAATGGGTGTGTATTGGTAGAATGTTCGCGAGCTACAGTTGGTGACATCATCGCTAGAGGGCAGAGGGAGAGAGAAATTCATTGAAAAATAAATTTGTAAACTGCGCTCAAGGCCGCAAATGTCACTCTACAGAAATAATTTATACATAGAAACGTAGGAAAATTTGTGGTGGTCGCAGTGATAACACTGCTGAAGCTGTCACCTTTATAGTTTTGGCGTCACACGCAAAGATGCGGCAGCAACACCCATCCACAGCCCCATAGACTGCCATGTTAAAAAAGCGGGAAAATTTCTGGAGGAAAGCAGAAGTAATGTTTCTTTGAATCGCTGTAAAGGGGACATTTCTTCCTGACAATCACACAAAACAGGTCTCTAGACGTTCGGGAAGGGCTCAGCATGCTCACAGTAAAGTCGGTTCAGAGATTGGAGCAACGGTTTGGTCAGGAGTCCTTTCTGTTCGAGGGGTGGCTTTCAGACGTTTTTCTCTCTCTCAGCACTGTTTAATCTCACACAGCAGCTGCGGTTGATTGCTCTGCTCTGATTGGTGGGCTCCACCTGGCCCCTCTCACAGACACAGACAGGGAGCAGAGGGGGGAGGGGCTGTTTTCACTGTCTTTATAATATCAATGACTATCAGGGCTACATTTTTAATGTCGGCCATTTTATCCTTCTCTGTCGCAGACACATACACAGACATAGATAGAAAGACACACAGACTTTCAAAATAAGAGTCCCTTCAAAACAAAATATTTTAGAAAACTCTCTCCTCAACAGGCAAAACACACACGCACACACACACACACACACAAACATACACACACACACAACAAGACTTTCAAAATAAGAGTTCCTTCAAAATAAAAGACTGTAAAACTTTCTCCTTAACTGCCCCCCACAAGCCTGACTGTGATTAACTTGATTGAACGCTCTGTATAATAACAATGACTGTCAATAATACAGTTTGAATGTCGGCCATTTTATCCTTCTCTCTCAGAGATAAACACAGACAGATAGATGGATAGAGGGAGACACAGACAGACAGACAGACACACACAGACACACAGACACACACACTAGACAAAATTCTTTCAAAATAAGAGTCCCTTCAAAATAAAAGACTTTAGAAAACCCTCTAATTAACAGACAAAACACACACACACGCGCATACACACGCTGACAGCTATTTAATGTAGGGCTCGACGGGGCCAGAGTCAGGCACACTCAAAATTTCTTTAGAAATTTTTCTAGTTGAGTGTGCCTGAAAGAGCACACTATATGTTATTCCCCGCGCTTATTATTGAGTGTGCCTGAAAGAGCACACTATATGTTATTCCCCGCGCTTATTGAGTGTGCCTGAAAGAGCACACTATATACTATTCCCCATACTTATTATTCTTATTGAGTGTGCCTGAAAGAGCACACTATATGTTATTCCCCGCGCTTATTGAGTGTGCCTGAAAGAGCACACTATATACTATCCACCATACTTATTATTCTTATTATTATTATAATTATTATTATTCTTCCGTACGTTTTTCGGTCGACTACTCCTCCCAGAGTTTTGGTCGCACATACACAAAAAAGGTGTCAAATCGACCGGCTCGGCCGGGATCGGTATGCTATGACTTTTCTAAGGGTTTCACTGAACGGTTTTGCCAAAAATCGCCAAAAACCACGCCAAAAAAATGAATGGGTGTGTATTGGTAGAATGTCCCAGACCTAGAGTGGGTGATGTCATCGCTAGAGGGCAGAGAGAGAGAGAAATTCGTCAAAAAAAAAAATTTGTAAACTGCGATTGAGGCCACAAATGTCTCTCTACAGAAATAATTTTATAGCTAGAAATGTAGGAAAATTTGTGGTGGTCGCAGTGATAACACTGCTGAAGCTGTCGGCTTTATAGTTTTGGCGTGAGACACAAAGATGCGGCAGCAACACCAACCCACGGCCGCATCTACGCCCATGTTAACGGGAGAGGAGAAATTTCCAAAAGGAGCAGGGAGCACCTGTTCTTTCTATGACTACCAAGGCCAAGGTTTATACAATTTTCGCCTCAAATATATATGTAGATGATCAGGAGGAGCTCAAGATGCTCATAGTGAAGTCGGTTCAATGATAGGCCAAACGGTTTGGCCACCACACCGTCTTTTTCGACGGGCGGTTTCAGCATTTTCTCTCTCTCTCTCTGGGCATTTCCAACTGACATTGTAACAGGTGCACCTAACTGCTCTGCTGATTAGGGCCGGCAGTTGGCCCTGGTTGCTTGGCAACCTCAAGCCTGTCTGAGGGAGGAGAGGGGGGAGGGGCTATCTTAATCAATGACTATCAAGGCTACATTTTTAATGTCGGCCATTTTATCCTTCTCTCTCGCAGACACATACACAGACATAGATAGAGAGACACACAGACTTTCAAAATAAGAGTCCCTTCAAAATAAAATATTTTAGAAAACTCTCTCCTTAACAGGCAAAACACACACGCACACACACACAAACATACACACACACACACACACACACACACAACAAGACTTTCAAAATAAGAGTTCCTTCAAAATAAAAGACTGTAAAACTTTCTCCTTAACTGCCCCCCACAAGCCTGACTGTGATTAACTTGATTGAACTCTCTGTATAATAACAATGACTGTCAATAATACAGTTTGAATGTCGGCCATTTTATCCTTCTCTCTCAGAGATAAACACAGACAGATAGATGGATAGAGGGAGACACAGACAGACAGACAGACACACACAGACACACAGACACACACACACTAGACAAAATTCTTTCAAAATAAGAGTCCCTTCAAAATAAAAGACTTTGGAAAACCCTCTTATTAACAGACAAAACACACACACGCGCATACACACGCTGACAGCTATTTAATGTAGGGCTCGACGGGGCCAGAGTCAGGCACACTCAAAATTTCTTTAGAAATTTTTCTAGTTATTATTATTATTCTTACGCCCTTTTTTTGACGCGCTACTCGTCCCACAGTTTTTGTCACACATACACAAAAAGGTGTCAAATCGACCGGCTCGGCCGGGCGACGCGGGCTATGACTTTTCTAAGGGTTTCGGCAAACGGTTTGCCTAAAAATCGCCAAAACCACGCCAAAAAATGAATGGGTGTGTATTGGTAGAATGTTCGCGAGCTACAGTTGGTGACATCATCGCTAGAGGGCAGAGGGAGAAAGAAATTCCTCGAAAAAAA
>CAMPSB010000272.1:52500-146025 GCA_946959425.1 Argyrosomus regius | reverse complement strand
CAGAGAGAGAGAGAAATTCGTCAAAAAAAAAAAATTGTAAACTGCGATTGAGGCCACAAATGTCTCTCTACAGAAATAATTTTATAGCTAGAAATGTAGGAAAATTTGTGGTGGTCGCAGTGATAACACTGCTGAAGCTGTCGGCTTTATAGTTTTGGCGTGAGACACAAAGATGCGGCAGCAACACCGATCCACGGCCCCATCTCCTCCCATGTTAACGGGAGAGGAGAAATTTCCAAAAGGAGCAGGGAGCACCTGTTCTTTGTATCACCACGAAGGCCAAAGTTTATCCAATTTTCGCCTGAAAATCTGCCCAGACATGGTCCACGAGGCGAGCTTACTGATGGTACTTTCGGATTTTGGTTTGTGGCACACCTTATGGCATTTTTTGCCACCTCTTCGAGGGAGTTCATTTGAAGATTTTCTCTGTGTGTCTCTCTGGGCATTGCCAACTGACATTCTAACAGGTGCACCTAACTGCTCTGCTGATTAGGGCAGTTGGCCCTGGTTGCTTGGCAACCTCAAGCCTGTCTGAAGGAGGAGAGGGGGGAGGGGCTATCTTAATCAATGACTATCAAGGCTACATTTTTAATGTCGGCCATTTTATCCTTCTCTCTACGCAGACACACACACACACACACACACACACACACAGACAAGACAAAAGGCTTTCAAAATAAGAGTCCCTTCAAAATAAAAGACTTTGAAAAACTCTCTTTGACAGACAGACAGACAGACAGATCAAAGGCTTTCAAAATAAGAGTCCCTTCAAAATAAGAGTCCCTTCAAAATAAAAGACTTTGTAAAACTCTCTCCTTAACGGACACAGATTTTGTACTACAGAAATAAAAATTATATCACTAGATTCAGCTCATTTAGGACATTACTACAATTATTTTAGTAATTTCTACTATTCATATTTTACATATTCAACTTTTTCTACAATTTTATCCCATTTAAATAAATTGTACAAACTTCAAATCTTTCTACAAACCTTCAACAAATATTTATACTATACATCCTTATACCATTCTACTTTTTCAGCTACTTTGTTATACCAGTCTACTTTTTTCAGCTAATTTTACACTTTCTTATACCATTCTACTTTTTTCAGCTAATTTCACACTTTCTTATACCATTCTACTTTTTTCAGCTAATTTCACATTTTGTTATACCATTCTACTTTTTTCAGCTAATTTCACACTTTCTTATACTATTCTACTTTTTTTCAGCTAATTTCACACTTTCTTATACCATTCTACTTTTTTTCAGCTAATTTCACACTTTGTTATATTATTGTACTTTTTCAGCTAATTTTACACTTTGTTATACCATTCTACTTTTTTCAGCTAATTTCACACTTTATTATATTATTGTACTTTTTTCAGCTAATTTTACACTTTGTTATACTATTCTACTTTTTTCAGCTAATTTCACAATTTTAAGATATATCTTTTATGGCTTTTTCAAGCTTTATAGTATAGAGACAGCTGAAGAGTGACAGAAATGTGGGGAGAGAGAGACGGGGAAATGACATGCAGCAACGGGCAGCAACGGGCAGCAACGGGCGGCAGAGGGCACCCACACCGCACTTCCGCAGGAAATGCAGTTTTCTAGTTGAGTGTGCCTGAAAGAGCACACTATATACTATTCCTCGGGCTTATTATTATTCTTCCGTTTCTTCCGTGTCATTTTTCGGTTCGCTTCTTGTCCCGCAGTTTTGGTCGCACATACACAAAAGTGGTATCAAAACGTGCGGCTTGATCGGGAATGGTGTGCTATGACTTTTCTAAGCGTTTCGGCAAACGGTTTTGCCAAAAATCGCCAAAAACCACGCCAAAAAATGAATGGGTGTGTATTGGTAGAATGTTCGCGAGCTACAGTTGGTGACATCATCGCTAGAGGGCAGAGGGAGAAAGAAATTCCTCAAAAAAAAAATTTGTAAACTGCGCTTGAGGCCGCAAATTTCACTCTACAGAAATAATTTATACATAGAAACGTAGGAAAATTTGCTGAAGCTGTCAGCTTTATAGTTTTGGCGTCACACGCAAAGATGCGGCAGCAACACCCATCCACAGCCCCATAGACTGCCATGTTAAAAAAGCGGGAAATTTTCTGGAGGAAAGCAGAAGTAACATTTCTTTGAATCGCTCTAAAGGGGACATTTCTTCCTGACAATCACACAAAACAGGTCTCTAGACGTTCGGGAAGGGCTCAGCATGCTCACAGTAAAGTCGGTTCAGAGATTGGAGCAACGGTTTGGTCAGGAGTCCTTTCTGTTCGAGGGGTGGCTTTCAGACGTTTTTCTCTCTCTCAGCACTGTTTAATCTCACACAGCAGCTGCGGTTGATTGCTCTGCTCTGATTGGTGGGCTCCACCTGGCCCCTCTCACAGACACAGACAGGGAGCAGAGGGGGGAGGGGCTGTTTTCACTGTCTTTATAATATCAATGACTATCAGGGCTACATTTTTAATGTCAGCCATTTTGTCCTTCTCTGTCGCAGACACATACACAGACATAGATAGAAAGACACAGACTTTCAAAATAAGAGTCCCTTCAAAATAAAATATTTCAGAAAACTCTCTCCTCAACAGGCAAAACACACACGCACACACACACAAACATACACACACACACAACAAGACTTTCAAAATAAGAGTTCCTTCAAAATGAAAGACTGTAAAACTTTCTCCTTAACTGCCCCCCCACAAGCCTGACTGTGATTAACTTGATTGAACTCTCTGTATAATAACAATGACTGTCAATGATACAGTTTGAATGTCGGCCATTTTATCCTTCTCTCTCACAGAGATAAACACAGACAGATAGATGGATAGAGGGAGACACACACAGACACACAGACACACACACTAGACAAAATTCTTTCAAAATAAGAGTCCCTTCAAAATAAAAGACTTTGGAAAACCCTCTAATTAACAGACAAAACACACACACACGCGCATACACACGCTGACAGCTATTTAATGTAGGGCTCGACGGGGCCAGAGTCAGGCACACTCAAAATTTCTTTAGAAATTTTTCTAGTTGAGTGTGCCTGAAAGAGCACACTATATGTTATTCCCCGCGCTTATTGAGTGTGCCTGAAAGAGCACACTATATACTATTCCTCGGGCTTATTATTATTCTTCCGTTTCTTCCGTGTCATTTTTCGGTTCGCTTCTTGTCCCGCAGTTTTGGTCGCACATACACAAAAGTGGTATCAAAACGTGCGGCTTGATCGGGAATGGTGTGCTATGACTTTTCTAAGC
Organism: Argyrosomus regius; assembly: GCA_946959425.1. NCBI lineage: Eukaryota > Metazoa > Chordata > Actinopteri > Sciaenidae > Argyrosomus > Argyrosomus regius. Next base: position 142,755 of record CAMPSB010000272.1, on the reverse strand, counting down.
GTTTTCGGCAAACGGTTTTGCCAAAAATCGCCAAAAACCACGCCAAAAAATGAATGGGTGTGTATTGGTAGAATGTTCGCGAGCTACAGTTGGTGACATCATCGCTAGAGGGCAGAGGGAGAAAGAAATTCGTCGAAAAAAAAATTTGTAAACTGCGCTTGAGGCCGCAAATTTCACTCTACAGAAATAATTTATACATAGAAACGTAGGAAAATTTGTGGTGGTCGCAGTGATAACACTGCTGAAGCTGTCAGCTTTATAGTTTTGGCGTCACACGCAAAGATGCGGCAGCAACACCCATCCACAGCCCCATAGACTGCCATGTTAAAAAAGCAGGAAAATTTTCTGGAGGAAAGCAGAAGTAACATTTCTTTGAATCGCTCTAAAGGGGACATTTCTTCCTGGTAACCACACAAAACAGGTCTCTAGACGTTCGGGAAGGGCTCAGCATGCTCACAGTAAAGTCGGTTCAGAGATTGGAGCAACGGTTTGGTCAGAAGTCCTTTCTGTTCGAGGGGTGGCTTTCAGACGTTTTTCTCTCTCTCAGCACTGTTTAATCTCACACGGGCAGCTGCGGTTGATTGCTCTGCTCTGATTGGTGGGCTCCACCTGGCCCCTCTCACAGACACAGACAGGGAGCAGAGGGGGGAGGGGCTGTTTTCACTGTCTTTATAATATCAATGACTATCAGGGCTACATTTTTAATGTCGGCCATTTTATCCTTCTCTGTCGCAGACACAAACACAGACATAGATAGAGAGACACACAGACTTTCAAAATAAGAGTCCCTTCAAAACAAAATATTTTAGAAAACTCTCTCCTCAACAGGCAAAACACGCACGCACACACACACAAACATACACACACACACACACACACACAACAAGACTTTCAAAATAAGAGTTCCTTCAAAATAAAAGACTGTAAAACTTTCTCCTTAACTGCCCCCCACAAGCCTGACTGTGATTAACTTGATTGAACTCTCTGTATAATAACAATGACTGTCAATAATACAGTTTGAATGTCGGCCATTTTATCCTTCTCTCTCAGAGATAAACACAGACAGATAGATGGATAGAGGGAGACACAGACACACAGACACACAGACACAGACACACAGACACACAGACACACACTAGACAAAATTCTTTCAAAATAAGAGTCCCTTCAAAATAAAAGACTTTGGAAAACTCTCTCCTTAACAGACAAAACACACAGGCGCCCGCATACACACGCTGACAGCTATTTAATGTAGGGCTCGACGGGGCCAGAGTCAGGCACACTCAAAATTTCTTTAGAAATTTTTCTAGTTATTATTATTATTCTTACGCCCTTTTTTTGGACGCGCTACTCGTCCCACAGTTTTTGTCACACATACACAAAAAGGTGTCAAATCGACCGGCTCGGCCGGGCGACGCGGGCTATGACTTTTCTAAGGGTTTCGGCAAACGGTTTGCCTAAAAATCGCCAAAAACCACGCCAAAAAAATGAATGGGTGTGTATTGGTAGAATGTTCGCGAGCTACAGTTGGTGACATCATCGCTAGAGGGCAGAGGGAGAAAGAAATTCCTCGAAAAAAAAAATTTGTAAACTGCGCTTGAGGCCGCAAATTTCACTCTACAGAAATAATTTATACATAGAAACGTAGGAAAATTTGTGGTGGTCGCAGTGATAACACTGCTGAAGCTGTCACCTTTATAGTTTTGGCGTCACACGCAAAGATGCGGCAGCAACACCCATCCACAGCCCCATAGACTGCCATGTTAAAAAAGCGGGAAAATTTCTGGAGGAAAGCAGAAGTAACATTTCTTTGAATCGCTGTAAAGGGGACATTTCTTCCTGGTAATCACACAAAACAGGTCTCTAGACGTTCGGGAAGGGCTCAGCATGCTCACAGTAAAGTCGGTTCAGAGATTGGAGCAACGGTTTGGTCAGGAGTCCTTTCTGTTCGAGGGGTGGCTTTCAGACGTTTTTCTCTCTCTCAGCACTGTTTAATCTCACACAGCAGCTGCGGTTGATTGCTCTGCTCTGATTGGTGGGCTCCACCTGGCCCCTCTCACAGACACAGACAGGGAGCAGAGGGGGAGGGGCTGTTTTCACTGTCTTTATAATATCAATGACTATCAGGGCTACATTTTTAATGTCGGCCATTTTATCCTTCTCTGTCGCAGACACATACACAGACATAGATAGAGAGACACACAGACTTTCAAAATAAGAGTCCCTTCAAAACAAAATATTTTAGAAAACTCTCTCCTCAACAGGCAAAACACGCACGCACACACACACAAACATACACACACACACACACACACACACACACACAACAAGACTTTCAAAATAAGAGTTCCTTCAAAATAAAAGACTGTAAAACTTTCTCCTTAACTGCCCCCCACAAGCCTGACTGTGATTAACTTGATTGAACTCTCTGTATAATAACAATGACTGTCAATAATACAGTTTGAATGTCGGCCATTTTATCCTTCTCTCTCAGAGATAAACACAGACAGATAGATGGATAGAGGGAGACACAGACAGACAGACAGACAGACACAGACACACAGACACACACACTAGACAAAATTCTTTCAAAATAAGAGTCCCTTCAAAATAAAAGACTTTGGAAAACTCTCTAATTAACAGACAAAACACACACACACGCGCATACACACGCTGACAGCTATTTAATGTAGGGCTCGACGGGGCCAGAGTCAGGCACACTCAAAATTTCTTTAGAAATTTTTCTAGTTGAGTGTGCCTGAAAGAGCACACTATATACTATTCCCCATACTTAATTGAGTGTGCCTGAAAGAGCACACTATATACTATCCACCATACTTATTATTCTTATTATTATTATAATTATTATTATTCTTCCGTACGTTTTTCGGTCGACTACTCCTCCCAGAGTTTTGGTCGCACATACACAAAAAAGGTGTCAAATCGACCGGCTCGGCCGGGATCGGTATGCTATGACTTTTCTAAGGGTTTCACTGAACGGTTTTGCCAAAAATCGCCAAAAACCACGCCAAAAAAATGAATGGGTGTGTATTGGTAGAATGTCCCAGACCTAGAGTGGGTGATGTCATCGCTAGAGGGCAGAGAGAGAGAGAAATTCGTCAAAAAAAAATTTGTAAACTGCGATTGAGGCCACAAATGTGTCTCTACAGAAATAATTTTATAGCTAGAAATGTAGGAAAATTTGTGGTGGTCGCAGTGATAACACTGCTGAAGCTGTCGGCTTTATAGTTTTGGCGTGAGACACAAAGATGCGGCAGCAACACCAACCCACGGCCGCATCTACGCCCATGTTAACGGGAGAGGAGAAATTTCCAAGAGGAGCAGGGAGCACCTGTTCTTTCTATGACTACCAAGGCCAAGGTTTATACAATTTTCGCCTCAAATATATATGTAGATGATCAGGAGGAGCTCAAGATGCTCATAGTGAAGTCGGTTCAATGATAGGCCAAACGGTTTGGCCACCACACCGTCTTTTTCGACGGGCGGTTTCAGCATTTTCTCTCTCTCTCTCTGGGCATTTCCAACTGACATTGTAACAGGTGCACCTAACTGCTCTGCTGATTAGGGCCGGCAGTTGGCCCTGGTTGCTTGGCAACCTCAAGCCTGTCTGAGGGAGGAGAGGGGGGAGGGGCTATCTTAATCAATGACTATCAAGGCTACATTTTTAATGTCGGCCATTTTATCCTTCTCTCTCGCAGACACATACACAGACATAGATAGAGAGACACACAGACTTTCAAAATAAGAGTCCCTTCAAAATAAAATATTTTAGAAAACTCTCTCCTTAACAGGCAAAACACACACGCACACACACACAAACATACACACACACACACACACACACACACACACACAACAAGACTTTCAAAATAAGAGTTCCTTCAAAATAAAAGACTGTAAAACTTTCTCCTTAACTGCCCCCCATAAGCCTGACTGTGATTAACTTGATTGAACTCTCTGTATAATAACAATGACTGTCAATAATACAGTTTGAATGTCGGCCATTTTATCCTTCTCTCTCAGAGATAAACACAGACAGATAGATGGATAGAGGGAGACACAGACAGACAGACAGACACACACAGACACACAGACACACACACACTAGACAAAATTCTTTCAAAATAAGAGTCCCTTCAAAATAAAAGACTTTGGAAAACCCTCTTATTAACAGACAAAACACACACACGCGCATACACACGCTGACAGCTATTTAATGTAGGGCTCGACGGGGCCAGAGTCAGGCACACTCAAAATTTCTTTAGAAATTTTTCTAGTTTTATTATTATTATTCTTATATTTCTTCCGTATGTTTTTTCGGTTCGCTTCTCCTCCCAGAGTTTTGGTCGCACATAAACAAAAGTGGTATCAAAACGTGCGGCTCGATCGGGAATGGTGTGCTATGACTTTTCTAAGGGTTTCGGCAAACGGTTTTGCCAAAAATCGCCAAAAACCACGCCAAAAAATGAATGGGTGTGTATTGGTAGAATGTTTGCGAGCTACAGTTGGTGACATCATCGCTAGAGGGCAGAGGGAGAGAGAAATTCGTCGAAAAATAAATTTGTAAAGTGCGATTGAGGACACAAATGTCATTCCACAGAATTAATTTTTTCACTAGAAACGTAGGAAAATTTGTGGTAGTCGCAGTGATAACACTGCTGAAGCTGTCAGCTTTATAGTTTTGGCGTCACGCGCAAAGATGCGGCAGCAACACCCATCCACAGCCCCATAGACTGCCATGTTAAAAAAGCGGGAAAATTTCTGGAGGAGAGCAGAAGTAACCTTTCTTTGAATCGCTCGTAGAGGGCACAATTCTTCATGTTATCACACAAAACAGTAATGTAGACGTTCAGGAAGGGCTGACGATGCTCAAAATGAAGTCGGTTCAATGATAGGCCAAATGGTTTGGTCAGGAGTCCTTTCTGTTCGAGGGGTGACTTTCAGCATTTTGTCTCTCTCTCTGGGCATTTCCAACTGACATTTTAACAGGTGCACCTAACTGCTCTGCTGATTAGGGCCCGGCAGTTGGCCCTGGTTGCTTGGCAACCTCCTGCCTGAGGGAGCAGAGGGGGGAGGGGGCTGTTTTCACTCACACAGCTTGTTGTATTAATACTGAATTTGCTGAGCAGTGTCAATAATAATGTATGGTGGCGACGGGGCCAGAGTCAGGCACACTCAAAATTTCTTTAGAAATTTTTCTAGTTATTATTATTATTCTTACGCCCTTTTTTTGACGCGCTACTCCTCCCACAGTTTTTGTCGCACATACACAAAAAGGTGTCAAATCGACCGGCTCGGCCGTGCGACGCAGGCTATGACTTTTCTAAGGGTTTCACCAAACGGTTTTGCCAAAAATCGCCAAAAACCACGCCAAAAAATGAATGGGTGTGTATTGGTAGAATGTTCGCGAGCTACAGTTGGTGACATCATCGCTAGAGGGCAGAGAGAGAGAGAAATTCGTCAAAAAAAAAAATTGTAAACTGCGATTGAGGCCACAAATGTCTCTCTACAGAAATAATTTTATAGCTAGAAATGTAGGAAAATTTGTGGTGGTCGCAGTGATAACACTGCTGAAGCTGTCGGCTTTATAGTTTTGGCGTGAGACACAAAGATGCGGCAGGAACACCAACCCACGGCCGCATCTACGCCCATGTTAACGGGAGAGGAGAAATTTCCAAAAGGAGCAGGGAGCACCTGTTCTTTCTATGACTACCAAGGCCAAGGTTTATACAATTTTCCCCTCAAATATATATGTAAATGATCAGGAAGAGCTCAAGATGCTCACAGTGAAGTCGGTTCAATGATAGGCCAAACGGTTTGGCCACCACACCGTCTTTTTCGACGGGCGGTTTCAGCATTTTCTCTCTCTCTCTCTGGGCATTTCCAACTGACATTATAACAGGTGTACCTAACTGCTCTGCTGATTAGGGCCGGCAGTTGGCCCTGGTTGCTTGGCAACCTCAAGCCTGTCTGAGGGAGGAGAGGGGGGAGGGGCTATCTTAATCAATGACTATCAAGGCTACATTTTTAATGTCGGCCATTTTATCCTTCTCTCTCGCAGACACAAACACACACACACACACAAACATACACACACACACACACACACACAACAAGACTTTCAAAATAAGAGTTCCTTCAAAATAAAAGACTGTAAAACTTTCTCCTTAACTGCCCTCCACAAGCCTGACTGTGATTAACTTGATTGAACTCTCTGTATAATAACAATAACTGTCAATAATACAGTTTGAATGTCGGCCATTTTATCCTTCTCTCTCACAGAGATAAACACAGACAGATAGATGGATAGAGGGAGACACAGACAGACAGACAGACAGACACACACAGACACACAGAAACACACACTAGACAAAATTCTTTCAAAATAAGAGTCCCTTCAAAATAAAAGACTTTGTAAAACTCTCTCCTTAACGGACACAGATTTTGTACTACAGAAATAAAAATTATATCACTAGACATTCTAACAGGTGCACCTAACTGCTCTGCTGATTAGGGCAGTTGGCCCTGGTTGCTTGGCAACCTCAAGCCTGTCTGAAGGAGGAGAGGGGGGAGGGGCTATCTTAATCAATGACTATCAAGGCTACATTTTTAATGTCGGCCATTTTATCCTTCTCTCTCGCAGACACACACACACACACACACACACACACACACACACACACACAACAAGACTTTCAAAATAAGAGTTCCTTCAAAATAAAAGACTGTAAAACTTTCTCCTTAACTGCCCCCCACAAGCCTGACTGTGATTAACTTGATTGAACTCTCTGTATAATAACAATGGCTGTCAATAATACAGTTTGAATGTCGGCCATTTTATCCTTCTCTCTCAGAGATAAACACAGACAGATAGATGGATAGAGGGAGACACAGACAGACAGACAGACACACACAGACACACAGACACACACACACTAGACACAATTCTTTCAAAATAAGAGTCCCTTCAAAATAAAAGGCTTTGGAAAACCCTCTAATTAACAGACAAAACACACACACGCGCATACACACGCTGACAGCTATTTAATGTAGGGCTCGACGGGGCCAGAGTCAGGCACACTCAAAATTTCTTTAGAAATTTTTCTAGTTGGTGTGGGTGCCCAGAGGGCGACCACACTATTGTTATTCAAATCTTTATTGGTGTGGGTGCCCAGAGGGCGACCACACTATTGTTCTTCAAATCTTTATTATTATTTTTCTTCCGTACGTTTTTCGCCGCATAACTACTCCTACAAATTTTGTCCTACAAAAATAAAACTTATATCACTAGATTCAGCTCATTTAGGACATGATGGCTATTACTTTTCACATTTCTACTATTAATAATTTTCAAATTATTCAACTTTTTCTACAATTTTTTGTACCATTTGAAATGCATTGTACTAACTTCAAATCTTTCCACAAACCTTCCACAAACATTCTACCTTTTAAACTACTTCTACTACTACTACAGACTTCATTCAAATTTCAAATTGTACACAAGATCTTAAACTATTAAACTCGTATTTAACTCTTTTTAAAATCTTTTACCGTTTTTAAACTATCAAGGCTCAAAGTTGAGCAGGTTTTTACTCAAATTCTGCGTTTATAATGGGTGTGTATTGGTAGAATGTCCCAGACCTAGAGTGGGTGATGTCATCGCTAGAGGGCAGAGAGAGAGAGAAATTCGTCAAAAAAAAAAATTGTAAACTGCGATTGAGGCCACAAATGTCTCTCTACAGAAATAATTTTATAGCTAGAAATGTATGAAAATTTGTGGTGGTCGCAGTGATAACACTGCTGAAGCTGTCGGCTTTATAGTTTTGGCGTGAGACACAAAGATGCGGCAGCAACACCGATCCACGGCCCCATCTCCTCCCATGTTAACGGGAGAGGAGAAATTTCCAAAAGGAGCAGGGAGCACCTGTTCTTTGTATCACCACGAAGGCCAAAGTTTATCCAATTTTCGCCTGAAAATCTGCCCAGACATGGTCCACGAGACGAGCTTACTGATGGTACTTTCGGATTTTGGTTTGTGGCACACCTTATGGCATTTTTTGCCACCTCTTCGAGGGAGTTCATTTGAAGATTTTCTCTGTGTGTCTCTCTGGGCATTGCCAACTGACATTCTAACAGGTGCACCTAACTGCTCTGCTGATTAGGGCAGTTGGCCCTGGTTGCTTGGCAACCTCAAGCCTGTCTGAAGGAGGAGAGGGGGGAGGGGCTATCTTAATCAATGACTATCAAGGCTACATTTTTAATGTCGGCCATTTTATCCTTCTCTCTCGCAGACACACACACACACACACACACACACACACAGACAAGACAAAAGGCTTTCAAAATAAGAGTCCCTTCAAAATAAAAGACTTTGAAAAACTCTCTTTGACAGACAGACAGACAGACAGATCAAAGGCTTTCAAAATAAGAGTCCCTTCAAAATAAGAGTCCCTTCAAAATAAAAGACTTTGTAAAACTCTCTCCTTAACGGACACAGATTTTGTACTACAGAAATAAAAATTATATCACTAGATTCAGCTCATTTAGGACATTACTACAATTATTTTAGTAATTTCTACTATTCATATTTTACATATTCAACTTTTTCTACAATTTTATCCCATTTAAATAAATTGTACAAACTTCAAATCTTTCTACAAACCTTCAACAAATATTTATACTATACATCCTTATACCATTCTACTTTTTCAGCTACTTTGTTATACCAGTCTACTTTTTTCAGCTAATTTCACACTTTCTTATACTATTGTACTTTTTTTCAGCTAATTTCACACTTCCTTATGCTATTCTACTTTTTTCAGCTAATTTCACACTTTCTTATACTATTGTACTTTTTTCAGCTAATTTCACACTTTCTTATACTATTCTACTTTTTTCAGCTAATTTCACACTTTCTTATACTATTGTACTTTTTTCAGCTAATTTCACACTTCCCTTATGCTATTCTACTTTTTTCATCTAATTTCACACTTTCTTATACTATTCTACTTTTTTCAGCTAATTTCACACTTTCTTATACCATTCTAATTTTTTTCAGCTAATTTCACACTTTGTTATATTATTGTACTTTTTCAGCTAATTTTACACTTTGTTATACCATTCTACTTTTTTCAGCTAATTTCACACTTTATTATATTATTGTACTTTTTTCAGCTAATTTTACACTTTGTTATACCATTCTACTTTTTTCAGCTAATTTCACAATTTTAAGATATATCTTTTATGGCCTTTTCAAGCTTTATTTTATAGAGACAGCTGAAGAGTGACAGAAATGTGGGGAGAGAGAGACGGGGAAATGACATGCAGCAACGGGCAGCAACGGGCAGCAACGGGCGGCAGAGGGCACCCACACCGCACTTTCCGCAGGAAATGCAGTTTTCTAGTTATTATTATTTTTCTTCCGTACGTTTTTCGCCGCATAACTACTCCTACAAATTTTGTCCTACAAAAATAAAACTTATATCACTAGATTCAGCTCATTTAGGACATGATGGCTATTACTTTTCACATTTCTACTATTAATATTTTACAAATTATTCAACTTTTTCTACAAAAATTTTACCATTTGAAATGCATTGTACAAACTTCAAATCTTTCTACAAACCTTCTACAAACATTCTACTTTTTAAACTACTTCTACTACTACTACAGACTTCATTCAAATTACAAATTGTACACAAGATCTTAAACTATTAAACTCGTATTTAACTCTTTTTAAAATCTTTTACCGTTTTTAAACTATCAAGGCTCAAATTTGAGCAGGTTTTTACTCAAATTCTGCGTTTATAATGGGTGTGTATTGGTGGAATGTCGCAGACCTAGAGTTGGTGATGTCATCGCTAGAGGGCAGAGAGAGAGAGAAATTCGTCAAAAAAAAAAATTGTAAACTGCGCTCCAGGCCACAAATGTCTCTCTACAGAAATAATTTATAGCTAGAAACGTAGGAAAATTTGTGGTGGTCGCAGTAATAACACTGCTGAAGCTGTCGGCTTTATAGTTTTGGCGTGAGACACAAAGATGCGGCAGCAACACCAACCCACGGCCGCATCTACTCCCATGTTAACGGGAGAGGAGAAATTTCCAAAAGGGAGCAGGGAGCACCTGTTCTTTCTATGACTACCAAGGCCAAAGTTTATACAATTTTCACCTAAAATATATATGTAGATGATCAGGAAGAGCTCAGGATGCTCACAGTGAAGTCGGTTCAATGATAGGCCAAACGGTTTGGCCACCACACCGTCTTGTTCGACGGGCGGTTTCAGCATTTTCTCTCTCTCTCTCTGGGCATTTCCAACTGACATTCTAACAGGTGCACCTAACTGCTCTGGGCAGTTGGCCCTGGTTGCTTGGCAACCTCAAGCCTGTCTGAGGGAGGAGAGGGGGGAGGGGCTATTTTCACTGTCTTTTATATAATCAATGACTATCAAGGCTACATTTTTAATGTCGGCCATTTTATCCTTCTCTCTCGCAGACACAGACAGACAGAAAGACAGACAGACACCCCCACACACATAATCAGACACACACAGAAAACACACACACACACATACTCAGACATACACACAGAGACAAGACAAAAGGCTTTCAAAATAAGAGTACCTTCAAAATATTTATACTATACTTTCTTATACCATTCTACTTTTTTCAGCTAATTTCACACTTCCTTATGCTATTCTACTTTTTTCAGCTAATTTCACACTTTGTTATACCATTCTACTTTTTTCAGCTAATTTCACACTTTGTTACACCATTCTACTTTTTTCAGCTGATTTCACACTTTGTTACACCATTCTACTTTTTTCAGCTAATTTCACACTTTCTAATACTATTCTACTTTTTTCAGCTAATTTCACACTTTGTTACACCATTCTACTTTTTTCAGCTCATTTCACACTTTCTTATACTATTCTACTTTTTTCAGCTGATTTCACACTTTGTCATACTATTGTACTTTTTTCAGCTAATTTCACACTTTGTTATACCATTCTACTTTTTTCAGCTAATTTCACACTTTCTTATACTATTCTACTTTTTCAGCTAATTTCACACTTTGTTATACCATTCCACTTTTTTCAGCTAATTTCACACTTTCTTATACCATTCTACTCTTTTCAGCTCATTTCACATTTTTAAGATATATCTTTTATGGCCTTTTCAAGCTTTATAGTATAGAGACAGCTGAAGAGTGACAAGAATGTGGGGAGAGAGAGAAGGGGGAATGACATGCAGCGACGGGCGGCAGAGGGCACCCACACCGCACTTTCCGCAGGAAATGCAGTTTTCTAGTTATTGGTGTGGGTGCCCAGAGGGCGACCACACTATTGTTCTTCAAATCTTTATTATTATTTTTCTTCCGTACGTTTTTCGCCGCATAACTACTCCTACAAATTTTGTCCTACAAAAATAAAACTTATATCACTAGATTCAGCTCATTTAGGACATGATGGCTATTACTTTTCACATTTCTACTATTAATAATTTTCAAATTATTCAACTTTTTCTACAATTTTTTGTACCATTTGAAATGCATTGTACTAACTTCAAATCTTTCTACAAACCTTCCACAAACATTCTACCTTTTAAACTACTTCTACTACTACTACAGACTTCATTCAAATTTCAAATTGTACACAAGATCTTAAACTATTAAACTCGTATTTAACTCTTTTTAAAATCTTTTACCGTTTTTAAACTATCAAGGCTCAAAGTTGAGCAGGTTTTTACTCAAATTCTGCGTTTATAATGGGTGTGTATTGGTAGAATGTCCCAGACCTAGAGTGGGTGATGTCATCGCTAGAGGGCAGAGAGAGAGAAAATTCGTCAAAAAAAAAAATTGTAAACTGCGATTGAGGCCACAAATGTCTCTCTACAGAAATAATTTTATAGCTAGAAATGTATGAAAATTTGTGGTGGTCGCAGTGATAACACTGCTGAAGCTGTCGGCTTTATAGTTTTGGCGTGAGACACAAAGATGCGGCAGCAACACCAACCCACGGCCGCATCTACGCCCATGTTAACGGGAGAGGAGAAATTTCCAAAAGGAGCAGGGAGCACCTGTTCTTTCTATGACTCCCGAGGCCAAGGTTTATACAATTTTCGCCTCAAATATGTATGTAAATGATCAGGAAGAGCTCAAGATGCTCACAGTGAAGTCGGTTCAATGATAGGCCAAACGGTTTGGCCACCACACCGTCTTTTTCGACGGGCGGTTTCAGCATTTTCTCTCTCTCTCTCTGGGCATTTCCAACTGACATTCTAACAGGTGCACCTAACTGCTCTGGGCAGTTGGCCCTGGTTGCTTGGCAACCTCAAGCCTGTCTGAGGGAGGAGAGGGGGGAGGGGCTATTTTCACTGTCTTTTATATAATTAATGACTATCAAGGCCACATTTTTAATGTCGGCCATTTTATCCTTCTCTCTCGCAGACACAGACAGACAGAAAGACAGACAGACACCCCCACACACATACTCAGACACACACACAAACACACACACACACATACTCAGACACACACAGAAAACACACACACACACATACTCAGACAGACACACAGAGACAAGACAAAAGGCTTTCAAAATAAGAGTACCTTCAAAATATTTATACTATACTTTCTTATACCATTCTACTTTTTTCAGCTAATTTCACACTTTCTTATGCCATTCTACTTTTTTCAGCTAATTTCACACTTTCTTATACCATTCTACTTTTTTCAGCTCATTTCACACTTTCTTATGCTATTCTACTTTTTTTCAGCTAATTTCACACTTCCTTATACTATTCTACTTTTTTCAGCTAATTTCACACTTTCTTATGCTATTCTACTTTTTTCAGCTAATTTCACACTTCCTTATGCTATTCTACTTCTTTCAGCTAATTTCACACTTTCTTATGCTATTCTACTTTTTTCAGCTAATTTCACACTTCCTTATGCTATTCTACTAGAATAGAGAGAGACGGGGGAATGACATGCAGCAACGGGCGGCAGAGGGCACCCACACCGCACTTTCCGCAGGAAATGCAGTTTTCTAGTTGGTGTGGGTGCCCAAAGGGCGACCACACTATTGTTCTTCAAATCTTTATTATTATTTTTCTTCCGTACGTTTTTCGCCGCATAACTACTCCTACAAATTTTGTCCTACAAAAATAAAACTTATATCACTAGATTCAGCTCATTTAGGACATGATGGCTATTACTTTTCACATTTCTACTATTAATAATTTTCAAATTATTCAACTTTTTCTACAATTTTTTGTACCATTTGAAATGCATTGTACTAACTTCAAATCTTTCTACAAACCTTCCACAAACATTCTACCTTTTAAACTACTTCTACTACTACTACAGACTTTATTCAAATTTCAAATTGTACACAAGATCTTAAACTATTAAACTCGTATTTAACTCTTTTTAAAATCTTTTACCGTTTTTAAACTATCAAGGCTCAAAGTTGAGCAGGTTTTTACTCAAATTCTGCGTTTATAATGGGTGTGTATTGGTAGAATGTCCCAGACCTAGAGTGGGTGATGTCATCGCTAGAGGGCAGAGAGAGAGAGAATTCGTCAAAAAAAAAAAATTGTAAACTGCGATTGAGGCCACAAATGTCTCTCTACAGAAATAATTTTATAGCTAGAAATGTAGGAAAATTTGTGGTGGTCGCAGTGATAACACTGCTGAAGCTGTCGGCTTTATAGTTTTGGCGTGAGACACAAAGATGCGGCAGCAACACCGATCCACGGCCCCATCTCCTCCCATGTTAACGGGAGAGGAGAAATTTCCAAAAGGAGCAGGGAGCACCTGTTCTTTGTATCACCACAAAGGCCAAAGTTTATCCAATTTTCGCCTGAAAATCTGCCCAGACATGGTCCACGAGACGAGCTTACTGATGGTACTTTCGGATTTTGGTTTGTGGCACACCTTATGGCATTTTTTGCCACCTCTTCGAGGGAGTTCATTTGAAGATTTTCTCTGTGTGTCTCTCTGGGCATTGCCAACTGACATTCTAACAGGTGCACCTAACTGCTCTGCTGATTAGGGCAGTTGGCCCTGGTTGCTTGGCAACCTCAAGCCTGTCTGAAGGAGGAGAGGGGGGAGGGGCTATCTTAATCAATGACTATCAAGGCTACATTTTTAATGTCGGCCATTTTATCCTTCTCTCTCGCAGACACACACACACACACACACACACACACACACACACACAGACAAGACAAAAGGCTTTCAAAATAAGAGTCCCTTCAAAATAAAAGACTTTGAAAAACTCTCTTTGACAGACAGACAGACAGATCAAAGGCTTTCAAAATAAGAGTCCCTTCAAAATAAGAGTCCCTTCAAAATAAAAGACTTTGTAAAACTCTCTCCTTAACGGACACAGATTTTGTACTACAGAAATAAAAATTATATCACTAGATTCAGCTCATTTAGGACATTACTACAATTATTTTAGTAATTTCTACTATTCATATTTTACATATTCAACTTTTTCTACAATTTTATCCCATTTAAATAAATTGTACAAACTTCAAATCTTTCTACAAACCTTCAACAAATATTTATACTATACATCCTTATACCATTCTACTTTTTCAGCTACTTTGTTATACCAGTCTACTTTTTTCAGCTAATTTTACACTTTCTTATACCATTCTACTTTTTTCAGCTAATTTCACATTTTGTTATACCATTCTACTTTTTTCAGCTAATTTCACACTTTCTTATACTATTCTACTTTTTTCAGCTAATTTCACACTTTCTTATACTATTGTACTTTTTTCAGCTAATTTCACACTTCCTTTTGCTATTCTACTTTTTTCAGCTAATTTCACACTTTCTTATACTATTGTACTTTTTTTCAGCTAATTTCGCACTTTCTTATACTATTCTACTTTTTTCAGCTAATTTCACACTTTCTTATACTATTGTACTTTTTTTCAGCTAATTTCACACTTCCTTATGCTATTCTACTTTTTTCAGCTAATTTCACACTTTCTTATACTATTCTACTTTTTTCAGCTAATTTCACACTTTCTTATACCATTCTACTTTTTTTCAGCTAATTTCACACTTTCTTATACTATTCTACTTTTTTCAGCTAATTTCACACTTTCTTATACCATTCTACTTTTTTTCAGCTAATTTCACACTTTGTTATATTATTGTACTTTTTCAGCTAATTTTACACTTTGTTATACCATTCTACTTTTTTCAGCTAATTTCACAATTTTAAGATATATCTTTTATGGCCTTTTCAAGCTTTATAGTATAGAGACAGCTGAAGAGTGACAGAAATGTGGGGAGAGAGAGACGGGGAAATGACATGCAGCAACGGGCAGCAACGGGCAGCAACGGGCGGCAGAGGGCACCCACACCGCACTTTCCGCAGGAAATGCAGTTTTCTAGTTATTATTTTTCTTCCGTACGTTTTTCGCCGCATAACTACTCCTACAAATTTTGTCCTACAAAAATAAAACTTATATCACTAGATTCAGCTCATTTAGGACATGATGGCTATTACTTTTCACATTTCTACTATTAATATTTTACAAATTATTCAACTTTTTCTACAAAAATTTTACCATTTGAAATGCATTGTACAAACTTGAAATCTTTCTACAAACCTTCTACAAACATTCTACCTTTTAAACTACTTCTACTACTACTACAGACTTCATTCAAATTTCAAATTGTACACAAGATCTTAAACTATTAAACTCGTATTTAACTCTTTTTAAAATCTTTTACCGTTTTTAAACTATCAAGGCTCAAAGTTGAGCAGGTTTTTACTCAAATTCTGCGTTTATAATGGGTGTGTATTGGTAGAATGTCCCAGACCTAGAGTGCGTGATGTCATCGCTAGAGGCCAGAGGGAGAGAGAAATTTGTCAAAAAAAAAAATTTGTAAACTGCGATTGAGGCCACAAATGTCTCTCTACAGAAATAATTTTATAGCTAGAAATGTAGGAAAATTTGTGGTGGTCGCAGTGATAACACTGCTGAAGCTGTCGGCTTTATAGTTTTGGCGTGAGACACAAAGATGCGGCAGCAACACCAACCCACGGCCGCATCTACGCCCATGTTAACGGGAGAGGAGAAATTTCCAAAAGGAGCAGGGAGCACCTGTTCTTTCTATGACTCCCGAGGCCAAAGTTTATACAATTTTCGCCTCAAATATATATGTAAATGATCAGGAAGAGCTCAAGATGCTCACAGTGAAGTCGGTTCAATGATAGGCCAAACGGTTTGGCCACCACACCGTCTTTTTCGACGGGCGGTTTCAGCATTTTCTCTCTCTCTCTCTGGGCATTTCCAACTGACATTCTAACAGGTGCACCTAACTGCTCTGGGCAGTTGGCCCTGGTTGCTTGGCAACCTCAAGCCTGTCTGAGGGAGGAGAGGGGGGAGGGGCTATTTTCACTGTCTTTTATATAATTAATGACTATCAAGGCCACATTTTTAATGTCGGCCATTTTATCCTTCTCTCTCGCAGACACAGACAGACAGAAAGACAGACAGACACCCCCACACACATACTCAGACACACACAGAAAACACACACACACACATACTCAGACACACACAGAAAACACACACACACACATACTCAGACAGACACACAGAGACAAGACAAAAGGCTTTCAAAATAAGAGTACCTTCAAAATATTTATACTATACTTTCTTATACCATTCTACTTTTTTCAGCTAATTTCACACTTCCTTATGCTATTCTACTTTTTTCAGCTAATTTCACACTTTCTTATGCTATTCTACTTTTTTCAGCTAATTTCACACTTTCTTATGCTATTCTACTTTTTTCAGCTAATTTCACACTTCCTTATGCTATTCTACTTTTTTCAGCTAATTTCACACTTTGTTATGCCATTCTACTTTTTTCAGCTAATTTCACACTTCCTTATGCTATTCTACTTTTTTCAGCTAATTTCACACTTCCTTATGCCATTCTACTTTTTTCAGCTAATTTCACACTTTCTTATGCCATTCTACTTTTTTCAGCTAATTTCACACTTCCTTATGCTATTCTACTTTTTTCAGCTAATTTCACACTTTCTTATGCTATTCTACTTTTTTCAGCTAATTTCACACTTCCTTATGCTATTCTACTTTTTTCAGCTAATTTCACACTTTGTTATAATATTCTACTCTTTTCAGCTCATTTCACATTTTTAAGATATATGTTTTATGGCCTTTTCAAGCTTTATAGTATAGAGAAAGCTGAAGAGTGACAGAAATGTGGAGAGAGAGAGACGGGGGAATGACATGTAGCAACGGGCGGCAGAGGGCACCCACACCGCACTTTCCGCAGGAAATGCAGTTTTCTAGTTCTTATATTTCTTCCGTATGTTTTTTCGGTTCGCTTCTCCTCCCAGAGTTTTGGTCGCACATAAACAAAAGTGGTATCAAAACGTGCGGCTCGATCGGGAATGGTGTGCTATGACTTTTCTAAGGGTTTCGGCAAACGGTTTTGCCAAAAATCGCCAAAAACCACGCCAAAAAATGAATGGGTGTGTATTGGTAGAATGTTTGCGAGCTACAGTTGGTGACATCATCGCTAGAGGGCAGAGGGAGAGAGAAATTCGTCGAAAAATAAATTTGTAAAGTGCGATTGAGGACACAAATGTCATTCCACAGAATTAATTTTTTCACTAGAAACGTAGGAAAATTTGTGGTAGTCGCAGTGATAACACTGCTGAAGCTGTCAGCTTTATAGTTTTGGCGTCACGCGCAAAGATGCGGCAGCAACACCCATCCACAGCCCCATAGACTGCCATGTTAAAAAAGCGGGAAAATTTCTGGAGGAGAGCAGAAGTAACCTTTCTTTGAATCGCTCGTAGAGGGCACAATTCTTCATGTTATAACACAAAACAGTAATGTAGACGTTCAGGAAGGGCTGACGATGCTCAAAATGAAGTCGGTTCAATGATAGGCCAAATGGTTTGGTCAGGAGTCCTTTCTGTTCGAGGGGTGACTTTCAGCATTTTGTCTCTCTCTCTGGGCATTTCCAACTGACATTTTAACAGGTGCACCTAACTGCTCTGCTGATTAGGGCCCGGCAGTTGGCCCTGGTTGCTTGGCAACCTCCTGCCTGAGGGAGCAGAGGGGGGAGGGGCTGTTTTCACTCACACAGCTTGTTGTATTAATACTGAATTTGCTGAGCAGTGTCAATAATAATGTATGGTGGCGACGGGGCCAGAGTCAGGCACACTCAAAATTTCTTTAGAAATTTTTCTAGTTTATAGGTTATTATGCAATTATTTTAATGGTTCACCCCAACTTGAGGTTAGATTGGGCTGTTTAAGTCCCAAATTAGCTTGACACCCCTGGGCTAGATGAAAGGTCAGAGCATCAACAAAGTTATTACAATTCATCCTGTGAGTGACATGAAAGTATGTATCAAATCTATTGGTAATCCATCTTACAGTTGTGGAGACATTTACTAAAAAAACATCAATCAATCAATCAAACTTTATTTGTATAGCACTTTTCATACACAGCAAAATGTAACACAAAGTGCTTCACATAAAAACATAAAAAACATAAAACATAAAAAACAAGCAAATACCCTCCGCCCATCCCCAACACCCACAGCCCAACCCCAATTCTCCACCCCTGACCCTCCCTCCTACCCATCCCATTATGAACAGAGCACAAACTGAGGAAGCGCCATCTCATCGTCAAGCAGTGAGGAAACACTGGAGGCAGGTTAGAAATGAATTAGGTAAAAATAAATAAAATAGAATAATATAAAACAAAAATAATAATAAATAATAATAAGTAAAGTAAATAAATACATAATTAGAAAGTAAAGTATAATGCAATATATAGATTAAATAATTAAATAACTTAAATAAGGGAAAAGATATATATAAAAATAGACAAATAAACAATAGCAAATAAAGAAATAAATAAATAAAAGAGAAAATATTGTAACATTAAAATGCATGAGTAGAAAAATATTTAAAAATGGTTCAAGTAAAAGCCAAATTAAAAAGATAGGTCTTAAGTTTGCTCTTAAAAACATGACCATTCTCTGATGCCCTCAGGTCTTCAGGGAGGCTGTTCCACAGACGTGGACCACAGTGAGAAAATGATGCCTCACCGTGGGTCTTTGTTCTGACTTTTGGTATTATTAAAAGGCCACTCCCAGAAGACCTGAGGGTCCTCGAGGGTTCATAAGGTAAAAGTAAATCAGATAAATATGGTGGACTAAGACCATTAAGAGATTTATAAACCAGTAAAAGAATCTTAAAATCGATTCTGAAGCGCACAGGCAGCCAATGCAGAGACTTTAAAATAGGTGTAATGTGTGCTCTCTTTCTGGTCTTCGTCAACAGACGAGCAGCGGAATTTTGTAATAACTGTAATTGATCTAATTTTTTGTTAGGCAGACCAGAAAGTAGAGCATTACAATAATCAATTCTGCAAGTAATAAAAGCATGCATTAATGTCTCTGTATTGGCTTGAGAAAGAAATGGTCGTAGTTTGGCAATGTTCTTCAGATGATAAAAGGCAGTTTTAGTAATATTTTTAATATGGGGCTCAAAGCTAAGATCGCAATCAATGATAACTCCCAAGTTTTTCACTTGTTGACAAGGGTTTAAATTCAGTGCTTGGAGTTTCATAGTTAGTTTCTCTCTCTGTGCTTCAGTACCGATAATTAAAAAATCCTCTGCCATCCATAGTTTTATGTCTAAAATACAGTTAATAAGGGCATCTATTGGCCCTGAGTCATCAGGAGACGCGGCAATGTAAAGCTGTGCGTCATCAGCATAGCTATGAAAATTAATGCCGTGTCTCCTGATGACATCCCCAAGCGGCAGCATGTAGAGGTTAAAAAGAGTAGGTCCTAAAATTGAGCCTTGGGGAACACCACAATTCATTTTATAACTATTTGATGAACAGTCACCTATACTTACAAAAAATTCTCTGTCATTGAGGTAAGATTTGAACCAGTTAAAAACAGTACCAGAAATGCCAATCAAATTATGAAGTCTACCTAAAATAATTGAATGATCTACTGTATCAAAGGCTGCAGTTAAATCAAGTAACACTAAGATACAGGGTTTTTTCACATCCATATTGCATCTGAGATCATTTACAACCTTCACTAGTGCTGTCTCAGTGCTGTGATTGGCCCTAAAACCAGATTGAAACTTTTCAAAAATGTGATTGGAGTTAATAAAATCGTTTAACTGATTAAAAACAAGCTTCTCTAAAATTTTGCTTAAAAATGGCAGGTTTGATAATGGTCTGTAATTACTAATAACTGAGGAATCTAGATTGTTTCTCTTCAGAAGAGGTTTAACTATGGCGGTCTTTAGGCTAGTAGGAAAAGTACCAATCTGAAGAGAATAATTGACAATTGTGAGCAACTGTTCTTCTAAAACACCATAAACTGTTTTTAAAATAATTTCCCCTCGGGGATCAATAAAGTAATAAAGTAAAGTAAGTAAGTAAAGTAAAAAGGAGGTGGGAATCGGATCTAAAATACATGTTGAAGTTTTTAGCTGGGATATAACCTTACCAAGCATTTCAGCATCAACCAGGACAAATTTCTCCAGTGTTTCCTCACATAAAAGCAAAGATTCTTGGGCGTTCTTATTCGTAGGCTGAAATTGACATAAATCCAATCTAATGGTGTCTATTTTGTTTCTGAAGTGGACTGCAAATTCCTCACATCTGATGTTTGTAGACAAAGTGCTCGGCCTCATAAAAACAGGATTGGTTAAACGATCAATAGTTGAAAAAAGGATTTTGGTGTTATTGTGGTCCGGAGATGAAGGTCCGCACTCTTGCTTCTTTTAAAATGTTAAGGAGCTGGATAAAATCATGCTTTAAAATTTCCGACTGCTGCCGCGGAATATCATTCGTGCCCACATGGACTACCATGGTGTTCACCGACGGATGAGCTTCCAGCACATTACGTACTTTTTCAGTGATGTCGTTGACGGTGGCACCGGGAAAACAGAGGGTTTTACCGGACTTTGTTTTGACGTGTCTGATGATGGAGTCCCCGATGATGATCGTCGTGGGACCAGACCGAGGACCCGAGCCGCCGACAGGTGGAATTCCAGGGCTCCCTTCGGACCGAGAGTCTCCGGCGCTGAGTGAACGACAGGGCTGCGGCCTTACGGAGAGTGGTGGGCCGGACAGGTGGTCTGGAGCCTGCCGGGATGGCACAGCCTGTGGAGGAGACGGGCCGCTTGCGTCTCGGGCTGCAGTGAGGGGATCCCGTGAGCGGCGGAAATTCTTTATCATCCAGCACAGTGAACCTGTTGTGTAGACAGAGGTCCGGGGCAGGTGGAGAGGATGGAGGTGACTCACAACCCCCTTTTCCCTGATGAAGAGGGTGAAAGGAGAGTCTTCCTCTTTTCTTGGTGTTGCCGACCACAACCCAGGGCTGATGCGCCGCCGTGTGTGAGGGAGTGGAGCAGACCGGGGCCTTTGGCTTAGCCCCGCGCCGGAGCCACGAGCCCTCAGGGATAGCGTCTGGAGCAGGAGCAGGAGCAGGAACCGGAGGAGCGGCCGGGGCCGCTACAGCAGGTGGAGTGGAGGTTGCGGCCGGAGAAGAGTCGGCATCTGGGTGGTAGGGAGCAGTAGTGGCCAGCTCCCCAGGACTGTTAGCAGACGCCTGCGCAGGGCCAAAAATAATTGTGTCCAAGTGCCTCTCGGCCTCCTGGATTTTGTATAGGGTGGCAATTCTTTGCTCCAGCACCGAAATCTTCTGGCTGAGAATGACACAGCTCTTGCAGCCTGATGGTGAGGTAAGCAAAGTCATGGCTTCTCGAGCCTGTGCTCAGCTGGTTTCTTCTCGGTGTTAGCTGTTTTTGGTAATATATGCTTAAAATGAATAATCTAAAAGGTGTACTTTTAAAAGAGCGTTTAAAAACTCGATTAAAAGTTTCTTTAAAAAGAGAGCTTCTGGCGGGCAAAAACAAAACGCCGACACATGCGCAGTCATGTAGATGACGTCAAATGTCTACTGTCAAATGTCTACCTGCTAGTGGTGCTAGATGAAAAGTTAGGTGATCACCAAAGTGACTTTGAATGTACAGAATTTCTTCCAACCTTCATCCTCCTTTAAACGTCCAAATTACCTCCTTTAACCCTGACAGAGTTATCTGTATCTGTCTGTATCAATACACAGTAAGTTCACATACAGTAATAATCCACAATCAATAACCAATGTCCTGTTTCCCCCTAATTCCAGTCAACAAGCCTGAAACAACTCACCTGGACGTTGAACAAGAGCAAAGCATAAAGAGCTCAGAATCAGAGCTTCTCTCACCACACACAGGCCATCAGAAGGGAGGTGAGGAGGAGGAAGGAGGAGAAGAAGAGACGTACGAGGAAGGACAGGAAGTAGAAGTGGAGGAGGAGGAGGAGGAGGAGGAGCCGTGTGAGGAGACGCCAGAAGAGGAGGAGGTGAAGGTGGAGTGGCCAACAGGAGTCCCCCAGGCTTCAGACAAAGACCTGGCCAAGCTGTCTCACACAGAGGGGGTAAGAATACACTTTGTGTCTGTTGATTTATGTCTGCTTTTATACTTGATATTTATTATTATTAGTGGAGATGAAGTAATAACTAAAAAGCATTTTGGTGAAACAGAATGCAATGTGGGTATGAGATGGACGTATAGAGCTGCTGATGAATACGGAAGGGTGTAAATATCTTTTCCCACCCTGTATATCTCTCTTGATCTTTCTCTTCTTTCCTTCCTGCCTTCTTTCCTTTCTCCTCACCATTCATGCATCATCTCCTGCATGCATCTATCCTTCCTTCCTTCCTTCCTTCCTTCCTTTCTTCCCTCCTTCCTTCCTTCCTCTCATTGATCTCCTCTGCTTTTACCGTCTGTTATACTTTCCGTCCGCAGAAAGAAAGACTGTATTTGTTCAAGTTTTACTCTCACAACCTGGCTCAAACGGCAGTGACAAAGAAGGGAAGCCACACAGAGTCTACTAATAATAAGATGAATTTAATTAAACAAACAATGTGAATGATGCAGGATATGAAAGTGAAACAAATACAAACAAAAGATCAGTCCAGTGGGCAGCCAGGAGAGAGAGCGAGAAGTGAGGCCAAGGCCTGCTTTTATGGCCTTCCACTACAGCCTCCTCAGGTGTGCTGCATCTGCTGATAGACTGCTCCACCTCCCAGGCTCTCTCAAGCTCCACCTCCCAGGCTCCTGCAACCAGAGTGACAAGCCTCCCAGCCCACAACCCTAGAGGCCGTCACACACAGCTCTTTGTCTTTAGTGGGATACGCCCATGAATGATCTCTGTGGTCCCTTGGTGAGATCATCGCCATCTACTCTATGTTCAAAAACCTCCACCCATGTTCACTGGTGTGGCCTGACACTTGGGATTGTCTGCCCTGCCAAATGGGTTAGATTACTGAGCCAGGGCCTGAGCCAAGACATCATGTTCTGGCTCAAACACTGCTGAAAGGGCTGGGTGGGGAGGTGGCTGGTTCTTCCTAGAGGTGGAGATTAAAACAGAGCTATTCCAAACAAGCAGTACAGGCTGAAGGCGTAGCATTGATGGGGTCAGGATCATGGTAGTTATGTAATCCAGTGGAGGTTTAGTGGAGGGTGGGACTCCTTTATTTTGCAATGACAACAATGGAGTCACAATTTTATGAGGCTTTTTAACCAAGCAAGTTTCTTCTCCTTTACAGTCACTGTATAAAAAACACAATTTGTGTCACTAGACAGCCAATTCAGAAAATACAGCAACGCTGAAAGCTGGAATAAATGAATGCCAGTTGGCCAGAATAGCAATAAAAATAAACACAATTTTATGACAAACCTCTGTTCAAAAACATAACTTTCATTTTTGACAAGATTTTGGCTTGTAGTGGTGGTGATACATGGACATAAAGCAAGCCAATTAGTAGAGGCTAGTAGAGCCAATGGCTTGTGGCAGATATATAGCATTATCAGCATATATTTTGATGTTAAGTAAGCAATTTAAAAATGTATCAAGTCTGTCCTCCCATCAACTCAGTACATATCTTGACCATCCTTCTTTAAGAGATCATTTTATTTATGTAAAAATAATTCATTTTTGTCCTCAACTCACGGGTATCCACATATCCAGTACCCAGTATCATCACTATAGCAATTAGTCCTGTATTTCCTATCCTGGCATTCCTGACAGATACATGTGAAGCCACAGTGTCTCTCTCTCAAAAACAAGCCATTTAGTCTGATAGCTCGTTGCTCATTCAGTCCTCAGCAGGTCACTGTTTTGACCAGCTGAACAAAACTGAGCAGCGGGCAGCAGCATTAGTTTATGGGCTGTATAATAGATCACTTTGTTGACAGTGAGACATGTGAGAAGGCCACACTGTGTCCTTTCAAACACAGTGGAATGAAGTCTTAGAACACAATAAAGCATTAGAAATATTTGAAAGACACGTCCTTCTGTTGTGGATGAGTCATTTTTTAGGATGTTTTGTGGCTTTGGGCATTTTTAGTTCAGTTCGGTTTGCTGCATATCTGGCATGCCACCTGCTGGCTGAGAGATTGCTTAACAACATGCTGTGTGTATTTGCCAGCTTCCTGTAAATGTGGCTTGATATTGCATTAGATTTTTAGCCATGCTAGCAGCATGGCTTTAGGGATGACAATGTCGGTCTGTCAGTTGATCCACCACATTGGTCCAGAATGAAATATCTTAACAACTACTTGATGGATTGAGATTCGAACAGACATTCATGATCCCCAGAGGATGAATCATAAAGATCCTCTGACTTAGTGTCAGCCCTCTAGTGCCAGTGGCAGGTTGAAAATAATATCTCAACAATGTTTTTTTTTTTTTTACAAATATCTATGATACCCAGAGGATGAACCCTAATGACTTTGATAATTTTC
This sequence comes from Argyrosomus regius, assembly GCA_946959425.1. Taxonomy (NCBI): domain Eukaryota; kingdom Metazoa; phylum Chordata; class Actinopteri; family Sciaenidae; genus Argyrosomus; species Argyrosomus regius. Next base: position 117,829 of record CAMPSB010000272.1, on the reverse strand, counting down.
TGACTTTACCAGCAAGTCAGAAAATTCACCTTATCTGTGAAATATCTCAATATTAACATGACTTCTAGGAAATTTTGTACAGACATCTGCATATTTTTGTGATCCCTTCTAGCGCCACCATGAGGTCTACATTAATAATTTTCAGTGAAATGGCTCAACTACAATTGGATGAATTGCCATGATATTTGGTTCAGTCATGATGACTTTTCCTCTAGCGCCATGACCAGATTCTATACAAACGACATTTCCATCATCCCCAGCTAGACTTAGCATTAAATGTTACAATGCTAACATGCTAAGCTAAACGGTGAATATGATAAACATCATGCATCAACATGGTAGCATTGTGAGCATGTTAGCATTTAGCTAAAATGACTGCTGTGCCAAACAACAGCGTCACAGTTCAGTTTGTGTTAAGTGCAAATTAACAAATGTTAGCATGCTAACACCCTAAACTAAAATGTGTTTAGCTCAAATTCCTGCTGTGTAAGAACAGCCTCTCTGAGCTGCTATAATGGCAGCTCTTGACATGGTTGTTTCTTCCAACCTAATTTCTTACACTTACATAGAGATTTCCAAAATTTGAAGGAACAGCACTGAATCAAAACGATATTTTCGATGTTTTAAAAAATAAATTACACTAAAAAATATTACTTTTGTGTGACACTTTTTCATCAGTGGCAGGAGCTGCACCATAGGAAATTAATATGAAATGCTGTGAAATAAAATAAAATAACCATAAAATCTGCCTTGGATGCTGTCCCATTCACCTTTATACTTTCTTTTTAGTTCTCACATGGTTTATATCTGGACTTTGGAAAAATGTTTCTGCTCACACTCACAATTATTACTTATTCTTACAGTTTCAAAAAAAAAAAAAAAATGCACTATTCCTCTTTAATATCACAATTTCTACAGTGGTAACTCCAGAAAATTCAGAATTGACCAGAGCTTGATTTGAGCACCAGAATGTACCCTTAAAAGTCAAACATGATACTAATGTATATTTACAGATTTGACAGACTGCAATATTTAGCAAACAGCTGACCCACTGACCTCAGTAAATAACTGACCTATAAATTATGGCAGCAGATGAGGCAGACAGCTGTAAAGATGGCTCTACTTCAGTAGTCAGCATATGACCGTGCTGTGTGGTTTGTTTAGAGATTATGATCGGGTCAAAAGACTTTCATTAGGCCGAGAGGTGTTTTTTAAACTGTCCTGCTAGAATTATATTTCTGACTGTACAGTGTAACTGAAGTTTAAACAACAGTCAGAAATACATCCCTGTAACTTTAGTCTCTCCAACTAAAACACATTAATCAGGCTTGCTGTGTCTCTGAAACACAGAAAGTCATTTGTGGTTCTGTGTTTTTACACCTGTGCTTCTGCAGCTCTGTGTTTACTTGCCTCAGCCAGGATTCTGTGGCTTGGCTCCAATCCATCTAAAATGCTGCTGGTTGTCTGTTGACTAATACCAAAGATAAAGCAGGTTTCACATTAGTCTGCACATGGAGCCTGTTCACTCCCTACCACTGATTATGTTTGTGGATACATTTCTTTCATTATATTCAGTGGTTTTATGTGTGTAACGGAGCATTTAATTGTGACATGTGACAAAGGTTTTGTCGTAGTTACATGGCATGAGTCTAAAAACTCTATGCTACCACAATGCTCGGTTTGACCTCCCATTCTGACAATAGGCTAAATGTTACTACATTTCTGTTGGAAAAAATCACATTCTACATATCAGATCAGATCTACTGATCCGAAAAACGTGGTCCTTTTAACAGCATTTTTCTTGTTTCTGTGTCTCCTCAAGAGTTCATCTCCAGATGGTCTGGTCTCTATTCTGAAGAGGAGGAGAGCATCTCTAGATGGATTGCCTCCCCCAAGCAACATTGTTACCAAACAAATCTCCAAGCGCAAAGTCCGCTTCAGTGAGCCAGAGGACGGCATTGAGCAAGGTACAGTTTAACTCGTCTATAATGTAAACATTTCTGTCAAAATGTAGAGGAAACCTTTCAAGGTGGCAGTAGGTGGTGAAATCTGTGTGCTACAGACAACCTGTCAAATTATTTTGACACCATAAAGAAGCAAATTACATTTGTCCATTATCTTTCTTGCAGATGACGTAGGTGGAGATTCCTGCCTGATCCTGTTGTTGCTCTGTCTGGTTACCGTGGTGATCAGCATTAGGTGGAACCGCCCTGTACTGCACCCTGGTGGACACTTATTCCAACATTTGCACTGACTTCACTCACAACGTCGACTTCTACATCACAAACGTACGGAGGTTCTTTGAAGGGCTTGGACACTGGCTGCCCCTCCGGACTTAGACTCTTTCATCTGTATTCCAGACATTTGTACTGTAACGGAAAATGTCACAAAGAGAGTGAGGATGAGAAAGTTCCTGAGCACGACTCGGATCTCCAGTTTGGAGTCAACATGACAGGCATTAACCTAATGCTGTGCAAAGCTCGATTTCTTCTACAGTGACTGAAGCTTTGGAGTAATTTAACTCACTAAGACTGATGATGAACCTGAGCCATCAGTCCAAGATTTAAGACTAACTAAAGGGTGCTCAACGCAACACCAAACTGTAAAAACTCTTAAAACTCATCGTTCAAAAACTCTTGTTTACTACTGTTTGTGTGGATATTTCATCTTAAGCTGAACAGATACCACACACGAGGGTTCATTACTCCCAACAATATTTATGTTAACAGAAGAAGTAAGTTTATCTGTGTGTTACTAGTGTTGCTCTCACCTTTGTAGCAGTCGTAGCTGTCGATACATTTGTCTTTTGTTGCAGAAGCTTGTCATTACAATCATTAGGATTGTTCAATGGGCCAAATGATGATTTTCTTTCAAATTTCTGTTACCATTGTCTTTTGCTCTGTTAAACAAAGATCCTTGTGTTTCCCTCAATACAAGTTACTCTTAACATTCCTCGTATCATTTTAAAATGACAGTTCAAAGAGAAGCATGGTACTGTCTGTGATATTGGTACAAAGTGCCCTATTAATAACAAAGCGCAGTATCATAAAACAGTCTGCATGAATGATGCTGTATGTGTAGTTTCCATAAAGAGTTTGGTGCTTGGTATGAAAAATGAAAAAGTCTACCAGCTTATAACAAAACACATTTCAGTGTCATCATGGTTTTCAGTTTGGATTACAGTAACTCAGGCACTTACCCTGTGTTTATACTTTTGGTGCTCAATGTTTTAATGCTCATCCTTTAAGTGTGTAACCCTAAAATTCCTGTTCAACATCTGGATTTATGATCAAATCTAGTCTCCTCCTGCAGTGTGAAACAGCCACATCATGACAGTATAAACTCAATGCGGAGAGAAGTTACATTTGAATTGTGTTTGACAACAGATCACGTTGTCAAGAGATAAAGCACTCTGTTACTGTGAACAACATTCATTTTAAATATTTACTGAACGTACCAAAATGTCCTCTAGATGAGTCTTTATTTATCTGCACTGGGAGTTTAATACCCAGTTTACATGGCTTAACCTGTCTTTGTATCATTTTGTCCAAAAGCAGAGCTTTATGGTCCAACAGTTGTGTTTCTTGTCGGGTACAAGTAACACAACAGAATACGCCTGTTAACACTACATTTTATTGAAAAGGAGAAAATGAAATGTGATCAGCATGTTCCTTTTTCCACTGCCTTGTATTGATGTTTTTACAGATTTCAGATTTTTCTCTCTCCTCCTGAACTCCTAATGTTTGCAAAGTGATGGATGTTAGCTCTGTATTGTCACTGTGGATACTGCATTATGCAATCCACCTTTATATGTTTCAATATTTATGCTCAGTTGTGTCCATGAAGGAATACAAAAACATATTAAGTAACATCTGCCAGTGTTTTCTTTTTTTTAAGTTTGTCCAAATTTGAACTGTTGTTTGGTTTCTTTAAATAATAATAATAATAATATTCTTTTGCTCTTATGATAAATGCTAACATGCTCACAATGCTCTGTTCATACTACATTCTCAGAGTGTAATACATAAACCTCGCCACCAGATGTCAGTGGCCACAACAGATTCACCCAACACTTCATCCATGACATTCATCATTACACTGTTGCAGTCATACTGCGTGGAGAATATGCATCTATCATATTTAACATTCACAAGACTTTACATGAGGAAAACATTTAGGTTCATTTGTAGGCCACTGTTCCTTTAACATGTTTATAGTTGGATGAGCAAACACTAGATATTGGCTTTGGTCGCTGCTACGCTGCAACATTTAATAAATGGTGGAATAACATACCAGTGGAATAATATCAATAGAAAATGATCTAGTGTGAATATATTAAAAGAAATAATTACAAATTTTCCTGAATGGAAACAAGAAAAGTTCAACTGGAGCAGTGAGGGAATTGTTCTCCTGGTGGACAAACATCATCAGACAGCGGTCATGTGATAATTTCAATAATTACAAAAATGACAAGAGCAGACATTGAAGATGTATTTAAAATGATAGTCAACAAAATCAGTATCAGCTTATAATCCTGTCCCTAATTGTACATGCTGCTCCAGCTAACTTATAATTCATCATGACAAATGATAGTCTAGTGTTTGATCATGTGTTACTGTACAACAGTCATTTAGGGTCTACTCTTAACCACCTGAGACCTCCTTAGCTCTCTTAAAGAGCATTTTACATCATGAGAAATTCTTCAGTTAATCTTAAGTTTGTGAGTAATATAACTGAAGGATTTTACTTTAAACATGTCACTTTTTAGCAGTTTGAAATAAATATGGGCCGTGCTTGGTCAGCATGATAACAGTGATAGGATTAAAATGATGAAAACATGAAAATACTCAAAGTTTCTGTTGTGTAGAGTCTGAAGAAAACACGCTTCTGATGCAAATGTGTGTTTATTGAAAAGCATGAAATGTGCAGAACATCATTGTTGAGAAACAGATATTTGAAACTGTTTGATTGATTTAACTGACAGCAAGTTTGACAATAACCTATATACCATTGATACTTTCTGATATTACCAGTATTATACTGTAATATAATTAATCACATTGTTTTATATCACGTCGAAAAAGAGAAAAGAAAATGAAAAGAAATCACCAAATTGATTGAACAACATTGTTGAACTGGGCTTTCCACTTCAGTTGAGAATTCTCAGCTCTGTTACCATGAAGAAGACTTTCTCAGGCTTTCACTGACGATAACACAGGTACTCAGTGCTGCCGTTAGTACCTTCGTTGAGATTTCTTGTAATAACATTGGCACCAGCCCTCTCATACACTGGGGCAGCATCTGTGTTGACAAGCACAGTGATGCCCTTTATGGGATGAATTCCCTCTTTCTTGTACCACATGTACACCTGTTTACCTCTGGTCCCCTGGTTGAGGTCAAAACTCACTAGCTCGTAATTTTGTTGCTGAAGGCTCTGATACTCTTGATCATTGGTGGAGACATTCAGATGAGAGAGTGCACGCTGGGGGTTAGTGGTCTGATGGTACCAGATGAAGACATACGCACCTCCTGCACGCCTGTTAGTATCGTCATCCAGACGAATGTAACCTTGCTGAAAGTAGATCCGAAGGAATCAGTGGCAATGACATCACAGATATATGTTTGTTTCTCTCTCTTCATCCAGATGTGGATCCAGTTCCCTTCAACATTGCGGTTCAGATCACAGGTCAGTCTCTCCCAGTCATCTTTAAACTTGGGACCTTCATCTTGAGCATTTGTAGTGACATCAATGTTCACTATGGGAGTATCATACTCTGTGCTCCCTTTGAAGTACCACAGGTAGATGTGAATATGACCTGCTCCAGCATTGAGGTCTTTATTGATCTTTGTGTACCTGGCATTGATCAATCCAACAGCCATGTCGTCCATGAATGTAACCTGAAGCCTGGTGATTGGTGCAGAGCCTTGTTCTTTTTTGTACCAAAGGTAGATGAAGTTTCCTCCTGCCCCTTCATTCAGATCAACATTGATTTTCTTGAAGCCTAGTGATTGGAGGTTTTTTTCCTCAACTTCATTTAGGGACACATCAAGGTGTGCGATGCCTTCAGCCATTGTGTATGACTGCAGATGAGAAAAAAGATCATGCATGACTGTGTCCTTTCTGGTGAGCTCCAATATAATCACGACAAATGGATCACCATAATGATGTCTAAAAAATGTACTTGTGAAGTGAAATGAAAGTGAAAAATGTAAATAAATTATTTGTTCGAAAGAATTTAGAATTTAAACAGAATTAAATTAAAACTAAGAAAAAAAAATTCTTACAATTATTTTTCATTTGAATACATTATTGTATTTTTCAAAGTATGCATTTTTCAATTTTCTAAACTTTTGACCCTGATTTGACGGCATACAAGATCAACTGGAGTGAGCAGGAGACACAAACACACACTAGAAGAAATGAGACAGACCATGGGAATGATACGCTTATTGTAACACATCAGCACGTCAACAACCTACTCCCTACTCCTTTAGCTTTATTAAAGGGAGTACAGAAGAGAAGGGTTAGACTCTACAGGTGAGAATTTGCTAGAGGTGTCAGAGAAACATGGAGTCCACTATGCTTTTCTTTCTGTTGATGGTAAGTACAGCAGTTCATGACTCTTTCTGCTCCAGTAACAGTTGAGTAATATATCAGTAATGTAACAGTACTTCTACTTGGGTACAGACTTTCAGTACTTTTTCAACCACTGCTTAACATCAGTTAGTACTAATAAAATAAATAATATTTTGCATGATAGTGTCAACAACAGCATGGAGTTTTTGATGAAAATGGGCCAATTTTGTTCTCATCACCCACCCATCACTAATGTTAGCTTAGTGGTCTTGAGACCACATTCTTGAAGGACTTGTTTCAGTCTCAGACAAAGAAGAATCAAGATTTTATTTCAAAACCAGTTAACTGCACATATATCATTTAATTGCATGTGCATTGTCTGATTAATTTGTTAACATCATTAGTGTGATTGGATATAAAACTCCCTGCTTCAAATGCAACCAATAAAGGTTGGCAACTAGGACTGATACCACCTATTTAATTCAGAAATTAATGGAAGAGCCATTGGGTCACTCATGTCCCCCACTGTATCTGACTTGTACTTGGAAGTTTGGACTGGTTCACATGATTTAAAATATCAGCATGTCGTGTTTTATTCAGATTAACAAGGTGCCTCATTTTTCTGTATCGAGCTGGGGCGTGGACCTACCTTTTGTGCTTTTTTGGCAGGAATTTGAGATGATCAGGATATAACTCCTCAGTATAATAACATCAAGTCATGATTGCAAAATGAGCCACAGCATCTCTATTCTCTAGACAAAGGCAGCTGACCTAGATTTTTTTCTGTATAAACTGTAAATGGGTAAAGTAGGCCGAACAGATCAACAATACCCCAGCTGGCAGGATACAAAAAACCTTGAATCAGATCATTCAACTAGGGTTGACATCACTTATTTCATGTACAAACCACATTTTTACAAGGAAAGTGGAACAACCATGGGTCACTCACATACCCCATTGTATCTAAATTGAACATAGATGGTTGGACTGGTTTACATTAAAACATGATTTCAAATATCAAGATATCGTGTTTTATCAGATTAACAAGCTGTACCATTTTGCTGTTGTATTGAACCAGGACTGGGCCTAACTTTTGTGCTTTTTTGGCAGGAATTTGACATAAACAGGATTCTTTGAAATATAACTCTCAGTACTGATAACAAGTTGTGATTGCACAATGAGCCACAGCGTCTTTGTCCTCTCTATAAAGACAACTGATTTAGATTATATTCTGTGTAAACAGTGTAACTGGGTGCAGTAGGCATGCACATTTAAAATATCATTAATTCTAGATGTCATTATGGTGATCCATGTTTGACAAATGATATTTTAAATATTTCATGATTTCATGATTATTCATGAGCCCACCTGAAAAGTCAAAGTCATGACTCTAACTTTGATACATTCTGTTTATCTTTCTTGTCTGCAGTCACCCATAATGGCAAAATACATCACAGACCTTGATGTGTCCCTAAATGAAGCTGAGGAGAAAAACCTCCAATCACGAGACTTCAAGAAAATCAATGTTAATCTGAATGAAGGGGCAGGAGGAGACGACATCTATCTTTGGTACAAAACAGAGCATGACTCAGCACCAATCACCAGGCTTCAGGTTACATTCAGGTATGACATGGCTGTTGGATTGATCAATGCTGGGTACACAAAGATCAATAAAGACCTCAATGCTGGAGCAGGTGGTGATCAAATCTACCTGTGGTACTTCAAAGGGAGCACAGAGTATGATACTCCCATAGTGAAGATTGATGTCACTACAAATGCTGAAGATGAAGCTTCCAAGTTTAACGATGACTGGGAGAGACTGACCTGTGATCTGAACCGCAATGCTGGAGGGAACCGGATCTACATCTGGATGAGGAGAGAGAAACAAACATACATCTGTGATGTCATTGCCACTGATTCCTTTGGATCAGACACCAACTACTTTCAGAAAGGTTACATCCGTGTTGATGAAGATACTAACAGGGGTGCCGGAGGTACGTATGTCTTCATCTGGTACCGTCAGACCACCAACCAAACGAATGCACTCTCTGATCTAAAAGTGTCCACCAATGATCAAGAGTATCAGAACCTTCAGCAACAAAATTACGAGCTAGTGAGTGTTGATCTCAACCAGGGGACCAGAGGTAACCAGGTGTACATGTGGTACAAGAAAGAGGGAATTCATCCCATTAAGGCCATCGCCCCGCATGTCATCACGGCTGGAGCATACAAGAGGGGCTTGGACATTACTATTACTATCCGTTTTTGAAAGAGATCTCAATACAGGCAATAAAGACAACACTGAGTACCTGTGTTTTCACTTGTCAACACAAGTGCTGCCCCAGTGTATGAGAGGGCTGGTGTCAATGTTATTACAAGAAATCTCAACGAAGGTACTAACGGCAGCGTTGAGTACCTGTGTTTTCATCAGTGAAAGCCTGAGAAAGTCTTCTTCATGGTAACAAAGCTGAGAATTCTCAACGGAAGTGGAAAGCCCAGTTCAACAATGCTGTTCAATCAATTTGGTGATTTATTTTAATTTTCTTTTCTCTTTTTCTACGTGATATAAAACAATGTGATTAATTATATTACAGTATAATACTGGTAATGTCAGAAAGTATCAATGGTATATAGGTTATTGTCAAACTTGCTGTCAATGAAATCAATCAAACTGTTTCAAATATCTGTTACTCAACAATGATGTTAAAGAATGATTGAATATTAAGACTCTGTACGACTTTATTCTACACATTTCATGCTTTTCAATAAACATTTGCATCTGAAGCGTGTTTTCTTCAGACTCTACACAACAGAAACTTTGAGTATTTTCATGTTTTCATCATTTTAATCACTGTTGTCATGCTGACCAAGCACGGCCCATATTTATCAAACTGCTAAAAGTGACATGTTTAAAGTAAAATCCTTCAGTTTTATTACTCACTAACTTAAGACTAACTGAAGAATTTCTCATGATGTAAAATGCTCTTTAAGAGAGCTCAGGAGGTCTTAGAGAAGATCCAGAGTACATTGTTCTAACATTTGTTAAGGTATGAGAGCATTTTTTATTTCTTTTTTAGGCATCTATCAGGGATGCAAACAACAATAATAAAGCTGATACTGATTTTGTTTACAATCATTTTCCATTCAATAATACATTTGAATGATCACATGACCTCTGTCTGATAGATCTGAGTTTATCCACTAGCAGAACAATTTCCTGTCTACTCCAGTTTAACTTTGTTTCCATTCAGGACGGTTTTTGATTATTTCTTCTAACATAATTATTGTTATTGTTATTGTTCATTTTCTATTGACAATAGGGACTTCACACTTTTTTTAGTGATGGTTTGGCATTGTTTCTCAACAATTATGTTAAAGAATGATTGAATATTAAGACTCTGAACCAATTTATTCTGCACGTCATGCTTTTCAATAAAGACACATTTGCATCTGAAGCGTGTTGTTCTCATGTTGACCAAACAAAGCCCATATTTAGCAAACTGCTAAAAGTGAGATTTTGGACATAATTGAGAAATTTAATTAAAAATTCTTTGTTTTTAATCCTTGCAAAGTTAATATTAACTGAATAATTGCTCATGGTGTAAAGATGTTGATCTGGAGTGATCAGCATGTTCTTTATTTCCACTACCTTGATGTTTGTACAGATTTCCTCCTGAACTCTCAATGTTTGCAAAGTGATGAATGTTACTTCTGTATTTTCACTGTGGATTTTTCATTATGCAATCCACTTTTATAAGTTTCAATATTTATACTTAGTTATGTTGTCAAGGGAACACAAAAACATTAATTAAAGGACATTTGCCAGTGTTTTCTTTTTTAAAGCTTGTTATAATTTGAAATGTTGCTAAGTTTCTCAATTTAAAATTAAATGTGTCCCATTTAATAATCACCATGTTCTTGAGTGTTTTGAGCAATGACATATATGATATATATACATATATAGACAGTATAGCTTTTACAGCAGGCATGTCCAAAGTCCGGCCCGGGGACCAATCACGGCCCGCGGACAGATTTCATGCGGCCCAAAGCTTCATTTTTATAATATATTATTTATGGCCTGCTAGGATTGTCAGATACTGTATGGCTGGAAGATTTGGCTTTTTTGGTTGCCATAACGAAGCATGTGAATGCACTAAACGTTAACCTCTAAAGACTGGTGTTATAAATCTGTAGATGTGACACAAAATATTACTTTCTGAATGATTTTGTGAACGACAAGAGAGGCAAGAGTGATACGTTTTAAACTTAAATGTTAACAGACTTTGCATTACTCATAATAAGTCATGTTTAAAGTGAACATGAGGTTTAGATTTGTATCAACTTCATGCAAGTTTAACGTATTCCATACAATTTATTCTTTGTTATCTGACTTCAGATAAAAGAAAGGAAGAACTGGTTTTTAGATTTGTTCACACCTGATTGGTTTAGATTTGGTGACATTGGCATTTTAAAAAACTGACAATGAAAATAAAATTGTATCAGAACAGTGCATTTGTATGTAACTTTTATTGTTAATTTTTTCATTTTTAAAATATTAGTATTGGATCCCGGGCATCTTCACATTGATAAATCTGGCCCTCTTTGAAAGAAGTTTGGACACCCCTGTTTTAGAGTCATTGGTTTTCAACCTGGCTACAAATGACCTAAATGCAATATCAAATTTTTGCCACTAGGAATCTCTGAAGACCAAATCCAAAACTGGAGTGTAGTTCCCCATAATTAGTCAATATGACCAAAGTACTTTTGGTTATGTTTTATGGATTGAGGTCAATTTTGAATGACAAGGACTAAAGTCACACATCAACAGACCCAAAATACAAGTATCCATGTATCTGTGTATATATGGCCTCCTCGTGATTTGCTGATGGTGTGTTCCTTCATTGAATAAATGGTGGAATAAAAAAAGCATACATTCTAACTTGTATCTATAATAGTAATTAACCAATACTTCCCCATATACCACTGGAGCGATTCAGCAGTTAAAAGCAACTCATCAGCACTGTGGCCACCACAGGTGTCCATCTGTTACAGTAATATTCGTTCCTCAGCCATCAGCAGATCCGGACCTAACATGACCAGGTGGGACCTTGAACTAATACAATGACAGTTTCACTACTGAATGCCTAGTTCTCTTCTTTTAAGCCTATTTTAACTCTTTTATTCTTATTACTTTATTTATTTTATTAAAATTTAGAAACAGACTTCTCTTCTCAATTATCCACCAGCCTTTTCTCCACAAAGATTCTTTTTCTTGCGAACCCACCACCTTGCAAAGAAACCTGAACACAGTAGTAGAACCCACATTTTTGAGACTAACTCGCCTCCTTTTTTGAGCTCTGGTTTTGGACTTTACACTGTGTCGAGTCGATTCCTGCAGGCGGTTTTGCACATTCAATTCATCCTGTCCGTGACGCCAATAATGTCGTGACTTTCTGTGGCTGCCGAAGTTGGTCTGTGGATGCTTGAAAAGAAAAGAACCGCCACTCATCTCGCATTGAATAATTAGGACTTTATTCACAGAAACAAGTGAGTTTGGGATGCATCCCCTGATCGGATCCCTTGATCCAAATTGGCCAAATTGCAATGCCGAATTGTGATCCAAATTGCAACGCCTCTTCTCCTGGTTTAGCTTTTATACACACAGACAGACAAAATGAATATACATTCTGAGAATGTCCTTCTATGGGACCAACTTCTGTTGTTTATCTTCCATAGCTGACTTCGCCATACATGTCTTTACCAACTAAGGACGCAGAACATTACACTCAGAGAGAGAGAGCAAATTCAGCAAGAACCTCTCGCTATTTACCCAAGAGAAGTCATAAATACTATAGAATGCTTATTCTTCACTCAGAGAGAGGCCATTGCAAGTTCTTTCAGACACACACACACTTCACATTCAACTGTACCATTAGGAGAGACCACTGAAGTACTATGAAATGCTTGTAAGAAAATATACCACACCAGTTCCAATTGGCTTTTTTTAAGGTCATTAATTTCTTCTCTTTTTTCTCAATAAAGACATGAAAGATCAGAACTTTTTTTCTTGTTATTATTTTAGGCACATTATATTTGTTAATACGCTTGACTTAGATGAAAATCAGATCACATGTTATGACAACATTTATGCAGAAAACAATGAAATTCCAAGAGGTTCACATATATGCACGTATGTATATTCATACTTTATGGTCCATCTTGCTATATTTAAATATATTTCCTTGGATGAAAGAAGGTCGTGCACAGAGTGGAAAAAAAGGTAAGCTGTGGCCTAATGCTGATGAAAAGACTTTCAACATTTTAATGACTTCAAATTTGTCAACATGTGGTTCCATGGAAACACAAGTGAGTGACATCTAGGGTGGGTAAATTCTGTCCGCTGACGGTAGGCAGAGCCACAAAGGAATAAACAAGGATCCAATAATGGAGGACTGTGAGGAAGACACCCACCCACCCACACACATACACACACACACGCACACACACGCACACGCACACACACGTGAATACCTGCCTCTATCCTATACTTCTGTCCCGTCTGTGTTTTGTAATAATTCAGAATAAGGTCCTTGATTTAGCTGGGAACATGATAGCAATGTTGGGCAAACTTAATGAGTTTGTGTGGTATGAATCTGTAGGTATTTGCAAGATCCAGCAATTAGTCAGGCACTCCAGGGATCCCACCCTTGTGAATGTGGTGTTCTTCAGAAGGAATTCAGTCATTGTGGCAGGATACTGAAAAATAGCTTGCCTTCTAAGTTTAGCAGTGAGATGGTGGGACTGACTGGTGTTCTTATTGTTCACTTTCTTTATGATCCAAACACCCTCTGCAAAACTCCACTGGTTGCAAGATCCACCTTAAGAATTTCCGCAGGTGCCAAAGGAGATGTGGGCAGTGTTTGTATGCGACATATGTAACTCCACTGGGACCTGTGGCAGAGGCGTATTCGACTCTTTTGACCAGCTCCTGAACCTCCATCCAGCTGGGCTTCCTACCTGTTGAACTCAGCCATTAGGGCCATGTGTGGTGTTCACATCTTCAGCTGGCACATGAGGCTGCCTCTGCGCCTTTCCCTTAGCAGCCTCTTAGTGCAGACAATAGGGTTCAAAACAGGGTGTACTGCTATGTCAGTGCAGGGCAGTCTATTGTGTAGGAAGTGTGTGTAGGTGTGAGTCTATATTTGAATGTGAAGGAGTAGGGGGCAAAAAAACAAACAAACTCAAATTTAAGATTACAAATGGCAGTTAAGCAATAGCTGTAGACATTCCCAAAACTGGTGTTTTACTTGAATTTATAGCACAATATCTGTCAAGCAAAGTGACATTGTAGTGTAGTAGCAGCATGTTAAGTGTTTTACAGTAATTTTTGAAGATTATCTTCCAACACTGTATTGTTAATGATTAGTGTTAGTTAATGTTGTTAATGACATTTTCAATAAGTGGTTTTACTTTGGAGACACAGTTAACGCAGGGGTTCCCTGACCCGTAGGAAAAAAAGTGAATGCTATGGTAAATGGTAAATGGACTGTACTTATATAGCGCCTTTCTAGTCTTCCGACCACTCAAAGCGCTTTTACGCTACATATCTCATTCACCCATTCACACACATTCATACACTGATGGCATTAGCTGCCATGCAAGGTGCCAACTGCTCATCAGTTTTAGGAGCTAACCGTTCATACACATTCACACAAAACAACACATAATGCTGTTGTATGTATTTATTTATACAGTATAATTGTGATGAATGGGGTCAGACTTCCATAAGTAAAAATAATTCAACAAAACTTGTTCTGTGTAAGTTACACCTGCTTTCAGTAAAACATTCAACAGTATGCTTGACAGGACTTTGAGGAAGACATGAACTCCAACACACATACATATATTTTATTTATAGAGTAAGATCCACAAAGACACTTTACAGAAGTTAAAACCGTCAGACAATACAATGAAAATAAACAACACACAGTTTTGTTCACTTTGTGAATAGTGTTTAGAATGTAGACAGGTTGGTGCAGTCTCTGATGTGTTTGGGAAGAGACTTCCAGAGGGAGGGAGCAGCTGTGGAGGGGTTCTGTAACCATTACTGAGGATATATATTCCACAGAAGTCTCTCAGTCAATACGTTATCAAACAATCAGTCAATACGTTAACAAACACACATTCAAACACACACACACACACACACACACACACACACACACACACACACACACACACACACACACACACACACACACACACACAGTTTCTAAGAGGTGATTCTGTTGAACACATAGACTTCATGTTTGTACTGCGTTTCATTTTAAAGTATGTCTTCTGAAACATTCATTATTGATACACATTCATGCACCCATGAGGAATAAAAGCTACTGACTCTGGATACATAAAGCTGTTTCCACAAGACCATCATCAGGCCAAATTGTGTCCATTCTTCTATGACATTATTTTGACATCTACTTTGTACAGTATTGACTAGCTCTACTACAGTAAGTGTCAACATTAAATTGAGGTCATAAGGTAGAAGGATAATGTCAAGGTCTGAAACTTTCTTTTTGTTTGACATTTTTGTAAATACGTTTTATTTTCTTGCCTGTTTGTAGTCCTATGTATGATGTATGGCAGAACTGTTGAAAACAATAATGTTGATTATGGGTAAAAGGTGTATCATGAAGATGATAATGACTGTAATCATAACCATATTGGTTAAAAAATAAATAAAAATGACATGACATGAATAAAATGTCAATTAATCAGTCAATTAATGTCAATCTAAAATGCTGAAATGCCAAAAAAACACAGACAAGTGCTGTAACATCCCATCAACTGTTGAAATCAATGCAAATAACAAATTGAGTGAAACACAGAACAAACTGTTGAGTAAGTTTATGTTCCAAGCCTGGATTGTTAGTTATTAGTGTTCATACAAATGTGAGTGACATTCTGAGACTGTCAGATGAATTGAACAGATTTGTTTATTGATAACCTTTAATTCCATTTTATCACACTTGACCTCTGAATTCCTGCTAAAACAAACGTAATCATTCCAGAGTTATATTCCACAGAAGTCTGTCAGTCAATACGTTATACATTTTTATTACACTTACTATCTGAATTCACGCTAAAACAAGCATAAAAGCTAACCCACGGTCTGAAAAAGAAGTGTGGATGAAAAAAGTTTTATTTTATATTCAGAGAAACTATTTTTACTGCATGTGAATACCTCCATCCATCCTTCTGTTTTTCTGTCCTTGTTTTCTTGTAATTGTTTGTCTTTGACCAACAGAAATGAAAATATACTAACTGGACAGACATGAAGTTTGATGCACACATTAATGCTGCCAAGAAGAAGAATATAGTGATTCTGCTAAACATATAGACTTCATGTTAACACTGCAAAATGTTTCATTTTCAAAGTGTGTCTTCCAACACACTGGTCATGAATCAGATTCAGACACAGTTTTATTTTCACGTACAAGGAATTTGCCTTTGGTGTCCTTGTGCATACCAAACATTAAGAAGAAATATATAAGGGAAACACAAAAGTATATGTTTAATATTAGTTTAGTATTAAACATTAAACTGAGGTCATAAGGTGGAAAGATGATGTCAAAAAGTCAAAACATTAAATACAAAAAAAGTGTGGGGCAATCAAATGAATAAATAAATAAATAAAAATCAACACCAATCCACTACACTTGATTGACAGAAGGACAGAAGAAGAACAGAAGGGTTGGATGGAGGTATTCACATAATCTCTGCTCACTGCAAAAGATAAAAATACATTTTCCATTTTAGATTATAATTAACTATGACTATAATTTATTTAAATGGGTGCAGTATTAGTATGTTCAAAGTACATTTTTTAGACATCATTATGGTGATCCATTTCTCATGATTATACTGGAGCTCACCAGAAAAAACACAGTCATGCTTCGACTTTGTGTCCTATTCTGTTTACTCATGATCTTTTTTCTCATCTGCAGTCACCCACAATGGCAAACTACATCACAGACCTTGATTTGACCTTGAACAGAAAAACCTCCAATCACGAGGCTTCAAGAAAATCAATGTTAATCTGAATGAAGGGGCAGGAGGAAACTTCATCTACCTTTGGTACAAAACAGTACAAGGCTCTGCACCAATCACCAGGCTTCAGGTTACATTCAGTGATGACATGGCTGAAGGATTGATCAATGCCGGGTACACAAAGATCGATAAAGACCTCAAAGGTGGAACAGGTGGTGATTACATCTACCTGTGGTACTTCAAAGGGAGCACAGAGTATGATATTACCATAGTGAAGATTGATGTCACTACAAATGCTCAAAGTGAAGCTTCCAAGTTTAAAAATGACTGGGAACAACTGGCCTGTGATCTGAACCGTGATGCTGGAGGGAACCGGATCTACATCTGGATGAAGAGAGAGAAACAAACATACATCTGTGATGTCATTGCCACTGATTCCTTCGGATCAGACGCCGACTACTTTCAGCAAGGTTACATCCGTGTTGATGAAAATACTAACAGGCGTGCAAGTAGAATGAAGGTCTTCATCTGGTACCGTCAGACCACTAACCCCCAGCTTGCACTCTCTGATCTGAATGTCTCCACCAATGATCAAGAGTATCAGAGCCTTCAGCAACAAAAGTACGAGCTCGTGAGTGTTGATCTCAACCAGGGGACCAGAGGTAACCAGGTGTACGTGTGGTACAAGAAAAAGGGAAGTGATCCCATAAAGGGCATCACTGTGCTTGTCAACACAGATGCTGTCACAGTGTATGAGAGGGCTGGTGTCAAAGTTATTACAAGAAATCTCAACAAAGGTACTGACGGCAGCACTGAGTACCTGTGTTATCATCAGTGAAAGCCTGAGAAAGTCTTCTTCATGGTAACAGAGCTGAGAATTCTCAACTGAAGTGGAAAGGCCAGTTCAACAATGTTGTTCAATCAATTTGGTGATTTCTTTTCATTTTCTTTTCTCTTTTTCTACGTGATATAAAACAATGTGATTAATTATATTACAGTGTAATACTGGTAATATCAGAAAGTATCAATGGTATATAGGTTATTGTCAAACTTGCTGTCAATGAAATCAATCAAACTGTTTCAAATATCTGTTACTCAACAATGATGTTAAAGAATGATTGAATATTAAGACTCTGTACCACTTTATTCTGCACACTTCATGCTTTTCAATAAACACACATTTGCATCTGAAGCGTGTTTTCTTCAGACTCTACACAACAGAAACTTTGAGTATTTTCATGTTTTCATCATTTTAATCCGTTCACTGTTATCATGCTGACAAAGCATGGCCCATATTTATCAAACTGCTAAAAGTGACATGTTTAAAAAAAAATCCTTCAGTTTTATTACTCACTAACTTAAGATTAACTGAAGAATTTCTCATGGTGTAAAATGCTCTTTAAGAGAGCTCAGGAGGTCTCAGGTGGTTAAGAGTAGATCCTAAATGACTGTTGCACAGTAACACATGATCAAACACCGTATTGTAAAGACTATCATTGGTCATGGTGAATTATAAGTTAGCTGGAGCAGCATGTACAATTCAGGACAGGATAGTTTTAGCCTTTTTACATTGTTCTAACATTTGTTAGACTATGAGAGCATTTTTTATTTCTTTTTTAGGCATCTATCAGGGATGTAAACAACAATAATAAAGCTGATACTGATTTTGTTTACAATCATTTTCCATGTATAGATGTCTGCTTTTGTCATTTTGGTAATACATTTGAATGATCACATGACCTCTGTCTGATAGATCTGAGTTTATCCACTAGCAGAACAATTTCCTGTCTACTCCAGTTTAACTTTGTTTCCATTCAGGACGGTTTGTGATTATTTCTGCTAGTGTATTTACACTACATCATATTGTTTATTTTCTATTGACATTAGGGACTTCACACTTTTTTTTAGTGATAGTTTGGCATTATTTCTCAACAATGAATGAATGATTGAATATTAAGACTCTGTACCACTTTATTCTGCAGATGTCATGCTTTTCAATAAACACACATTTGCATCTGAAGCGTGTTTTCTTCAGACTCTACACAACAAAAACTTTGAATATTTTCAAGTTTTCATCATTTTAATCCTATCACTGTTATCATGCTGACCAAGCACAGCCCATATTTATCAAACTGCTAAAAGTGACATGTTTAAAGTGGAGTGTAGCTTCCCATATTTAGCCAAAGTGCTTTTGGTTATGTTTTATGGATTGAGGTCAATTTTGAATGACAAGGACTAAAGTCACACATCAACAGTCCCAACATCCAAGTATGTATCTGTGTATAGCCAATCAGCAGATAGAATCGGATGTAGTGTGACAGGTGGGACCTTGGTCAATGGCGACTGTGACCTCGGGCAGATCGTACCATAGTATTGTTTGTGGTGCTATAGGGTTCACCAGGTGTTAGTTGTGGAGGAGGTCGCCCTCTGTGCCGTAGAAAGTCCCATAGATAGACCTCTGAATAAGGCTGTGACCTGGAATAGCAGACTGCATCTGGATGAAGTGTTAAAACAAGAGAGTGGGAGGCTGTGCTTGACAGGGTGTACTGTTAGCTAAGTCAGCCAAGAGTGTTTGCTCTCAGGCTCTTAAAGATCAAATGTCACTGCTGCAGGATACTTTGCAACAGTCTGAGTTGTTGCTGTGGTCTGTTGGTTGTTGTGTTGCTAGCTAGAAGTGAACAATTTGACTTGACCTCTAAATATAAGTTATTGTTTTGCTCCAAAACTTGTAGCTATCTTGAATAATGACTGACAATGATAAACATACATTTCTTATTCATGCCATAGCTGCAGTAGTTCACAGTATCTGAGGACACATTATCTCCCTCCCAACTTAATGCCAGAGCACTGACACAAAGCTAATGTAGCAAAAAGTATTATGATAATCTCGATGATGTGTTCATCTTTATTCATAAAATAACCCTGACTTAAGGTTGGCTCAAAAATGCTTTACCCACATTGTATATGAGTGGGTAAGTTTTAGTGCGACACAGCACAAATCAGGTAAGGAATATGTGTGAGTTATCCCCTGAACAATCAATGAAAGATTCTCTCTTTTCCGTTTTTTGTCAGCTATGCCAAGGCTGACAACAGACACTGAAATTCTTGTTGCTGATGAGCCTATCGTGTAATCGCTGACCATCATGTGCCAACAAGGCCTGGTGGCTCTTGTGACTGTGCGGCAACACCAAACTGTAAAAACTCTTAAAACTCATTGTTCAAAAACTCTTGTTTACTACTGTTTGTGTGGATATTTCATCTTAAGCTGAACAGATACCACACACGAGGGTTCATTACTCCCAACAATATTTATGTTAACAGAAGAAGTAAGTTTACCTCTGTGTTACTAGTGTTACTTCCTCTCACCTTTGTAGCAGTCGTAGCTGTCGATACATTTGTCTTTTGTTGCAGAAGCTTGTCATTACAATCATTAGGGTTGTTCAATGGGCCAAATGATTTTCTTTCAAATTTATGTTACCATTATCTTTTGCTCTGTTAAACAAAGATCCTTGTGTTTCCCTCAATACAAGTTACTCTTAACATTCCTTGTATCATTTTAAAATGACAGTTCAAAGAGAAGCATGGTACTGTCTGTGATATTGGTACAAAGTGCCCTATTAATAACAAAGCGCAGTATCATAAAACAGTCTGCATGAATGATGCTGTATGTGTAGTTTCCATAAAGAGTTTGGTGCTTGGTATGAAAAATGAAAAAGTCTACCAGCTTATAACAAAACACATTTCAGTGTCATCATGGTTTTCAGTTTGGATTATAGTAACTCAGGCACTTACCCTGTGTTTATACTTTTGGTGCTCAATGTTTTAATGCTCATCCTTTAAGTGTGTAACCCTAAAATTCCTGTTCAACATCTGGATTTATGATCAAATCTAGTCTCCTCCTGCAGTGTGTAAACAGCCACATCATGACAGTATAAACTCAATGCGGAGAGAAGTTACATTTGAATTGTGTTTGACAACAGATCACGTTGTCAGGAGATAAAGCACTCTGTTACTGTGAACAACATTCATTTTAAATATTTACTGAACGTACCAAAATGTCCTCTAGATGAGTCTTTATTTATCTGCACTGGGAGTTTAATACCCAGTTTACATGGCTTAACCTGTCTTTGTATCATTTTGTCCAAAAGCAGAGCTTTATGGTCCAACAGTTGTGTTTCTTGTCGGGTACAAGTAACACAACAGAATACGCCTGTTAACACTACATTTCATTGAAAAGGAGAAAATTAAATGTGATCAGCATGTTCCTTTTTCCACTGCCTTGTATTGATGTTTTTACAGATTTCAGATTTTTCTCTCTCCTCCTGAACTCCTAATGTTTGCAAAGTGATGGATGTTAGCTCTGTATTGTCACTGTGGATACTGCCTTATGCAATCCACCTTTATATGTTTCAATATTTATGCTCAGTTGTGTCCATGAAGGAATACAAAAACATATTAAGTAACATCTGCCAGTGTTTTCTTTTTTTTTAAGTTTGTCCAAATTTGAACTGTTGTTTGGTTTCTTTAAATAATAATAATAATAATATTCTTTTGCTCTTATGATAAATGCTAACATGCTCACAATGCTCTGTTCATACTACATTCTCAGAGTGTAATACAGAAACCTCGCCACCAGATGTCAGTGGCCACAACAGATTCACCCAACACTTCATCCATGACATTCATCATTACACTGTTGCAGTCATACTGCGTGGAGAATATGCATCTATCATGTTTAACATTCACAAGACTTTACATGAGGAAAACATTTAGGTTCATTTGTAGGCCACTGTTCCTTTAACATGTTTATAGTTGGATGAGCGAACACTAGATGTTGGATTTGGTCGCTGCTACGCTGCAACATTTAATAAATGGTGGAATAACATACCCGTGGAATAATATCAATAGAAAATGAACGATATGATCTAGTGTGAATATATTAAAAGAAATAATTACAAATTTTCCTGAATGGAAACAAGAAAAGCTCAACTGGAGCAGTGAGGGAATTGTTCTCCTGGTGGACAAACATCATCAGACAGAGGTCATGTGATAATTTCAATTATTACAAAAATGACAAGAGCAGACATTGAAGATGCGTTTAAAATAACAGTCAACAAAATCAGTATCAGCTTTATTATTACAATCCTGTCCCTAATTGTACATGCTGCTCCAGCTAACTTATAATTCATCATGACCAATGATAGTCTTTACAATACAGTCTTTGATCATGTGTTAGTGTACAACAGTCATTTAGGATCTACTCTTAACCACCTGAGACCTCCTGAGCTCTCTTAAAGAGCATTTTACATCATGAGAAATTCTTCAGTTAATCTTAAGTTTGTGAGTAATAAAACTGAAGGATTTTACTTTAAACATGTCACTTTTAGCAGTTTCTGTTGTGTAGAGTCTGAAGAAAACACGCTTCTGATGCAAATGTGTGTTTATTGAAAAGCATGAAATGTGCAGAAGAAAGTGGTACAGAGTCTTAATATTCAATCATTCTTTAACATCATTGTTGAGAAACAGATATTTGAAACAGTTTGATTGATTTCATTGACAGCAAGTTTGACAATAACCTATATACCATTGATACTTTCTGATATTACCAGTATTATACTGTAATATAATTAATCACATTGTTTTATGTCATGTAGAAAAAGAGAAAAGGCTTTCACTGATGATAACACAGGTACTCAGTGCTGCCGTCAGTACCTTCGTTGAGATCTCTCGTAATAACATTGACACCAGCCCTCTCATACACTGTGACAGCATCTTGGTCTACAAGCACGGTGATGCCCTTTATGGGATCAATTCCCTCTTTCTTGTACCACATGTACACCTGGTTAGTCAGAGTTGTTGTACTGACCAACAGTCAGCTGCCTTTATATAGGGAATGGAGATGCTGTGGCTCATTGCGTGATCCCTACATGATGTAATCATTAATGAGTCATAAAAAATAAAAATAAAAACTTCAAAATATAAGATCACAAATGGCAGTTATGAATGAATGAATGGGGTCAGACTTCCATAAGTAGAAGTAATTTCACAGACAGAGACCTAATCATGTTTTACTACCGTGTTCATTTCATCCACAAAAAAAGTCCAGCAAGCTGCAAAGACCAAATTAATAGTTGCTAAAACTTCTAAATCACTAAAATCACTTCTTGTGCCAGGTTTACCAGGACTGTTCCTAGTTTAACAACCGTGAGTGTGAATAAGTGCTTGCTATGTGCTCACGAGAAGTGTTTTTATTAGTTCTGTACACCTGCTTTCAGTAAAATACTCAACAGGGTAGACATGAAGAAGACATGAACTTCAACACACATACATATATTTTATTCATAGAGCACTTTTGAAGAAAACAATTTACAATACAATATTTACAATACAATGAAAATAAACAATAACACATTGAAAGTAATTCTAAAAAAGCTTTGAATCATGTTTTGAATGTAGACAAGTTGGTGCAGTCTCTGATTTCTTTGGGAAGAGACTTCCAGAGGGAGGGAGCAGCTGTGGAGAAGGCTCTGTAATTATTACTCATGAGTTATATTCCACAGAAGTCTGTTGATCAATGCGTTCTCAAATCAGATAAATTTATTGGTTACCTATTGGTTATCTGTAATTCCATTTTATCACACTTGATAGATTGTATATACGCTCATATTTTCGCACCATTTATTATGAAATTTCAGAATTGCTGCATGAATTTTCTTCATCTTTTCACCCTAGAATAAACTTTCCCCGGGAAGATGAGCGTTGTGATACTCCGGCAGTACCATCGCCACCATAACGCATGTTACACGCTGTGCGTAGGGCACCAAGTGCTGGAGGGGGCACCAAAATGTTATAAGAGTAGCGTAATTCGGTTAGGTTAGGAATAAATGGACAGTGTAGGCTACAGTGTGTGATCAAATAAAGGTGTCTCAAAAGCCAATGCCAGAACTTGTGTGTGTTATTCCACTGCTGAAGAAAGTGAAGGGGGTTAACCCCGAAGTTGATGTGCAGTTTGGCCCCAGGAGATGGCATCTCTCATTTCACAATAAGAGCATCTGTAGATTTTGCATAGTTAAAGAACTTTTGGTGTAATGGCAAGATTCACCTGAACTGACTCAAACTACATAAGTGACATTTGAGATTTTTGTGATGAAAAAAGTTTTCTTTATTAGATAAATGAGGATAAAAGTATAGCTGAGGATGATGGAAATGTCATTAGCTTTGGACATTTGTTCAGAATCTAAAGCACCTGACAAATAAAACATTTTGATCTGATGATGGCACTAGAAGAAGTCATCAAAGTAAATAGTTCATCCTGAGGGGGACATGAATGTCTTACCATCCAGTTGTACTTAAAAACAGTGGTAGGTTATGGATATATGAACATTAACATAGCTGTGGTTTTACTGAGAGTGCTGTTTGCCCTTCGTATGCAAAGCTAAGCTAACAGACTGCTGATGGCACCAATCATCTCTTCTAATTCTCAGCGACTCTCAGCCAGCCGTTCTGCTTGTTTTGGCAAAAATTCAGAAGTTGAGAGTGATGAAATGAAATGAAAGATAACCAGTATATTTATACATACATACATACATACATTATCTGTAACTGCTTATCCTATGGCTATATATTCATCTGGTTTGATAATGTATTGACATTTGATTCTATCCTCACTGCTCCTCTGTTTATAATTTTTCTACATGGACATTCTACCTTAGCTCATACATTGTTACACTGAAATCTTTCATTTAATACTTTATTTATACATTTTCTCTTACCAAACACAGTAAATGTGTCAGTTACCAGTTACCAGTTAGGGACCAGGGAAGGTCAAGGATGGCATGACGTTGATTTCAGCCCAACCCAGTTGACTATGTGACTGCTATGATCAGCTTTTAGACAGATCAGCACTTTGTTAAATGTCTGGGTCAAGGTAGGGTCAAAATTCTGATACTTCACTTTTTCCCAGCCATCTGTGTCCACTCTGTCTCCCCAATACTTTCCCACATACTTTCATTGTTGATTTCAGCCCAACCCAGTTGACTATGTGACTGCTATGATCAGCTTTTAGACAGATCAGCACTTTGTTAAATGTCTGGGTCAAGGTAGGGTCAAAATTCTGGTACTTCACTTTTTCCCAGCCATCTGTGTCCACTCTGCCTTTCCTCACTTTTCTATTTAACATGATTCATCAGTGGCAATGACTTCATAGATGTATGTTTGTTTCTCTCTCTTCATTCAGATGTGGATCCAGTGTTTGTTAACATTTTCTCTTAACAATGTGTTTGTTAAGAGAAAATGTATAAATAAAGTATTAAATAAAAGATTTCAGTGTGAGCTAAGGTAGAATGTCCATGTAGAGAAATTAAAAAGGAGTATATGAACAGAGGACTAGTGAGGATAGAATCAAATGTCAATACATTATCAAACCAGATGATGGCTGTTGGGTTGATCAATGTCGGGTATCTAAAGATGGAGAAAAACATCAAGGAGGACGTGGTGATTATATCTACCTGTGGTACTTCAAAGGGAGCACAGAGTATGATACTCCCATAGTGGAGATTGATGTCACCACAAATGCTCAAAGTGAAGCTTCCAAGTTTAAAGATGACTCGGGGTGACTGCCTGTAATCTGAACCGCAACTCTGGAGGGAACTGGATCCACAATCGTATTGCCACTGATTCTTTCGGATCAGATGCAGACTACCGTCAGAGAGGTTACATATGTGTGGATGAAGACACTAACAGGGGTGCCGGAGGTGCGTATGTCAGTTGTTTAAGAGTTTAATTTTACTGAATGATTGTTTGATCAAGGTTTTGATTCCACTGATTGTGATAAACATTTCGTATTAATGATAAATGAAGTTTTATAACTAGGTTCAGGAACAAGGTCCACGCCTTGAACTCATCCCACTCCCTCTTCGATGCCGTTTTCATGTATGTATGTATAAATATATTGGTTATCTTTAATTTTATTTCATCACTCTCAACTTCTGAATTTCTCCCAAAACAAGCAGGAAAGCTGTCTTAGAGTCGCTGAGAATTAGAAGAGATGATTGGTGCCACCAGCAGTCTGTTAGCTTAGCTTTGCATACGAAGGGCAAACAGCACTCTCAGTAAAACCACAGCTATGTTAATGTTCATATATCCATAACCTACCACTGTTTTTAAGTACAACTGGATGGTAAGACATTCATGTCCCCCTCAGGATGAACTATTTGCTTTGATGACTTCTTCTAGTGCCATCATCAGATCAAAATGTTTTATTTGTCAGGTGCTTTAGATTCTGAACAAATGTCCAAAGCTAATGACATTTCCATCATCCTCAGCTATACCTAAATGTTAATTAGCAAATGTTGACATGTAATACACTAAACTAAGAGGGTTGACCTGATAAACATTATAGCTGCATCAACATGTTAGCATTGTCATTGGGAGAATTTAGCTAAAAGCACTGCTGTGCCCAAGTACAGCAGCAGAATAATAACGATACTTTTTCATCAGTGGCAACCTGTTTATCCTCATTTATCTAATAAAGAAAACTTTTTTCATCACAAAAATCTCAAATGTCACTTATTTAGTTTGAGTCAGTTCAGGTGAATCTTGAAGGCAGAGATGCCATTACACCAAAAGTTCTTTAACTATGCAAAATCCACAGATGCTCTTATTGTGAAATGAGAGATGCCATCTCCTGGGGCCAAACTGCACGTCAACTTCGGGGTTAATCTTTAGATACCCGACATTGATCAACCCAACAGCCATCATCTGGTTTGATAATGTATTGACATTTGATTCTATCCTCACTAGTCCTCTGTTCATATACTCCTTTTTAATTTCTCTACATGGACATTCTACCTTAGCTCACACTGAAATCTTTTATTTAATACTTTATTTATACATTTTCTCTTAACAAACACATTGTTAAGAGAAAATGTTAACAAACACTGGATCCACATCTGAATGAAGAGAGAGAAACAAACATACATCTATGATGTCATTGCCACTGATGAATCATGTTAAATAGAAAAGTGAGGAGAGGCAGAGTGGACACAGGATGAACTATTTGCTTTGATGACTTCTTCTAGTGCCATCATCAGATCAAAATGTTTTATTTGTCAGGTGCTTTAGATTCTGAACAAATGTCCAAAGCTAATGACATTTCCATCATCCTCAGCTATACTTTTATCCTCATTTATCTAATAAAGAAAACTTTTTTCATCACAAAAATCTCAAATGTCACTTATGTAGTTTGAGTCAGTTCAGGTGAATCTTGAAGGCAGAGATGCCATTACACCAAAAGTTCTTTAACTATGCAAAATCCACAGATGCTCTTATTGTGAAATGAGAGATGCCATCTCCTGGGGCCTAACTGCACGTCAACTTCGGGGTTAACCCCCTTCACTTTCTTCAGCAGTGGAATAACACACACAAGTTCTGGCGTTGGCTTTTGAGACACCTTTATTTGATCACACACTGTAGCCTACACTGTCCATTTATTCCTAACCTAACCGAATTACGCTACTCTTATAACATGATGATAATTGAGCCATTTTGGTGCCCACTCCAGCACCTGGTGCCCTACGCACAGCGCGTAACGTGCGTTATGGTAGCGATGGCACTGTTTGGAGGAGTACCACAACGCTCATCTTCCCGGGGAAAGTTTATTCTAGGGTGAAAAGATGAAGAAAATTCATGCAGCAATTCTGAAATTTCATAATAAATGGTGCGACAATTTGAACGTATATACAATCTATCAAGTGTGATAAAATGGAATTACCATAAATTTTGGACTATTGAGCGCACCTGAATATAAGCCGCACCAGCTAAATTTTAAAAGAAAATACATTTTGTACATATATAGGCCGCACCTGAATATAAGCCGCAGGTTTTCATGTTGTAACATGAGACATTTACACAGAAAGACGGTACACGGAAGATTTTTTTTTAGTTTTAATTTCAGACACGCTTTTTTTTTAAACTGTGCCTGAAAATCGGCAGTACGGCACCAACACGCCATCAACACGGCATCGACACAGCACCAACACGGCATCAAGACAGCACCAACACGGGATGAACATGCCTGCATGGTTAGAAAATCGGTTTATAGTCCGAAAATTACGATAGTGTCTTCTTCGGCGCATAATCTTTCCCCACGTCTATCTCACTTTTGCGTTTACTGCTAGAGAGTGACCCCCGGTGGCAGTAAAAATAATAAATAAGCCGCACCGTTGTATAGGCCGCAGGGTTCAAAGCGTGTGAAAAAAGTAGAGGCTTATAGTCCGAAAATTACGGTACAGATAACCAATAGGTAACCAATAAATTTATCTGGTTTGAGAACGCATTGATCAACAGACTTCTGTGGAATATAACTCATGAGTAATAATTACAGAGCCCTCTCCGTAGCTAACCCCTCTGTCTGGAAGTCTCTTCCCAAAGAAATCAGAGACTGCACCAACCTGTCTACATTCAAAACATGATTCAAAGCTAACCTTTGACACAAAAATTGATTTTCAGCAACTATTAATTTGGTCTTTGCTGCTTGCTGTATTTTTTGTGGTTGAAATTATGAACACAGTAGTAAAACATGATTATTGTTTTTAAGGTCTCTGTCTGTCGCACCATTTATGATGAAATTTCAGAATTGCTGCATGAATTTTCTTCATCTTTTCACCCTACGCGCTAGGTCACCAAGTGCTGGAGGGGGCACCAAAATGGCCCAATTATCATCATGTTATGTCTGGGTCAAGGTAGGGTCAAAATTCTGGTAATTTGCTTTTTTCCCAAGCCATCTGTGTCCACTCTGTCTCCCCAATACTTTCCACATACTTTCACTCCTTTATTTAATGTGATTCGTCATTTCCTTCACTACTTCTCTTTTTTCCCCAGCCATCTGTGTCCACTCTGTCTCCCCAATGCTTTCCACATACTTTCACTTCTTTATTTAATATGATTCGTCATTTATCATGTACCACTCAGTAAAAAAACTGTAAAAATTTGGATTAGAGCCCACAATGTACAGTGTAAATCCTACAAAGTTCATGTTTTGTACTAACAGTGTACTAGTAGAGTATCAATGCATATATGTAGGTATCGGAGAACAAGCTGTGAAGTTATGTAATAAGGGGATAACAATTTGGGATCTTACAGCAGTTACACTGTAGTTATTTTTTTAACTCCAGGATACCTATTGGAGAGAATTACTGTACCGTAGTTATTATTTAACTCCTGGGTGTTTATGTATGTCAATAAAACTGAGCAAAAATATGGAAGTGTCAAGGAAGATGGGGAGATGACTTCTTCACTGTCATTCAATTTTGAAGTCATTGAAATGTTTTAAGTCTTTTCCCTGGCAATTGTGTTTCAACCAGCATTAGGCCACAGCTCCACAAGGTTCAGGTTTAGCTTTTCTCCACTCGTTAGCAAAGCTAACATAAGCAATCTGCCTTCATACCAAGATGCGATTGAGAAATCTCTTCACCCCTCACCAAAAGAGATTTTGCGAATATGAGCTATACATATGATCTAACTCTGTATACTGTCTTACACTTAGTCTCACCAATGGCAAAGTGCATCACACACCTTGATGTGTCCCTTGATAAAATTGAGGAGATGAACCTCCAATCATGAGCCTTCAAGAAAATCAATGTTGATCTAAATAAAGTGTCAGGAGGAAACTACTTCTATCTCTGGTAAAAAACAAAAAAAACAAACAAAAAAGAAAAACAGAGCATGGCTCAGCACCAATCACCAGGCTTCAAGTTACATTCAGGGATGAGATGGCTGTTGGATTGATCAATGCTGGGTATATAAAGATCGAGAAAAACATCAAGGAGGACGTGGTGATCAAAACTACCTGTGGTACTTCAAAGGGAGCACAGAGTATGATACTCCCATAGTGAAGATTGATGTCACCACAAATGCTCAAAATTAACCCTTTAAGTTTAAAGATGACTGGGAGCGACTGGCCTGTGATCTGAACCGCAATTCTGGAGGGAACTGGATCCACATCTGGATGAAGAGAGACAAACAAACATACATCTGTGATGTCATTGACACTGATTCCTTCAGATCAGATGCCGACTACCATCAGAGAAGTTACATACATGTGGATGAAGATACTAACAGGGGTGCCGGAGGTGCGTATGTCTTCATATGGTACCGTCAGACCATCAACCAAACAAATGCACTCACTGATCTAAAAGTGTCCACCAATGATCAAGAGTATCAGAGCCTTCAGCAGCAAAATTACGAGCTAATGAGTGTTGATCTCAACCAGGGAACCAGGTAACCAGGTGTACATGTGGTACAAGAAAGGGGGAATTCATCCCATTAAGGCCATCGCCCTGCTTGTCATCACAGGTGGCGCATACAAGAGGGGCTATATCATTATTATTATCATTATCCGCCGGAAAAAGTCTTGGTAACAGAGCTGAGAATTCTCAACTGAAGCGGAAAGCCCAGTTCAACAATTTTATTCAATCAATTTGGTGATTTTTTTTAATTGTCTTGTCTCTTTTTCTACATGATATAAAACAATGTGATTAATTATATTACAGTACAATACTGGTAATATCAGAAAGTATCAATGGTATATAGGTTATTGTCAAACTTGCTGTCAAATCATGTCTTTCTCAACAATGATGTTAAAGAATGATTGAATATTAAGACTCTGAACCACTTTCTTCTGCACATTTCATGCTTTTCAAAAAACACACATTTGCATCTGAAGCGTGTTTTCTTCAGACTCTACACAACAGAAACTTTGAGTATTTTCATGTTTTCATCACTAACTTAAGACTAACTGAAGAATTTCTCATGATGTAAAATGCTCTTTAAGAGAGCTCAGGAGGTCTCAGGTGGTTAAGAGTAGATCCTAAATGACTGTTGCACAGTAACACATGATCAAACACCGTATTGTAAAGACTATCATTGGTCATGGTGAATTATAAGTTAGCTGGAGCAGCATGTACAATTCAGGACAGGATAGTTTTAGCCTTTTTACATTGTTCTAACATTTGTTAGACTATGAGAGCATTTTTTATTTCTTTTTTAGGCATCTATCAGGGATGCAAACAACAATAATAAAGCTGATACTGATTTTATTTTATCATCATCATTTTCCATGTATCGATGTCTGCTCTTGTCATTTTGGTAATACATTTGAATTATCACATGACCTCTGTCTGATAGATCTGAGTTTATCCACTAGCAGAACAGTTTCCTGTCTACTCCAGTTTAACTTTGTTTCCATTCAGGACGGTTTTTGATTATTTCTGCTAGTGTATTTACACTACATCATATTGTTTATTTTCTATTGACAATAGGGACTTCACACTTTTTTTAATGATGGTTAGGCATTGTTGCATCTGAAGCGTGTTTTCTTCAGACTCTACACAACAGAAACTTTGAGTAGTTTCATGTGTTTTCATTTTAATCCCATCATTGTTCTCATGCTGACCAAGCAGGGCCCATATTTAGCAAACTGCTAAAAGTGAGATTTTGGGTGTTGGTTTCAAAGTCCATAACATTTATCATTTAATTGCTTAATGATAGACTATTACTTAATCACAATGGTAAGGTTATACCTCCTATTTCATTTTTTAAAAAAAAGGTATTTTATTAACATGTCGTTAGTATTAGCAGCTAGTACATTAAAAAAAGCTAATCAATGATAGATGACTGTCTTCATATCTCATTATGAGGAACAACAACGTTTGATTAGAGCATTTGAATAGGATTTTAATGTCTTAATTATTAATGCCTTATGTCAATGTCCTATTCAGCTGTAATTTGCAAAATCTTGATTAAATACGTTTTGTGTAACACAGGATCCGAACAGGTGTTCGCGAACTTGTTCTTGGTAGTTTGTTGCTATTTATAGCAACAGTAGCGCGACATACAGGTTACTTACAGGATCTTTGGCAGCAGTGGCGTCGTTAGGCCTGTTTTGGGGGGGTGAAGCCACCCCCCCTAAATAGTTTGGTGTTGTTTAATTAAAAAAGATTTTTATTTTATTTCATTTTTTTTACAAAAATATGCCGACAAATTCAATATAAAGCGGCCAGCATATCAGTTTAAATAAATAATCATATAACCTGTCATTAAGGACTTAAATGTGATCATAAATCTGTCAGTTTCCCTTCACTTCGTAGTGTACGGTAGAGAGAGCCCCTTTGGTGCGTTGTTATCCATTACGCTTGTTCAGAACGCAGAACCACATTACTGAAAATCCAGTCCACGTTTTCCCTGCGACCTTGCTTGCGGCTCGGTACTTCTACCGTTGCACACAGAGCCGAATAGAACACCGTTAGGAGAAGAACATGAATGGATGGATGAAGAATGGATATAAGAAAGTTTTCAGGACAGTAAGTATTTATCACTGCTGGTAGTAACAGTTAGTTAGCTCCAGCCCAGCTAACAGCAGAAAGTCCATGTAATTCATGAAATGCTCCATGTTTGACAAATAAAAACCTGGCTTACACACTACAGACAATCTCTGCGCACGTCTTACCTTTGTTGTTTTGCGGTCAAAAGTTACATTCCAGCTGTAAAAGAACAAAAGAACGCTGCTACTTAGCTAGCTAGTTAGTGTTCATGCACTGTGAAGGTCCTGGTTGTTCATAGAGTTCAGTGTGCACTCTCTTTACCATAACTTTGGGGTGACTTCCTTCTGGAGCATCAGCTGTGTTTCTCACTTTACGCATGGATGCACACCAGCTCATTCACGTATGATTATCATCAGTGGATAATAATAATAATAATAATTACACCAATAATAATCACCCCTATTGGCCAGGGCAGAGGAGCACAGTGAGTGAGAGGTGAGTCTAAAGGATTTCACAGAATAGAGTCATTTGTGATGCAGACAGTCTTGGAATTTTATGGAACTCAATTTGCATATGAAATATGAAACATTTCAGTCAAGGTGCACCATATTAGACTTATTTAACTTGAGCTTTTATTTAAGAGTAATGATTAGAAAGTGGAGAAAGCCAAGTTATACACACACACACACACACACACACACACACATATATATATATATATATATATATACATATAATATATACATATAATAAATAACTACTAATAACTAATAAATAATTTCTCAGTCTTTGCTAGCTGTTTGTGAAATTTTGTGCTCGCGCGCTACGTTCGCTCACATCCTGTGCATCTCCTTGGGGCTAAGCCCCCCTGTCCTTAAAACCTAGTGACGCCTCTGTCTGTGCATAATCTAGACTTTCCTTTCTAATTCACTACTGTAGCTGTTAGTAGGAGAAATTCTTCATAATTTGTTGCTTGTGATGAGCTTACTTGCTCGGCTATGTTAGCATTGCAAAAAGGGATTTGGACAGACAGAGAGCGCTTTTCTACTTTTTTTTTTGTTCTAGCAGTGTTATATCGACCTTAGCTAAAATGTTCAGTAGATTGTGGGGAGAGGGAATCTTAGCTTGGCGCTTGGCCCAGCCATACATTGTAGTTTTTGCACATTTCTCCAAGTCATCAACATACTCGGTAAAATCAGCATACCCAAATTAACACTGCCAGAGTTGATTTCAACACAAAGTGTCTATATGGGTCCACCCACGAGTGTTAATTTAACTCTTTTTGCAGTGTTGGTACCTTAACACTAATTTGGTGTCATGTCTCTTTTTGGAGTTAAAATTTAACAATTAACAACAACCAGTGTTAGTTTTTCTCAACACTTCTATGTAGTGTTGGACATTAACTCTCTCAGAGGATCATGTGTTAACTACACAAGTGTTAGACCTTTAACATTAAACAGTAATAATAGTAATAAGGACTGTTAAAATAAAGGTGGTCATGTTTGGTATTATTTTAACATTTATTTTGACATTTGACTTTGACGTTGCTTTACAAAGAGTAATAGCACAGGACAGTGTCTCATAGAAGGCTGGAGATTGCAACAATTACTCAAGCAATGAGATGACTTCTGTTTAAATCACAACTCCTATGCCTCCGTACCTGCCATGGAATACATGTGACACTGTGCTTCTGAGGGAGGTTATTAACCGTGCACATAACTTCACTCATGGTGCAACATGCCTTGTTTCATAACAGCAACTTTAAGCTACTAGAACATTATAGAATTAGAAAAGTTACACTCATGACTGTAAACAAACAACATCTGTAGTAATTTGGAACAATTTACTTAAACTTTGTCTGTAACACAGTATCTCATGGCATGCTGGGAAATCTTCCTCTGCTGACGTGAATGCTTCGAGTGTAAAAATTACCTTTTTTAAGTCATTGGATTCAAACTCGCAGCTTTTGTCACTCACTCTCACACCACATCTTTTTACAGGCCACAGTCAACCACACTTGCATACATTCTTGGATGTATCTGGAATCCCAGGATGGATTTCCAACATCAGGGTTAACATTTATCTCAGCCATTTGCAGCTTTTCTTTCTCAAATGTTCCCTCATACGGCCACATGCCATTCATCCCTTCACACAAAAGAGAAGTGAACGGAAACACGAAATCCCATCCTTTCAGTCTACCGATGAGTCCAGCCGGTACATGTGGCGAAAACATTGCTTTAAAGTGTGATGTCTGGTCAGATGTGTGTGTGTGTGTGTGTGCCCGCTTCGGCATGCTGCGTATCAATGACAGGTTGACCTTCTAATTTCACATTGTTTTTCTGATCTTTTACAGAATTTTTTTTCTCTTTGACTTAGCTTTTGCTGAGTCAGTTTGCATGTTTTCAGATTCACATTGAATTCTACTGTTGTGGACGGATTGTTACCCATTTTCGCTTGTGCATTAAGACTTTACACATACAGACAAACAGATTTCAATCCACAGTACAGCAGCATCAGAGGTCTGTCTCCACACCTTTCTACTACAGCAGTGGTGGTCTGAGGTAAAAGGGCGAAAACTCAGTTCTTTTTCGCCCACAGTGTATACACAATTAGCATCAACGTTTCCCACAGGACACAGAGCAGATGATCCCCGATCTTGACTTAAACGAAGCAGTACTTTTAAACTCCCCCGAAAATGTCTCTTCTACAGTTTAAATCTCAGGTGGGTCTCTCTGTGCCGAGTGCAGCCCGAAACTTCCCCGCTAACCAAAACAATATTATATAACAATATTTGTGTTACAGCTTCTATATTTTGTTTAAAAAATGTTTTACACCATTGTCAGCTTTCTTGATTTCTCACTTTAAGTCAATTTGCCAATTAAACATCTAACTGGGAGGTTTGTATGACACATACGTTCCGAGCAACGCTCCCAGAGATTTCAGCCAGGACATTGTCCCCAAGACACTGAACTTCCTGACCCCCCCTGGTCGGGTCAGAGATGTTTTTATTTTTATATTCCAGGCAAATTAAATAAGCACAGAAGTGCCTGAGTTGGTCTCACATTCCCCCAAACTCATCCTGGTGGATAGACTTTAAACCCCAAGATAACACCACAAATACTATACGCCCAGGATTAGTCAAAGAGAATGTCTTTACCCATGCAGGTGTTATTGTCAGCATATTCTAGTCTGGAGACACTGTTGTCTGTTTACGCAGATTGGAACGTCAACGGCAAGCTATCTATTATGTCTAGGAAGGCAGCAATAGTCTCTTCGACCCTGGCCACCACAGTGTTGAGATAGACTGGCACCTACTGTTCCCAATCAAAGCCAAACAACTAATACTGCCGAGGACCTCAAGGCCAAAATTCCATAACAACTACTATAATCAGCTTTTAGACAGATCAGCACTTTGTTAAGTGTCTTGGTCAAGGTAGGGTCAAAATTCTGGTACTTCGCTTTTTTCCCCAGCCATCTGTGTCCACTCACTCTCCCCAATGCTTTCCACATACTTTCACTTCTTTATTTAATATGATTCGTCATTTATCTTGTACCGCTCAAGAGCAAGCACTTGGCGACAGTGGCAAGAAAAAACAGTAAAAATTTGGATTAGAGCCTAACGTACAGTGTAAATCTTACAAAGTTCATGTTTTGTACTAACAGTGTACTAGTAGAGTATCAATGCATATATGTAGGTACCAGAGAACAAGCTGTGAAGTTATGTAATAAGGGGGTAACAATTTAGGATCTTACACTGTAGTATTTGTATTTGTATTTTTTACTCCAGGGTACCTATTGTACCTATTGGCGAGAATTACTGTACCGTAGTTATTATTTAACTCCTGGGTTTTGTCCTATTATCGCAAGGTGTTTATGTATGTCAATAAAACTGAGCAAAAATATGGAAGTGTCAAGGAAGATGGGGAGATGACTTCTTCACTGTCATTCACTTGTGTTTCAATTTTGAAGTCATTGAAATGTTTTAAGTCTTTTCCCTGGCAATTGTGTTTCAACCAGCATTAGGCCACAGCTCCACAAGGTTCAGGTTTAGCTTTTCTCCACTCCTTAGCAAAGCTAACATAAGCAATCTGCCTTCATACCAAGATGCGATTGAGAAATCTCTTCACCCCTCACCCAAAGAGATTTTGCGTATATGAGCTGTACATATGATCTAAAGTGGGACCTTGAACTGAAGAGTAAACAATGGCGACTGTGACCTGGGGCAAATCATACAATATTATCATTTGTGATGCTATAGGGTTCACCAGGTGTTAGTTGTGGAGGAGATCGCCCTCTGTGCTGTAGAAAGTCCCGTAAATAGACCTCTGAATCAGGCTGTGACCTGGAGAAGCAGACAGCATCTGGATGAAAAGAGAGAGAGGGGAGGCTGTGCTTGACAGGGTGTACTGTTAACTAAGTCAGACAAGAGTGTTTGCTGTCAGGCTCTTAAAGATTCTCTCTTTTCCTTTATTTGTCAGCTATGCCAAGACTAAGGACAGAAATTATTGTTGCTGATGTGCATAGTGTTAGGAAAATTATTCAATAACCTTCAGGACGCCGTCAGACTGTTAAGATATCCTTTTAATAGTGACTTGCAGCAAGGGAACAACTTACAGACTCTGTGGTTCAGTAATTGTTCAAAGGTTCAATGGTTCAACACAGACTTATATTAAAAGCCTCCTAAAAAGGAAAGAGTGACACCTACAACTTTGTCTATCTCATAGTTTCAACATGGGCATTTTAAGCCATGTACGGTCAAAAAACCTCATGCGTTGGGGTGCAGTTGCCGTTACAGCTGTCTGTTACTTTGCAACTTCCCTGAAGCTGAGCACACAGTAATTATCTCTGTGCACACACATGTAAGGTGACGCTGAGTCATCTCTAAATGGAAAAACACAGAAAGCATAAAGGATAATAACATTTTTCCAACATGTAGTTTGAGTCTGTTCAGGTGAATCTTGAAGCCAGAGATCCCATTACACCAAAAGATCTGTGAATACCTGCCTCTATCCTTCTATACTTCTGTCCTCTGTCTGTGTTTTGTAATAATTCAGAATAAGGTCCTTGATTTAGCTGGGAACATGATATCAATGTTGGGCAAACTTAATGAGTTTGTGTGGTATGAATCCGTAGGCATTTGCAAGGTCCAGCAATCAGTCAGGCACTCCAGGGATCCCACCCTTGTGAATGTGGTGTTCTTCAGAAGGAATTCAGTCATTGTGGCAGGATACTGAAAAATAGCTTGCCTTCTACGTTTAGCAGTGAGATGGTGGGACTGACTGGTGTTCTTAGAGTTCGCTTTCTTGATGATCCAAACACCTTCTGCAAAACTCCACTGGTTGCAAGATCCAAGATTTTCCGCAGGTGCCAAAGGAGATGTGGGCAGTGTTTGTATGCGACGTATGTAACTCCACTGGGACCTGTGGCAGAGGCGTATTCGACTCTTTTGACCACCTCCTGAACCTCCATCCAGCTGGGCTTCCTACCTGTTGAACTCAGCCATTAGGGCCATGTGTGGTGTTCACATCTTCAGCTGGCACATGAGGCTGCCTCTGCGCCTTTCCCTTAGCAACCTCTTAGTGCAGACAATAGGGTTCAAAACAGGGTGTACTGCTATGTCAGTGCAGGGCGGTCTATTGTGTAGGAAGTGTGTGT
Organism: Argyrosomus regius; assembly: GCA_946959425.1. NCBI lineage: Eukaryota > Metazoa > Chordata > Actinopteri > Sciaenidae > Argyrosomus > Argyrosomus regius. Next base: position 80,227 of record CAMPSB010000272.1, on the reverse strand, counting down.
AGGTGTGAGTCTATATTTAAATGTGAAGGAGTAGGGGGCAAAAAAACTAACAAAGTCAAATTTAAGATTACAAATGGCAGTTAAGCAATAGCTGTAGACATTCCCAAAACTGGTGTTTTACTTGAATTTGTAGCACAATATCTGTCAAGCAAAGTGACATTGTGGTGTTAGTAGCAGCATTTGAGGTGTTTTACAGCAATTTTTGAAGTTTATCTTCCAACACTGTATTGTTAGTGATTAGTGTTAGTTCAAATGTTAATGACATTTTCAATAAGTAGTTTTACTTTGGAGACACAGTTAACACAGGGGTTCCCTGACCCGTAGGAAAAAAAGTGAATGCTATGGTAAATGGTAAATGGACTGTACTTATATAGCGCCTTTCTAGTCTTCAGACCACTCAAAGCGCTTTTACACTACATATCTCATTCACCCATTCACACACATTCATACACTGATGGCATTAGCTGCCATGCAAGGTGCCAACTGCTCATCAGTTTTAGGAGCTAACCGTTCATACACATTCACACAAAACAACACATAATGCTGTTGTATGTATTTATTTATAGAGTATAATTGTGATGAATGGGGTCAGACTTCCATAAGTAAAAATAATTCAACAAAACTTGTTCTGTGTAAGTTACACCTGCTTTCAGTAAAACATTCAACAGTATGCTTGTCAGGAGTTTGAGGAAGACATGAACTCCAACACACATACATATATTTTATTTATAGAGTAAGATCCACAAAGACACTTTACAGGAGTTAAAACCGTCAGACAATACAATGAAAATAAACAACACACAGTTTTGTTCACTTTGTGAATGGTGTATAGAATGTAGACAGGTTGGTGCAGTCTCTGATGTGTTTGGGAAGAGACTTCCAGAGGGAGGGAGCAGTTGTGGAGGGGTTCTGTAATCATTACTGAGGAGATATATTCCACAGAAGTCTGTCAGTCAATACGTTATCAAACCAGATTTGATAAAACCAGATTTTTATCACACAACAGAATTCCTGCTAAAACAAACATAAAAGCTATTGGCCTACTCATAAGGTTCGTAATGCTGATAAATCATGAACTGAATCTTAACGTTTTAAACCATGTGTGATGTGAGTGTGAGAAAGACGTGTAGTTTAAATTTGAATACAAACACACGCACACCTACACACACACACACACACACACACACACACACACACACACCTGACATGACACACGTCTGACATAGTATAGTCTTATGACGTTGTTTTGGCCAAAAATGACCTGTTCAGCAGACACAGAGCAACATTAGCCTTTATTTACACTCATGTCTCTGGTCACTGCCTGAGGAAAATGTCTGGCTCCTAAGCTGCTAAAAGCTCCATATGCTCACTAGCTAGTTTCTAACTTTGTCCGTCTGCTGTTGAGCAGGTAGTGTACAGGGGGGTTTATCAGAGCTTTTTTTTTTTTTAACCCAAACAGCTGCCTGCTGCTGCTGAAACAGGGTTGATGAGAGGAATGAAGCTAAAACAGAGTGTTAAAAGAGGCTAAACTGCTCCATAGAGCTGAGGGCAGTCACAGAGTTGGGCGGTAATTCTCTGTAGGTGTTATGATGGAGGCTTTTTGCCTTCTTCCTGCCTAATGTTTCCTGTTGGTTTTCCCTCCCTCCTGAATCTGTCTGTCTCTCTTTGTTGCTGGGCGAGGCCTCTGGATTTCCCCTCACCTGCTCTGCACCTCACTACCTGTGGCTCATTAGCTAATCAACACTCACAGTATAAAAGACAGGTCCAGCCTTCCAGATCGTTTTGACTACATAGTAGTAACTACGCACTGTTTACTTTGTCTCTCCACCTGCAAATGCGTCAAACCCAATCCTGCACCATTCCAAGCCACGTGACCAGTTTGTGACCCTGTTCACTTTACATGTGATTTGATAAACTGTTAAAATAAAAATATTGATTAAGGCAGCTTTAAAGGATTATCCTGGTTTAATGTGGAAATAATTTTTGTCTCTTTCGATATCTTTGTACTCACCAAAGTAATTGCTGAGATCTGAGAACGAAGTTCATGAGGTAAAACAACAAAGTCCCAAGTTGAGTCCATGAAGAGTGTTAACTTTAGTTAATTCAGGAAATGAACAGGTTCATGGTACATGGTTCTTTCATCTTTGGGCTCGGGGGAAGTTATCAAATATTTTCTAGTCAAAAGGCTCAAGTCCAAGTGAAGTCCTGAGTCACTGCTGTTAAAGTCTAAGACCAGTTACAAGTCTTTTTTGATTTTGTTAAGTCGAGTCTAAAGTCATCATATTTGCAGTCAGTAAAGCACCAGTGTTTATGGTTTGACTAGATTCTCTAAACCACTTTATTTGGAGGTAAAACTGAAAGTTTGCACAGTTGCAGATAAAAACTGTGTAAACTAAAATCAATCAATAAACTTCAAGGATACATTTATCTTGAAGTCTGTCTTATTGTCTGAAGACAGACTTGATTCTGTGCCTTCCTTTTCTGAACTCACTGCGTATGTGTGTGAGAGAAAGAACCAGAGTAGAGAACAGAGAGCCAGAGATGGACGGAGAGAAAAAAAATATATATCATTAAAGCTTTGTGCCCCTGAATCACCTGAACATGTTTTATTTACTGTCCCTTAGAAGCAGAGTTGGCATCAGAACGGTTTGCTCCACAGTCTGGGTCAGTCTGGGCCGGGTGCCTGGTACACACAGCCAGAGGCTGCGGTCCTTCAGGACCAGAGCCACACTCACATACACATGATGATGTAGCAAACCTTGAGATACTGGTTCGACCTGTATTTACTATTTAATATAAAACAGATTAACACTATCCTTAGAGGAGCAGTGTGTAGGATTTAGTGCAGGGGTATTCAACTAAAATTTTAAGAGGTCCAGTGAGAGAAAATTTCCTCAAGCGAAGGTCCGGAACATCATAATGTCAAACATTATGAATTAGTGGTGTAAATATATATATATATGAAGTAGCCTCATAGTTGTATCAACATCTGCATCTGACTGTTAAATTAAACAAAGTACAATTCAAAAATATTTATTGTCACTTAACATTGAAGTATACATGTGTAATAATAATAATAATAATAATGGTAATGATAATGTTTTTCTCTCATTAGGTTAAGGCTGCATTTAAAAACAAAATAGAGAAAATAAATAAAATAGCTGCATTTGAAAAATTGTGCATCTTAAAATAAAGTGATTCATTTTAGAAAAATAAAATACCAGCAGCTTGAGTTTCCCCTTTTCTTTGTTAACTGTCTCAACAAATTTTTTTACAATAAATGAATATAAACACATCTTAACAATTGAACAGTTTTACAGTTTCTCTTTCTTCCCCTCTTATATCTTATCTTATATATATATAAGATATATATATATATCTTATATCTCCTTTCTGTTGTTCAGTGAGAGAACTGAGCTCGAACTTCTCCTGCCAGGACTTTAAATCTGGGCTGGAATGGTGTCAGGGCCATTCTCATGCTCATGTGAAGGTGCTCATTGGTGAGCCTGGAATGATATTTAGTTTTAATTATGTTCATTGTGGAGAAAGCTGCCTCACAGCTGTATGTGGACCCAAACATGGTAAAGATGAACAGGGCTAACATAGGTATTTGCCTAATTTTGTCACAGAGCTCTTCTTTTTGTTTTCCCTCAAGTAAGGTCTCTGCTACTGCACTCATGCACTCCTTGACCACCCCTCCATCAGTAAATGGCTTTTTGTGTTGACCCCAGTGAATGAATGGGTCAGAATCCTGGTTGACTGCTCATATTGGGATTGGCATTGAGAATGCTTATTTTCTGTGACCTCAGTTCACACTTAAGTGGATATGTTTGATGAAAAACTTTGTGTTTTGTCTCATAGTGGTGTTTCACATTGGCACTTTTAATGAGCGCCACGGTCTCTGAACATATGAGACACACTGGTTTTGTGCTCCCAGTGGGAAGAATGAACATAAATGAATCTGTCCATTCCGGGTTGAAAGCTCTATTTTCGCTATCCACTTTTCTCTTCTTTGAGAGCGCCATTATTTTTCTCTGTCGTCTCCCGCTCACTCGTCTCTCCGTCGTCTCTCCCTGTCTCCTGCTCCCTCGTCTCTCCGTGTCCTCTCCCTGTCTCCTTCTCACTCGTCTCTCCGTGTCCTCTCCCTGTCTCCCGCGTCTTTCCGTCTTCTCTCCCTGTCTCCCGCTCACTCGCCTCTCTGTCTTCTCTTCCGGTCTCCGGCTCACTTGTCTATCCGTGTCAACTCCCTGTATCGCTAACTTCCCTTTCCACTTGTCACTCGCCTCTCCTCTCTCATCTCCGTTTTCAGAGTTGCGATTTTGTTTACACAAATTTGATTGGCTGAGCAGCATCACGTGGGATGGCTTAACTCGCATGCAATTGGTCTGTAAGGTCCGCTAAACAAATGCCGTAAAGACTAGAAAAGCTTTGCTGGTTAAAATAGAAGCGCCCCGTCATAATGTAGAATCCCTCAATAATTTATTGATTATAGGTCTGGGTCCGCATAGGACGGCGTCTGGGTCCGGACCTGGACCGCGGTCCGCCTTTTGGTGACCTCTGATTTAGTGGCATCTAGTGTGCTGATTGCAACCCCCTTCTTCACCCTCTCCTTCCTAGCATCAAAAATAAGTTAAAGTGGCCATGAAATGGCAAAAAAATAAGAAAAGCCCTAAAAGAGCCAGTGTTCAGTTTGTCTGTTCTGTAGAAACATGGCGGACTTGAACAAGGACCTGCTCCCCCTGTATGTGTTGTCAAGAAGGATAGAAAAACGGACAGTGATGAGAGAGGATAGATTTCCTGCAGCTTGCTCAGCCTCAAGAATAGAAAAAGCAACCACAGATCATCAGAGAAAGGACTGAATGTGAAACTCAACTACAAGAGGTCCAGAGCTCCAGGCTACACTGGCGAGATGTCTCCCGTACATGAATTACCAGCTGTAGGAAACACACCAACCAACCAGAAGAACCCACCACAGAACAATAAGAGGTTTAAAAGTTTTAAATGTGCTGATTATGACAAACATGTATAATAATAATGATGATGTAATGATTCTCCATGTTGACTGAAGTGAAAATATGTGGAAAGTATTAAAATGCTCATGACAACTGTACTGAGTCCGAATTACTACATAACCAACCAATTCAAATTATATTAACGCTTAAAGTTATGTATAATTGAGAGTGTGGATGCTTTGAATGACATGTGGGTGCCCACCTCAGCTACACCCACGCTTCATGTCTTTTCCCATTTTTAGATTAGTGGAGAGACAACGGAGGCAGGACTGCCAAGATGGCAATGACCAGAGCAACCAGGTTCTGAGCTTCTCAACGGCTCTTCAGAAAACTGTGGGGGACATCACAGAGACTACATCCATGTTTTATACAGTCTATGATATAAACCGAGGGCCATGAGGGTAGAATCAGACCATCTAGTTGTTAACCACTAAAGTGGTTAAGTGTTTCCACTAGTATTAATGTTCTATCATATTAAATGTATATTAAATATATGAAGATTGTACATTAAACATATTAAATTAATGTCAATTTGACTTATGTTTAATGGACGCAACACAAAATCCAGGTTATGCATGCTCCTCGAAAGCAAAACTACATGAAAACTGCATCAGACAATACAAATATGCGTATTTTTTTAAATTTTTTTTTAAAGTCCCTCCTGACACCGGCCAGCTTCTGCAGGACTCAAACTGGGGACATAAAGTTTATTCTTGACTGCAAGAACCATCCAACATGACACGACTGAACTAAAACTACAAACTAAAACGCCTTAACCGCGTCGCCTACGCCTGCATAAAGACTGAAAAATACGCGTACAGGCACGCGTATTGCAAGTACACCAAATAATGAAGGGTGACGGGTGATAAGTGTCATGCCACGTGCGAACGCAGCGGACGCCTGTGCGCACACTCGTCTCAATGTACAAATAATTTACTTTATGATGACGAATTTTGAGTTTAACAGCTGCTTTGCTTCACAATTCAAGCAGTCCATGTATTACCAAGAGAGACCGATGTGACAGTTTAGGCTATTTCAGTCACACGTGCACACGTTAAGGCGTCTGAAGCGTTGGCTTTAGTACAATAGTGACACACGCATTAACACCTATAGCGTGTGCACGTCTATAATGGGATGTTGAGGTATATCAGGGACTGTACCATTGCTCAGGCGTGAAACTGAGGAAGAGGCTGTGCGCATTTATGCACGAGGTACACTGGATCATCAGGACCTGACAGTTATTCATTTTCTATGTTCTGCAGCCTATCTACACAGATCAGCTGTTACACATAGTCTCAGGTTCATACGGGATTGTTTAGAAGAAAGCATAACTTATAGATGAATCCCAAGCCCCATCAGAGCTGTCAGGATATTTTTTTTTGAAGTAGCTGAAACTATTTTAGTTATCCCTTTCACCCTTGCCTTTTTTACGTTTCGAACAAAAAACAATAAACAGACCAGTTTTTCCGTTTTTTGTTGTCTGAATCAAAATCGAAAAACCGAGAAAACCAAATTCAAATAACGGTCCGATTTTGGTTTCTGTAAATGCCTCTTTTCATCTTTCCTCTCGTAAAGAAGGTGAAGAAAAGTAAAACAGGTGAGCTTCACGGGTCTGTGTATGTTTTGGTCATTGGATTTTCCGTTCAGAAAAGGATATTAAAAAACAAAAAATGAGTAGTTATTTAATTTTCATTTTAAAATTCAAAAATTAAAATTGAAATTCAAGATATTTTTCATCAAGGTCAAGAAGGGGTAAACAAAACTTTAAAAATCGGTTGATTTTCATTTCTTGTTTCTAAAAACAAAAGATAAAATCGTTGGAAGACAGAAACAAAGAAGAGCCAGTTTTTTCATTGTGCGACCGGAAGTTGCCGTTTTCAAAGCAAGAGCGCATATGAGGACGGTGCTGTGTTTCTGGCAAGAGCGCCAAAATATGACTTCTACCTGTGGTTTTCCTAGAAATTACCGAGAATTAATGCTTGTCACTAGCATTAATTAGTCAGTCCTCTCCCTCAGAGACAGTAGAAAAATGTAAACACACTAACGTCAGCGCGTCACTCAAGCACCACGCCGTACCGGGCCGGCCCACTGACCCACCGGGGAGACTCCCGGTACCCCGTAGGCCAGTCCGCCCCTGGTGTAACGGCCGTTCTGTGATTCTCCAGATCACACAGATGGCCAGTCCGCCCCTGCTCCACCGCCCCTTTTGGGTTAGGCCGGGGAGCCGTCCGGCCTAGCCCCTTACAACGTACAGCACTGGGCGGTCGACGCCCCGCACCTGCGTCTCTCAAACGTTGTGTGTGTCCTTAAACAGTGCAAAAAAGAAGTGACCTACGATCATTTGTCCGTATATCTGTGTTGAGGGAACCCACGGTGGCAGCAGACTTGCCACAGGTTCCAAAGACATTTTAGCCTGGGCTAGGGAAACCACAGGTAGAAGTCATATTTTGGCGCTCTTGCCAGAAACACAGCACCGTCCTCATATGCGCTCTTACTTTGAAAACGGCAACTTCTGGTCGCACAATGAAAAAGCTGGCTCTTTTTTGTTTCTGTCTTCCGATGATTTTATCTTTTGTTTTTAGAAACAAGAAATGAAAATCAACCGGTTTTTAAAGTTTTGTTTATCCCTTTTTGACCCTGATAAAGAAAAATATCTTGATTTTCAATTTTAATTTTTGAATTTTAAAATGAAAATCAAGTAACTACTCATTTTTTGTTTTTTAATATCCTTTTCTGAACGGAAAATCCAATGACCAAAACATACACGGACCTTCACGGAAGTCCAAGTAGCCTTAATGTGGGCCTTTCAAAAAAAAGCCAAGAGAATAAAGTGAACCTGAGGCACCCTGGTAGCTCAAGGTCGTCAACACTGCTTGAATTGTGAAGCGAAGCAGCTGTTAAACTCAAAATTCGTCATCATAAAGTAAATAATTATTTGTACATTGAGACGAGTGTGCGCACAGGTGTCCGCTGCGTTCGCACGTGGCACGGCACGGACGACCCCTCGCTATTTGATTTCCACAAACACTACACAGTGTGTGCCTGTACGCTCATGTAGAATTGTACTTAACAGTCACGCGTGGTCTTCATGTCACGTATTTGAGGCGTAGTTCACCCGTCACGTAGGCGTATGCGCAACAACGCGTGTGCAGCGTCTGCATGACGCCTACGTGACGCCCGTCTGTCCATTGAAAGTGAATGGAATTTACACACGCCCGTTAGAGGTTTGATGTCATTGCATAGGCGCTGTACACGCGTTTTTAGTATAGTGTGCTGTAAGGGTGTGACGAGATCTCGTGCCACTCAACCCGACAATATTTCTCGTCGCGTTAAAAATCTGTCTCACGTGATTTGTGAGCTATCCAAACTTCTATTTGTGACCTGTGGGGGCAGTAATGCGCCTTTGCTATGTCTAACCTGCCAGAACCTAAAGAAGAAGAAGGAAAAGAAGAAGAGGAGAAGGAGGGGAAGCAGCAAGCACTTTCAAATCCACAAATTGAAACTAGAACTAAAATTGTAAATAAAATAAAACCAAAATGCTGCCAAACAAACAATTTGAAAGTGGCGGGGGCATCTTCAATGGTAATACCGGTATTTTCCGACATCATTCTGGCTGCTTGCTGCTTCTCCTCTTCTTCTTTTCCTTCTTCTTCTTTAATATCGTCGAGTTGAATCTCGTAACACCCCTAGAAGTTTATTAAAAGCTCATGCCTACACCATGCATTTAAAGAGTTATAATAAAACATTTCAAAATGCATGTGCATATATTTTGTCATTGTAGTTTTCTTAAAATCTCGTCTCGTCCTCGTGAACCCAATATCGTGTCTCGTCTCGTGAGCTGTGTATCGTCACACCCCTAGTGTGCCGGCATAAAATGCCCCCCATAGTCAGGGAGCTCGCACACACCCTTGTGTGCCTTCCTGTGAGCAACTGAGTGTGAGCTTGGAGACGAGCAGCTGTACTTCACTGCAGATTGTTCGATTCTGTGCACATTTGAAAATACTTTGGGTTTGGGGAGTGAGAGCGAACGATGATTCAGTTTTCTCAAAGCATCTGAGAGGCTAACAGTCGGCGGCTTTGATCGGTAATGAGAAAGGTAGGGTCAAACTGAGCGGCGCTGGCTGTTATTTCAGATGAGAATGACAGGATCAAAGGCATTTTCTCTCCTCTGCGTTCATCCTGTTTCTGCCTGTGCGTCTCTGCTTAACCTCAGGCGTCCTTGGCTCACCTCTGCTCTGTCCACCACTCTGAAAATGCAGATAACTTGTCAAAGGCTCTTAAAATCTTAAACTTCCTCCTCTGCTGCAGCAGGATGGAGGTGTGTACCATCACTGAAAAAGGACGCCTGGGCTCAAGTTACCACCTCGACAAATTGAATCCCAACCAACTGCAGGACTGCTGCTCTGTTGCTAACCTTCGGCCTCTCTGCTAATTGGAGATAAAGCTAAAAAATGAACCTGTGCCTCGTATGACTTTAATTTCACAGGTTTTAAACTATTCTCTTGTTTCATCCGTCCTCTGCCTCTATTGTACTCTAGCTAATAAGGCAGAGAGCATTTTTTGGCAAGTTTGGAAGTTTGGAAACAATCCTCCATTTTCCAGAGATACCACAATGCTTATCCTCCTCGAAAATAAATTTGCTTAATTTAAACAGCAAATTAGATCAGAATGATTAAGCTTTCTACCAGGCTTTACTTTAGGATTTGGGGAAAATCCTTGGTGAGTCACTTGCTGCGGCTTTTAAGCCTATTTTAAGACTGTGTAAATCACTCTTCTCTCACCGCGTGCCAAAGTAGCACACATACAAGTTATTTGTGTGTGTGTATGTGTGAGTGTGATCACTGTATCTGAGCATGAAAACCCTCAGTGTATGATGTATTTTGTCACTTACCTCATTCTGTGATTCATGTATCTGCAGCTGGGAAGTGTATGTGAAGGTATTCTCTAGAGCAGTGATTCCCAACCTTTTTCTTGAGGGACCCACATTTTTACCATTGTAAACTTTGGCGACCCCCCCCCCCCCCCACACCACACATACACACACACAATTATATCATTGTATAAAAAAACAGTATCTTTATTATATTTCAATATATTCACTGCTAAAATAAAATTAAACTGCACTGACACCTCAGCTCAGTGCAGTCAAGGGTGACTGTAGTGTCAGGGTAGTCCTGGAAGTCTGCAGGCAGATATTTGCGAATCTGCTCCTCAGGCATCCAGATCCTCACTGAGCCGAGTACTGTGAACAGGAAGTTGCTCCATGATGTTATGATTCGGCTCACTGTGGACTGATGGACACTGTACCGGTCAGCAAGGTCCTGCTGCTTGGATCCAAGGGCAAGGTAATTCAGGAACAGGAACAACTCATCAATGGGCTGCAGGGAATGGGTTGCGGCATTTACATCAGTGAGAGTTCCTCTCTGTGCTTGTCGAACACTGACCATGGATGGCAGAGAGGGCTCAATCAAGGCCCAAAACCGCATGAGGAGGTCATATGATGAACCTGAAAAACATAGAAAACAGATAATAATAACTGTTCATAATTAACTACACAACAGAATAATTAAATGTATCTGCCTATTTATTTATCTATTTTTCTGAGAGAATACAAATACTGCAATCATATCCCCTCCATATCTGAACTGCTTTTTACAATTATTTACAACAACCCCCTTCATCTGACATATTGCACTTTACATACATTACATCTCTCTCTCTCTCACACACACACACACAAGCAAGCACAGACTTACCTAGTAAAGAACCTAATATCTCTGTCCGAGCCAGTAAACGGTGAATGCTGAACCGCTGCCTCAGTGTAAGGCTCTCGACCTGTTCTCGTAGCAGGCGAATTTCCTCCCGGAGAGAAGCATTTTCCTCCAACACCAAACCGACGACTGCTGGGTGAGGATCCAACGCGTAGTCGTGCTCCATGGAGATGTCTACCGTCACATGGTCCGGTGCGTTACCGTTAGCCTCTCTCTCATCCTCTGGCGGCGGTCTCTGCCTTCTCTCCCAAACCCCCGGTCGTGGAAGTGGAAGGGAGAAATTGTTCTGCTCATATAACTCCGGAACAGCTCCCTTTTTCAACAGACGTCGAGCGGTTTTGGATACTGGCTCACGGATGTCTTCCGGTTTGAAATGCCAGCTACACACCCGTGTGTGAGCGGTGATGGCAAATTTGTCCCTGCGGATAGGGACGATCCACTTACGCCGTAGCTCCTCGTCGCCAGGAAAAGTGAAAAAACTAGTTGATGCCTGGCACAATGGCACACAGCAGTGCTCAGCTGTTGTACCAGACGCTCGCTGGTATTTAAACCTTTTCATTATCACTAGCTTAGTGGCTACCTACCGAAACAAACAAACCGGAAGTGTTTGCGGTGGCTGAGATTTAAGCGGAAGTACGTCACCACAACGGTTGGCATGTAGCCTACTCCGTGTATACTGCAGGAGGGATGTTACACACGCCCTTATTCTCGCGATATAGCCTATATTTTTAAACTTTTCTATAGTGATTTTTTTATTTAAATAAATGAATAAACGTTTAACGTAGCCCTTAAATTTAGTTGTTTTTGTCACACTAATGAATTAAATGCTGACTCATCTATATTTAACACATTAGATTTATTACACCCCTTAAAATCAAGAGGGCTTCGCGACCCCCCGTGGCTCTTTGGCGCCCCCCTGGGGGGGTCGGGCCCCCCCGGTTGGGAATCACTGCTCTAGAGCAACAGTCAGCCTGTGAAAGAGGACAGGGAGGACGAGGATGGAGGGAGTCAGAGTGAGAGTGAGAGAGGAAGAAAGCAGGAAATAGAAAGGAAGAGGTTCCACATTTAACAGGTTGTCACTAACTGTTCTCGGTTGCTCAGCTGTGTGAGCAGAAATGCCCTCACAGGCTGAACATGTTCTTCTGAAGTTTTAAATTAAAATGAAGTGCCTTGATCCTGACTTTACACTGAACAAACCGAGCTCTTCTGTTTGATTTATGTTGTTTGTCAGATTTTGCAGCACTGTGTGACACAATTGGTTGTTCAAATGTTTGAGGTAGCTCTGCCTTCTAAACATCATTTGGGTATTACTGTGCTCCTACTCTAGTCCCAAAATTGGAAAACTCTTTTTATGATCTCCTTTGGCTTCTCAAATGACAAAAATGCTTCCTGAAAGTGTTGCTGTGGGTTATACGGTATATAAATTATACAGAATGCAAGCTTCTGTTGAATGTCGATGATTGCTCATAGGTAGTAAGCTTTCAATAAATTTTGTTAAAATTGAGTCAATCTATTTTGGAAGAGGATGTTGGGAAAGACAAACAGGTTAAAAAAAAATTGTGTATCGTTCATCAGCTTTCGAGTTCAAGGAGAAGCTTTCAGTATATACTGTATATAAACAATATAATATAGGAGCATATATATATATATATATACGAATAACCGCTGTAATGTGCTTATAAAGGAAGTATGAGTGAAAATCTACAATACACTAAAGAATTTCAAAAAATTAAAAGTAGATTTTTGTCATTTTTTACTCAAAATCACACCTCAACAATACTAGTGAAGAGTTTTTGAATGAAAATATTATTTTTCAATCCCTTTGCCTGACATACATATGCAGTTTTTCAACCAAATATGTGAGGAACAATAAAATAATGCCCTTTCAATACAAAAGGTCCCATGCATTTTTGCCTCATTTTCCTCAGGCATGCCACTTAGCAAAGCAAAGACCCTCCAGAAAGTTGAGGGAACCCGTCATTCAATAGAAATAGTATTTATGAAGTTATTCTGTCACTTTGCAGTCACTTTGGGCCCTCTGTAACAAGCTGCCACTAGTGCGGCGCCATGGCAACCTATCCGTCATTGTCATGGAGACAGAAAGGTCACGTATGACCATGGTGACGTAAGGGCACGCAGACTTGTGGAATGTCCCATTTGCACTTGGACTCGAGACATCGTTGACCTGTGTGAACACCTGTCCATGAAAAAGTTGAACCCCAACTGGAAAAACCCCCCTACACGAGAGAAGAGCTCCGTGAAACCCCCCAAAGATAAAAAGACCAACCTGCTGAGACATGTCACGTAAGACAGCTTTTAAAGTTTTCCCAAACTTATTTAATCATCTTCATTTTTTAGTACAAAATGTATATTTTTTTTTTTTTTTTTTTTTTGCCCACCACCACCCCCCCACTTTTGGAGGACAACTTTATTTTTATTTACAGAACAAAAAAATAGAAAAAGTCAACTTACATAAAAAAGAAGTAAGGTAAATAATCAAACAGAAAATAAATATTTACATTGTGTTACACCCGGTGTTGTTGTACCTCTGATGGTAAACAAATAGGGGGGGGGGGGCCTTACGTACATACTGACAGACAAACAGACAGACAGACAGACAGACAGATAGACAGACAGACAAACAAACGGGGTAGGCAGGGAGGTATCCTAACTGATGGAGGAATATTATGTGTGTGCTGTACATGTGTATTTATGTGTGAGTGTGTGTGTAAGTGTGCGTGTACTCCGTATTTATAAGTACTTGTATATGTGTGTGGAAATTTCAGTGAGTGAAGGAGGAGGGGAGAGAGAGGAGAGGAAGAAGAAAAGAAAAATAAATAAAGAAAAAAAAAGAAAAAAAAAAAGGAGATGTGTTGCAAGATTCTGTGGAATTGATATCAGGCATTTGTAGAGGTGATTTTTTGAATAAATGTGGACCAGATTTTGTTGAAACGGGGTAAGGTGTGATTAATTGATGCTGACATTTTTCCCATTGAAATTTGATCTATTAACAAATTCTTCCAGTGTGTGATGTTCAGTTTATGTCTTGTTTTCCAGTTTAGGAGGATTGTTTTCTTGGCGACAGCTAGGGCAGTGAATAATGTAGTTGTAGTGTGATTATGTAATTGTACTGATGATATGTCTCCTAGGATGCAGAGTTGAGGGGATAGAGGGATGCGGCAGCCAAAAATATGTGATAGTTGATCTGTGACTTGTGTCCAAAATTGTCTGATTGGTGTACAGTGCCAGAAAGCATGCATGTAATTGTCTGTGGTATGCTGTGTGCAATGAGTGCAATGTTCTGATGTGGTGAAGCCCATTTTATGTAATCTCTCACCTGTGTAGTGTGTTCTGTGGTTAATCTTGAATTGAATGAGTTGTAAATTTGAAATTTTGCAGTGGGTGAAGTTATTTTTGCATATTTGGGACCAGAAATCTGCATTTGGAGTGATGGAGAGATCCTGTTCCCACTTTGAGGTTGGGAGAAAAATTGAAGTGTCAGTAGTGTTTAGAAATGTATATATCCTTGAGAGTAATTTAACGGAGCTGGAAATCTTTAAAAAGTCATCTATGATAATTGTTTGATCTTGCGTGTTAAATGTGTTGTTGATTTTTGGGAAAATGGTGGACTTAAGTTGTAAGTATTGGAGATATTGGCTGTTACAGATGTCAAACTTCTGGATTAGTTGTTGGAAATTGATAATTTTGGAATCCTGTACGATGTGGTGGAGATGTGTGATACCTTTTTTTTTCCATGATGTAAAGTTTAATGGTTTCCTGTTTATTGTAAAATCTGGGTTGTTCCAAATTGGTGAATTAGTGGATGGTGTAACCGTGGAACCTTTGATTTGAATTATCTTCCACCAAGCTGTCAGAGCTGAGGCTATGGAGATATTTTGAAAACAGGTGTCATTTTTAATTGTTTGGCTGATGAATGGGAGGTCTGAAAGATTTACATTCTTGCATAGTGCCTGTTCAGTTTCTAACCAGTGTGAGTCATGATGTGAGGAGGTGAGCCATTGTTTTAAGTATTTTAACTGACTTGACAGGTGATATAATTCAAAGTTGGGTGCATCTAGTCCTCCTTGAAACTTGGGTTTTTGTAGTGTTGATAGTTTTATACGAGGAGTTTTATTTTTCCAATAGAATTGAGATATTGCTGTATTAAGTGAATTAAGCCAGGGTGTATTTGGAAGTGAAGGGATCATGGTGAATAGGTAATTAATTTTAGGGAGGACTGACATTTTTATTGTTGAGATTCTTTCTGACAATGAGATTGGTAGATTTGTCCAGCGATTAAGGTCATTTTGTATTGATTTGAGTAATGGTATGTAATTTAGGTTGAACAGCTCTGAGAGTTTGGGGGATATGTGGATTCCTAAATATTTAATATTTCCTATGGGAAGGTGAAATTGTGTGGTGAGGGCTGCCACATCCCTTTGGTCCATGCAGAGGGGTAGAATGGTGGATTTTGATAAGTTGATGGAGTAGTTGGATAGAGATGAGAATAATTTAATGACTGACAGACATTCCTGTAGTGATGAGTAGGGTTCCTGGAGAAGGATCAACACATCATCTGCATAGAGGATTGTTTTGTGTTCCGTGGATATTGATCTGATACCTTTGATGTTATTGTTTTGTCGTATGGTAGCTGCAAGTGGTTCCAAAAAAATTGCAAAGAGTGATGGAGAGAGTGGACATCCTTGTCTAGTGCCATTGTGAAGCGTGAATTGTTGTGAAGTTAATCCGTTAGTTGTGATAGTGGCTGTTGGTGAGGTGTATAATGCCTTGATCCAGTTAATGAATGACTCTCCGAATCCAAATTTTTGTAATGTATTGAATAGGAATGACCAGTTGACTCTATCAAATGCTTTTTGTGCATCTAATGAGAGGATTATGGTTTCAGTTTTCTTATTGTTTGAGAGCTGCATTAGATTAAATAGTTTCCGTGTGTTATAAGACGACTGCCTTCCTTTGATAAATCCGGTTTGGTCTGGATGTATTATGAAGGGGATAGCTTTTTCAATTTTGTTTGACAGTGCTTTGCTTATAATTTTAATGTCTGTGTTAATTAGTGAGAGAGGTCGGTAATTGGATAGGTGAGTAGGGTCTTTGTCAGGTTTTAACAGTAGGGTGATTACAGCTGTATTCATCGTTGGAGGTATGCTGTTGGTTATGCGGAATTCATCAATCATTCTGAGAAAAAGGGGTGAGATGGTGGACCAGAAATGTTTATAGAACTCAGCAGGGAAGCCATCAGGACCTGGTGCTCTATTGTTTTCCATTTTATTGAGTGCGTTATGAAATTCAGCTGGGGTTAATGGTTGTTCAAGTAAATTGGTTTGTTCTGTTGTTAATTGGGGTAAATTAATATTATTGAGGAATTTATGTATATCAGAAGCATTTGGGTTATGAGAAGATGTGTATAAATCTTGATAATAATTCTTAAATACATTGTTGATATCTTTTGGATTATGGTAGGGCTTCCCCGATGAGTCTTTAATTACTGTTATAGTTGTTCTATCTTTATTTCGTTTGACCATATTTGCCAGATATGTGGTTGATTTATTACTGTTCTGGAATGCATTGAGTCTGAGTCTTTCAATGAGAAACTTATTTTTTTTATTTAGCAGATTGTTCAGTTCCATTTTGTATTTCTGTAGTTCCCGAAAGATGTTATCAGTAGGATTCGTCGCATGAGTATTTTCGAGTTCTTTAATTTTCTTTTCCATTTCAAGTTGTAACTTTGTGTCTTTTCTTTTTTTGTAGGATGAGTATGAAATTATTTGGCCTCTTAAAACCGCTTTCCAGGTTTGCCAGAGTAGAGTTGGCGAGGTATTCAGAGAGTCATTCATTTCCATAAAAAGAGTCCACTCTCTCTTAAAGTAACTGTCAAATTCTTGATCCTCTAGCAGTGATGTGTTGAACCTCCATCTGGAAGAAGTGCTGAAATTTGTCTTTGTGTGTAGTTTAAATGAGACTAGTGCGTGATCACTGATTGTATTCGGATGAATTTGTGTTTCAGATATATCAGAATGTAATGAGTTGCTAGTGAGAATAAAGTCAATTCTAGAGTATGTATGGTGTACTTTTGAAAAATGGGTGTATTCTCTATCATTAGGATGATTTAGCCTCCAGCTATCACCAAGACCCCAATCCTCCATATACTGTTTTAAAACTTTAGTAGATTTAAGTGTTCTGATATTTCCTGTTGTGTTTGATTTATCTATTGTTGGATCAAGTGTTGTATTGAAGTCTCCACCTATGATTAAGTCTGAGATGGGTAGGTTTTTCAGGATAGAGAAGAAACTGTGAAAAAAAGAGGGGTCATCATTATTAGGTCCATAAATATTTGCTATTGTGAAAGGGTTACTATCAATGGATATGTTGATAATAATATATCGTCCTTCTGGATCTGAAATTGTGTTATTGAGATTGAATTTAATTTTGTTATTAATCATAATTGCAACTCCTCTTTGTCTTGAATTGTAATTTGAATTAAAGATATGAGGAAAATGTGCAGATTTCAGAGTAGTATTTCTTGTATCGGTTAAATGAGTTTCTTGCAATAGACAAATGTCAGCTTGTATTTTGAGCAGGTGATTAATGACTTTTAGTTGTTTTGCCTGACTCCCAATTCCACATATGTTCCAGCTTACAAATTTAATTGATGACATGATTCAATAAACGGAGATATGTGTGCTTTATTTTTTTTTGTTTTGTTCTGTTCTTCTTCCCTCCTTCTTATCCGATGAAAGAGGAAACAAAAAACAATCAAAAGACAGGATGACGAACAAACAACCAAGCAGGTCAGAGAAAGGGAGATAAAAAAAAGAGAGAAAAGAGAAAAAGGAAATTAAGAGAGAAGGCAAGCAAAAAAAAGAAAAAGAGGGTAAGTATCAGCCATACCCTAGCTGCCTAGTTTAAAGACACTTGGAATCAGAGGAAAAGAGTGAAGAGAAAAAATAGAAAATAAAAGGAAAAAACAAAGAAGAACAATTGAAGAAAAGAAAAGCCGTGGACTACGTCACCGTGACGAATCTGCAGTTACTTGTCACAGCATAGCCCGGATTTGTTGACAAGTACCCATGGTAACCCGTCGCTCTGATGACGTTTGATGCATGCGACTGTTTACATGAGCAAGCAGCACCAAGTTGAAGTTTTAGCGGCTCGCGATTACATCTCCTCCACCGAGCCAATAAGTAATTTCTGAGTTACTGTAGAGCTTCCCGTCGATGTAAAGTTTGTCAATGACAAGACGGGCCTTTTTGTTGTTTTTCCGCGCCTCTGTCATGGTGGGGTGAAGCAGCCTGCGTCTCCTCAGGATCTCCGGTGGATACTGGTCACTGATGGAGAAGTTAGTACCGCGCAGCTCCTTTCCTCTCCTCATGATGGACATTTTCATCTTTGTATCCAAAACTTTTGCCACAATGGGACGACTATTTTGCCTGGCTGTGTCGGCGTTTCCAATCCGGTGTGCTCTAGAGAAATGGATGGCTTCGACCTCACGCTCGTCCATCTTGAGGTTTTCTTTCATAAAGGATTTCACCAGTTGCTCCGTGGACTGGTAAGTTTCTTTATTTGTCTCAGGCAGCCCATGGATTATTATGTTGTCTCTCATGCTTCTGCATTGCATTTCAAGAATATCATTTGACATTTTGTCATTCTTTTGTTGGAGTTCAGTTGTCAGTTTTTTAAGATCATTTACTTCAACTCTGAGTGAGGCGTTGTCTTGCTTGAGGACTTCGATCAAAGAGTTATTAAAGTCCATGGCTTGTTTTAAATCCTCGACGTCGTCCGACAACTTTTTTAGTAGATCTAGTTTCTTAAGTTGTTTTTCCATAGTATTCATTGATTCTTTTATGCGTAGCAGATCTTCTGAGATGCTCGAGTCGTCTTGTTCACTCGAGCTCAGTTGCGCTCTTCCACGCTTGCTATCACGCCGAGTAGACATATTATTGTAGATCGTATCGATGAAAAGTTCTAAATCTTCAATGGATTCTTCCACAAACGATTCCAGTTTGGTTTGATGAAATTGGTGATGTCTCAGTTTAGTTTTGCAGCATGTCGGGTCGGCAGGTACGAGGTCTCACAGTCTCGCCGCCATGTCTCACAGTCTCGCCGCCATGTGCTTTCTATTTTTACACAAAATGTATATTTAATTCATGTAAACTGGCCTGTTATGAAAAAAACAGTTTTTGTTGACACTCGACGTTTTTCTCGGTTTAAAATGATAAAAAAAAAAAAATGGACTGAATGTTTCGGGATAGCTGTGAAATGTGTTCATAGTTGTGTAGTAATTAAATAATTAGTTGTGTAAATAATTTAATTGGCCAGTTAGGAAAACACAGTTTTTGTTCACAGTCAATGTTTTTCTCTGTTTAAAATGATTATTAGATGATAAAAAATTGGACTGAATGTTTTGGGTGTGAAATGTGTTAATAATTGTGTAGTAATTCATTTTAATTGGCCTGTTAGGAAAACACAGTTTTTTGGCGACACTCGACGTCTTTCTCGGTGTAAAAGGATTTCTAGATGGTAAATATGGGCTGAATGTTTTCGGACAGGCGGAAAATGTGTTAATAATCGCGTAGTAATAAAAAAATATCTGAAATTTTAGTTGAAGGCATTCATTTTTTTAAAAATGTATCGACCACAATTTAGGAAAAAATATTATATTTTTCGAATAATGGCAAAAAAATATTTATTTTTCTGGTGCACCATGGAGACCATTGAACGTTCAGGACGTCAAAACGTGCAAATGTAAACAAACCGGGGCCCGTTGCCACAGTAACCTGTTTAGATTTGATCTGAAGTTTGACCTAAAACGCATCAATATCAATTTAATTTGATTAATTCAATTGAGCATACAGTCACAATCAGAGCAACTTTTTAATTTCAAAGTTGATCACATTTGTCAACTAATGATCAGATATTGCTCAAAATGCAGCGGACAGATCAATATTGTTCTGACCTGAAGATGAAGTGAACCAGACAGACTTTAGATCCACAACCAAAACTGTCGTGTACTTCCATCCTGAAGTATATTAATAATTTACCATGAAGCGCAGATTGTTTTGAGCTCATTTCGGAGGATTAACGTTGTTAATTGCGCGTAATTTAATCAAAGTATCCACCGTTTAGCGTGTGTAATGGTGCACGGAGGTCTGTGCACATCAGAGCTGATATCATATTTGTTCCTACATGATTATCGTACACTGTCAGAAAAAAACCTGTAAAAAACAGTAAATGACTGGCAAAAACGTAATTCAAATAATGTGCAAAAACATTAAATGTACAGAAAATTTCATTACGATTTTTACAGAAAAATAACATTATTTTACACATTTTTCCCAAATAATTATGATCAATCACCTTTAATAAAGGGACAGTCCTAAAAGTTCTGCAGGAAAATACCGTTATTTTACAGATTTTTCAGGGTTTATGCAGGAATCCTGAGGTTAAATGTAATACCATTTAATACCTTCTAAATATTTTTTACAACCTCAACGCAACTTGCTTCTAGTCATATAGCAAAAACAGGATCGATAAATGGGAGGGCACACGCACTGTTACGGTCAATCCCTTAGTTATTTACATTTAGTCATTTAGCTGACGCTTTTATCCAAAGCGACTTTCAGAGAAGATGCGATGGCTGCAGTGGAAGTTTGACTGGTGGTGGGACTCGGTTGGAGCGGTATACTGGTCATACTAGCAGCACAGAAATTTGATATTAATGGCTGCTCTCCCATCAAGTTATCAGTCAACTGAACACTGTAGATAGATTAGGGGCGGCAGTAGCTCAGTCCATTGTATGTGTGTTCGGGATTAAAATGCATGTAAAATAAACGGAGTGAAAAAAGAATTTCCCCGTTGTGGGATTAATAAAGTATCTCTTAGATAGATCCAACTACACATAATCTGAGTTACGCTACTTGACATGTGCTTCACCGAGACGTGGCTGAGTGAACTTTCTCCGGACTCACACGTCACCCTGGACGGATTTCAACTCATACGAGCGGACAGGAAAGTAACGGAGAGCGGTAAGAAGAAGGGAGGGGGGATCGCTGTGTTTGTGAACAAGAGATGGTGCCACCCGGGACACAACAGTGTGAAAGAGCAACTCTGCACCAGAGACTTGGAGCTGTTAGCGGTCAGCATGCGGCCTTACTACCTCCCGAGGGAGTTCTCATGTTGTTGCTGTGACTGTGTACATCCCCCCCTCGGCGGTTGCTGCTGCAGCGACAGACCAGATCCACACTGTCGTCTCTCAACTTCTAAACCAGCACCCCCAATCCCTCCTCCTCATCTCCGGGGACTTCAATCACGCTTCCCTGTCCTCTGCTCTCCCTACCTTCACCCAGTACGTGAAATGCCACACCAGAGACAATAAAACTTTGGACCTACTGTATGCAAACATCAAAGATGCATACACGTCATCCCCCCCCTCCCCCCGCTGGGTCGTTCAGATCACAACCTTGTTCACCTCGTCACAGACCCCTGTGGTGAATAATCAACGACCTGTGAAGAGGCCTGTGAAGCAGTGGTCTGAGGAGACCAGTGCCAGGCTCAGAGACTGCTTCGAATCAACAGACTGGGAAGCACTCTGCAGCCCCCACAGCAGTGACATTGACAGCATGACCCACTGCATCACGGACTATATTAACTTCTGTGTGGAGAACACTGTGCCCTCTAAGTTGGTACGGTGTTTTCCCAACAACAAACCCTTGGTGACCTCCGAATGAGAAGAAGAGGGTCTTTAAATCAGGGGACAAAGAGGAGCTGCGCAGAGTCCAGAAGGAACTCCGGCTGAGGATCAGGAAGGGGAAGGACAGCTACAGGAGGAAACTGGAGAAGCAGCTGGAGGACAACAACGCCAGGGACGTCTGGAGAGGGCTGCAGAACATCGCAGGCCACGGTAAAGGAGCGGGGACGATTCAAGCCAGCGGGGACAAGGACTGGGCAGATGAACAGAATCTGTTCTTCAACAGATTTGACTCTGCCTCCTCTCCCTCTTCACCCCCCCCCCCCCTCCCCCCCCCCCTGCCCCTATAAATGCCTGAAAATGACATGGATGGTCCCAAAGATGGATCTGGGCAAGTCAAATTAATTATGATTATTTTTGTTCAATTATGTGTGTTTTATTAAAATTTATAGCATCTGGGCTTTGTGGAACAGATGTATAGAAAAAAAAAAAAAAAAGCAAGCTTGTGCAAGCTTATAATTATGTATTTACTCTGTTTAAGGATGGATCTGGGTGAGACCAAAGGAATGTGACAGCTAGGGTTGGGCAGAATAGATAATACACAGAATGTAACAAATATGTAATGTATGTATAAGAATGTAACAAACGAGAAGTAACGACCTTCAAGAAAAGGCGAAAACATCGCATGACCAAGATAGTAGTGGTATCAGTGACGTAAAGGGGAAAGAGCCCAACCCGACCATAAGTGGAAGAAACAAGAAAATACTCACCAGATCTCACTTAGCTTTCGGCTAGAACAGATGTATTCCTCTGTAGTGAGATCTCCAAAGCGCTTTGCTATTTGAATAAACTATTGTGTGAACTGATCTCGTCTCCAGAAGACTCTCTTTGCATCAACCAACTCGGGAGAGCTCAGTGAGTGCAAAAACTGAGACTCAACAATTTTGGGGGCTCGTCCGGGATGCAAGGAAGTTTTTGATTCGACTAAAACGGACCTCACACGAAAGAAACAGGACACAGACCGGTCAGAACAAAAAAAGGTAAGCTGAAACCTGTTTACTACTCAAATTCAGCATATTGGAAACATTCAAAATCTAGTGTCCTGAATCTGTAAATGTGTGGTTCTCAAATTGAGAGATTGATCAGTTAAAAATTACAATTTAAAGTGTAAAGAGAGAATTTTTGAGTAAAGATAAATAAGTAAAAGAGAAAAGCAGACTGTCCTTGGTCGTGGCGGACCCCACCGTCCTCTGACGAGGGGACGGAGCCTAAGAGGCGGCTGGGTTTGAGTCCCGGGGAGGTGAGGACCCCCGAATGCTACGGGTTAGAGGCCCTCGAAGCAGGCACTTCGTAAATTCTACGGGTTAGAGGCCCTCGAAGCAGGCACTTCGTAAATTCTACGGGTTAGAGGCCCTCGGAGTTGATCTCCGTAAATTCTGAAAGTAAAGTCTGCTGGGTTTGAGGCCCTTGGGGTTCGAGTCCCCATAAACGTTAAAGAGTATTATAACGAATTAAGTGTGAAATACATGTGTGATTTTGAATGTGAATTAATGCAACTATCTGCTTGTGTTTTTTTTTTTGTTTTTTTTTTTGCTAATGAGAAACTGAGGGTTATTGGGAGTGGGAAGAATAAAACTCTGAGGTGTCATAGGTGAGAAATCACATGAGACAGTGTCTTGACAAGTTTGAAAAACGGACAGAGGAAACCTCTGCGGTGTTAACGTAATCTGTCCGAGCCACGGAAACCTTGCGGTGTGAACGAAAGTGGCCGCTCTTGTCAAAAGGTGAAGGACCAGAGAGAGAGCACTACAAAAACAGTGCCCCCGGAGGCTGGGTGGGTGCTGCTTCGAGTCATCAAGCGAAAGTGGGCGGACTCATGCTGGACAGGACCTTTCCAGGTCACTGAGAGAACGTCTCACGCGGTGCGGCTGAAAGGAAAAGGAGATACCTGGTTTCACTGGAGCCAGTGTGCAGCAACGGAGGAGCCGCAACGCTCCTTGGCTGAGATCCAGAAGGATCTCCAAGAAAAGTGCACTGAGCCGGCTGGCTCAGAAACAGACCTCACCAACAAAGGGGCAGAATAATCCCCTGGTGGTGGTCAGGAGACCAGGGTAGTCTACCCCTGGGACTCGAAGAAAGAAGAAGGTGGCAAGGGAGGAGGTGAGATAAGCGCTCCTCTCTTACACGTAGCGTGCCAAGCTACCATCTCAAAAGGGAGGAGGTGAAATAAGCGCTCCTCTCCTACACGTAGCGTGCCAAGCTACCATCTCAAAAGGGAGGAGGTGAAATAAGCGCTCCTCTCCTACACGTAGCGTGCCAAGCTACCATCTCAAGAAAGAAAACGACCAAGGAACACCGATGACGTCCGCACAAATACACCTGTGCATAGTGTGTTGGATGATCGTTACTGTGGTTTTCATGTGGGCTCTAATTAGACTATATCTTACGGGACATACTAGGATATAAGGGGACATAAAGGGTGGACCACAGTATTGAACAGAGTTTTTATTAAGCATAATCTCGCCCCTTACTCAAAAGTTTGAAATAAGTGAACATAAAGTTAAAACTAGACTGCCATTTGCTGTAGAGTTGGGTCACGGAACTATATTGAAGGTTGAAAACTCTCCTGAGAGTGGTACTGCTTGGGACACAAAGGAGGAACCGTGTCTGAGACCGAGAAAGATTCGCTTGCTCATTAATACATAAGTAAGAATAATGTTCGGCAGTTGGAGGTGGTTGGTGGGGCTAGGCCTCCTGTCAGCCATAATTGTGTCAATAATATCTTTGATAATTTCTGTTGCTACATTCCTCGCTATACTGGTCACCTGTGGTTGCTGCTGTACTCCCTGTATCCGCTCCCTATCGCTCAGATTAAACATAGCATAAATATTGATCTCTTAGTAGAGATCAAAAGGGGGAATTGTGGATACAGATGTATAGCGTGACAACAACAGGGGCAACACGTAAAGTAAAAGCTTGTGCAAGCTTATAATTATGTATTTGCTCTGTTTAAGGATGGATCTGGGTGAGACCAAAGGAATGTGACAGCTAGGGTTGGGCAGAATAGATAATACACAGAATGTAACAAATATGCAAGGTTACTTTTACTTGAGGACAAACAGAATGTAACAAACGAGAAGTAACGACCTTCAAGAAAAGGCGAAAACATCGCATGACCAAGATAGTAGTGGTATCAGTGACGTAAAGGGGAAAGAGCCCAACCCGACCATAAGTGGAAGAAACAAGAAAATACTCACCAGATCTCACTTAGCTTTCGGCTAGAACAGATGTATTCCTCTGTAGTGAGATCTCCAAAGCGCTTTGCTATTTGAATAAACTATTGTGTGAACTGATCTCGTCTCCAGAAGACTCTCTTTGCATCAACCAACTCGGGAGAGCTCAGTGAGTGCAAAAACTGAGACTCAACATGTTTCACACGAGAAGCAACAACAGGAGACTCTCTGTGTGAGTTCTCACATGTTGGCTAAACTTTACAAACCAGTTCTTCCTTTCTTTCACATTTGATGTCAAATAACAAGGAATAAATTGTATGGAATACGTTAAACTTGCATGAAGTTGATACTAAATCTTAACCTCATGTTCATTTTAAACATGACTTATTATGAGTAATGCAAAGTCTGTTAACATTTAAGTTTAAAACGTAGCACTCTTGCTCTTGTTTTTACATTCAGAAAGTAATATTTTGTGTCACATCTACAGATATATAACACCAGCAGTTATGTCCTTAAAGGTTCAAATGCTTCGTCATGTCTAGTGTTGCTTTCGTCAACGAAAATTATGACTAAATATCGTCGTCAACGAACCTTTATCACGTGACAAAAACGAGACGAGACGCAACTTAAATGCTGGTCATGTGGCGATAACTATAATTAAATATATAATGCAATATTGTTGACGAATAAAAACGAGACTAAATGTGGTTTACAAAATAAAAACTCTGCTAAAATGTCTCTTCATTTTCGTTGACTAAAACGAGACGAGACGAAATGTTATAATGTTATTTCGTCTCGTTATTATTATTTTGCAGTATTTCTGTTTCCCGTGTCTCACTTCAGGGGCTGCATCAGGTCGCACTGCGCAGTCGCAGGCGACGTCACTTTCTCAATCCCCACTCGCAGCATTATTAAGACAGACAACTGACACAGAGAAAGGGACCGATGGCCGGTCAGCCGGGGTTAATCATTGGGAGAAAAAGAAGAAGCGACATTTGGACACACTTTCATTACATACTGTAGAAGTGGAAAAGAAAATGGAAATGGATAAATGAATGTATTAAATTTTTTCTGGCATTGTCATGTGATGCTATTTTATTTATTTATTTTATTTAAATTTACGTGTGTGTAATTCTAACATGTTTGGTTGGTAAAATAAATATGTTGTAAATTCAAATCAGAGCGTCTTCCGTATCTGGAATGGATGTATTCTTGAGTCTATAAGGTAACAATAATATAATAATAAGACAACCTTGTTTGAATTGTGAAATGGGTTTGGCTAAAAGAAAATGTTGGTTTCATCTATTCTACTAGGTACTTGTACTATATTGACTGGGTTAAATAGAATTGCATTACTAAAAAGAGACTAAAATACACTTTTCATTGACTAAAACTAGACTAAAATGTCATCAGTTTTCGTTAACTAAAACTAGACGAAAATAGTCACGGAAAATTCTGACTAAAATAAGACTAAAATGCTCAGACTTTTAGTCGACTGAAACTTGACTAGACTAAAAAGAGTATGAACGTGACTAAAACTAATAAAAACTAAAATGACAGCTTGACACAAAGACTAGACTAAGACTAAAATTAAAAGAGGCCGCCAAAAACAACACTAGTCATGTCAACCAAAAAAGCCAAATCTTCCAGCCATACAGTATCTGACAATCCTAGCAGGCCATAAATAATATATTCTAAAAATGAAGGTTCGGGCCACATGAAATCTGACTATTCAGTGATGTTGTACGGTCATACTAACCACAAACTTCTTGAGAATCATTACAAAGTTTCAGGGCGTTCCCGTAACCATGGTAACTCACGGTGCCGGTGGAGAGGGAGCGATGCTGAATGCCGTTTTTATACGATATTGGGTGGACAAAGTCCAAGTAGAGTTCTTATTTCACACATGAAGCAACAACAGGAGACTCTCTGTGTCAGACGAGTTCTCACATGTTGGCTAAACGTTACAAACAAACAACTCAATCCTGAGTCTACTGCTGTGCGCTATGGAAAATAAGTCTACTGCAGTCTATGTAATAAATTCTGGCGAACTTTTTACAACAAATCATGTACTATTCTTTAAAAAAAAAAAATAATACCTCGCAATCAGACATTTACTACCTTTTAATACTTTTTAATACCCCGCGGACGCCCTATGTAATAAATTTTGGCAAACTTTTAACAAACAAACTTACAACAAATCACGTGCTATTCTTTAAAAAAAAAAAAAAAAAAAAAAACTCCCAATAAGACATTTAATACCTTTCAATACTTTTTAAGGGCCTTAATTTTCACTAAGTTCATTTACTACCTTTTAATACTTTTTAATACCCCGCGGACACCCTGTTTTTCTCAAATAATTAGGATCAATCACCTTCAATAAAGGGACAGTCCTAAAAGTTCTGCAGGAAAATACCGTTATTTTACAGCTTTTTCCCAAATAATTATGATTGATCACCTTCAATAAAGGTACAATGCTAAATGTTGTGGGAAATTAATTATAAATAAAGTACACACCACTATTGATTCTAAAACCCTTTTATTTAATGTATTCAGATGTAAATTTACAATATCAACCAATTATTCACAAACAGTTCTTTAGAGCCCCCAGGAGGAACTGAAAAACTAAAAATGGTATTTGTCCATGTGTGTAACGGGTTTCTGTTAGCATTTCTATCAAAATGAGGTCAAGATTTCACCTTTGAAATGGATAGAGAAAGCAACAAACTGTGCTGTTGAGCTGAGGGGGTTGTGGTCTTGTGTTTTTTTAGCTTTTATTTTTCACAAGTTTTATATTGTTTCCACAATATTCTCCTAACCCTTGGGGGCTCTGTATAAGGTAGTTCTGATAACATTTGTGGACAAGCATTACAGTGTTTTAATTAAGAATCCTAACTATACAGTGTATTTATTATTAAGTAAAATCAAAACATACCACAAAAGGTCAATGAATCTGTAACAGAGGTGCAACACAGCAGAAAAGGCAGAAAAATCAGAATCCTCCTC